>JAPQRP010000024.1:18271036-18285342 GCA_037367295.1 Apogon hyalosoma | reverse complement strand
AAACTTATCTTGGTAAGATTTCTTGAAATAAGATTTTCAAGATCTATTGTCTAAAAATAAGTTCTTTACATCTCTCTTTAGGTGATTATGTCTTATTTTAAGTGTGATGAGACATATTGACCAGAAATGAGAAAAATACGCTTGGTAAGATTTTGATTTTTGCAGTCTAGTATCTTTACATGTGCATATAAATTATGTTCATAGTTCTTCCCCTGTCTATTATGTTCACTGCACATCCACCTGTTTATATGTCCACTGCACTGCCTTATCATGTGCACACTGTAGATCAGGGCTGTTAGACTCATGTTAGTTCAGGGGCCACATACAGTCAAGTAAAATAATAACAGTGAAAAATTACAGAAATTACATTATGAAAATGTTTACACCTACCAACTATCTTTAAAAAAAAAAAAAAAACCCAAAAAACATGAACAACCATGAACAACCTGTTAAGATTGTCATTTTCTGTGAGACCTTAATGACATTTCTGGTTGTTCATATTTGTTCAGGTTATTCACATTGTTTATGAAAGGGTAGTTTCATTCATTTCATTTCATTTATTTGTTTATTTTTAGCATTTACAGAATAAATGCAAATTCAAAATTCCAAAATCATTCATCTACACTCAAAAAGGAGGGGGAAGAAGAAAAACGGATTTAATCGCACCCCCATTCTCATCATCAAATAACTTAACAAAATAACATTTTAAATACGAAACATTTTCATGTAATTTTACTTTTTACGCAAAACCAAAAAGAAATATGGAATTTAAGTTTGACATTATCTGTAGGTTATTATGACAGTAGTTTACTGGTCTGATCCATCTGAAATCACATTGGTCTGTATGTGGCCCCTGAACTAAAATGATTTTAACATCCTCAAATGTGAATATCTTCAAAGTAATTTTTTGCATTTCACAAAGTCCTCCTACAGGCAGGATTGGACACTTAAGCGGGCTGGTTTTGGACCGTATGTTTGACACCCCTGCAGATAGATAATGTAGATTCTGCACTTGCTGCTTGTTGCACTTCTGGCTAGATCAGTGTTTTTCAACCTTGGGGTCGGGACCCCATGTGGGGTCGCCTGGAATTCAAATGGGGCCACCTGAAATTTCTAGTAATTGATAAATAAAACAATTACAAATAAAAAATATATGGTGAGTTGAGAGAGACAATGACAATCCATAAAAGACATGACAAACTGTGAAGCTGAAATTGAAGTGTTGTGGTACTGTTTGTCACATGTTCATTGCGGTCGGTTTCAGATGCTGCAGCTCTTTTATAATTCATAGTTTAGTTCTTGTTTGTTCAGTATTAATTGTCAGCCTTGTAAATACAAGCTGGACTGACTGTACATATCCTGACCAAGGAAAATCAACTTCTCACTTTGTGCAGTAATCTACACCTGGCTTTTCTGCCTCCGTCCATAATAATATACATTATATAGACTAGATGTCGTCTAAAATTAACGTCTATTTGCAACATAGTACAGCAAACAATTACATGATCAAAAGAAATTAATTTTAGCAAAAAAAATGTCTCTGTTTTGAATGTCTGGGGCCGCCAGAACTTTGTGATGTTAAAATGGGGTCACGAGCTAAAAAAGGTTGGGAACCACTGGGCTAGATGCTAACTGCATTTCATTGCCTTATAAGTACATGCATAATAACAATAAAGTTGTAATCTAATCTGTTTCCTTTATAAAATGATGAATGCAGTATGACTAACCTCCATGTGGGGCTGTTAGAGCTGAGGTGTGCTGCTGGTGCTTCTGGATGGGTAGTCTACAGTTGATGAACTGCTCTCCTTCCATTAAGGACTTCATGTCATGAATGACAAAAGGCTGCAAGTAACAAAGAAAATGTGTGGGAAAAAAACATTTAGGGCATACAGTGAAGAAATACAGGAATAAACAAAAGGTAAAAGCAAGAAAAATGAAAAACAATGTGATTGTAGGTCTTCTGAGGACACGTGATCTACAGATGTAATCACATGCTGAATACTCTCTATAGGTTTTTGTCATGGTTCATTTATCAGTTTTGCAAAAGCAAACAGGCCACACCTCACAGGTCTGATGGGCAATGTAAATAAATCTTTGCTGTAGAGTGAGGCAGACAAAAACATGCTTTATGGTTGAATGATGCTTAAGTCTGGTAAAGTCAAGCTTTCTGTTCAATAAAATAAGACATGCACTAGCCTGAGAGAAAAACTGCACCAATCATACACTTAAAACTTTTTACAGACAGAGTATGAAAAATATTATGTTCAACAGAGAATTTTTGCAGGTAAGTCAATCTATAATATGAATGAGAAGGAGGATTTTTTGCATGTTCTGTAGACTTAATTAACTAATAGTGTCCATTTTTCCATTAAAATTTAGGGTTGTCAATAAAATAAAAAAAAAGATTAAACACCAAATTTCCAACAGAAGATAAGAAGTACAAGTAGTTTTATTGCAGCTTGTTTAACCATGTGCCACTCAAATGTTAAATGCCACTGTAATTATCTATTATCATGTAATTTAATCATAGATTTACTGACCGTTTTGTGTAAATAGGGAGGGACACCAATTAAGTACTGTGATCCAGGGTCAATATCAGCAATATTAACAACAATACTGATACCTTTAATTATGTGTGGTGCTTATGTAGGAGACGCAGATTATGTCTGATGTGAATGCATAATTAAATATGCAACTTGGAGTGCATTTTCACTTCCATCAAATGAATGTTCACTGTTCACATAACATCAGGAAACAAGTACAGTGCATTGTATGTGTACATGTACTAACAAGTACAGAACATAAGCTAATGTCAAATGAAACATAAATTATGAATGTTATATCCACTTCTGCTATTAAATCCCACTAAATCTGGTTAAATCCTACTCACTAGGCCCATAAGAATATAATTTCTGTTATTTTCCCCTTGTGTGTCTTCATGGTTTGTCACCTACTGTTTAACTCTCTTTAGGTCACAATAAAATTTGCAGTTCAGCTTAGCGTATTTAGAATTATCATTCGTTAATCTTTTTTAGAGCCTCACATTAGTTTCCTTCTTTTGGGAGGAAAAAAAAACCCACTTTTCTTTCAAATGTCACCCATGTCAAATTCTTTCCCTACTCCGTTCTGTTGCCCACAGTCTGAATAGTGTCAGGTAGTTAAAGGTTGACTATACATGAACCGACTCCAAGGTCCCTGATGCAAAAAAATGTAAATATTCTACCAAAACTAAACTCATTGACTTGCAGTTTGTTTCAGGAGATGTGCTGTGGTTTAGTAAATAACCTAAGAGTTTCTCAAACAAACAGATGATTCAGTGCCATTTGGCTGCTATCACCGTGATGAACAGTCATAACATAGATACGGAGCAGCCTTGAACGCAACAGACAGAAAAGCTTTACAGAGCTGGGCAAAATGCCTCAGACAATGGGTGTACACTTGGTACTACTACTACTAATAATAACAATAATAATAACAATAATAATAATAATAACAACAACAACAACAACAACAACAACAACAATAATACTAATAATATAAGCTGTAAAATCATACTGCTGCAGTTTTCTAGCTGTTTCAACATGTAGAAACCAGTCAGTCCACTTTTCCTGTTAGTACCTTAAGAAACCCCATTGAACTAAACTCAACCTGTTCACATGAAGGCAGAAGTCAGCAAGTATTGAAATGAAATGTATGTTTGTGCTTGTTTCACTTTTGCAAATTGGCAAGCTATATCAGGTCTATCTGTAATAACTAAACGAGTAAAGATTAAATAAAAAAAAAAAAATTGGCTGTATAGATTGTAGTGTTTCCCACAGCAGGATTAAAGTCGACTGTTGAGATTTGAGCTCAAGCCAAACAAACACACCCCTCTTCTTCTCTATCAGTGCTGTAAATCTAAATCTGTCCAGTACATAAAGACTCTTACTGATCATCTGAAATCAAAAGTATTTCAACCTGAAATAGGCTCGACTAGATCAACCCATGTCAAATAGTTAATCTACCAGCTAGTGTATTCTATCAGAAACCCCTACTGCACCTTTAAATAAGTAGCACGTAATCAGCGGGCTGAAATGGCACTTCCATTTACGTCAGAGAAGCAGTTGAGGAGAATAACTGGTCCCGCAACTCAAATCAGAGGTTTACAACAGTGTAAATGTAGACGATACAATGTCTGTATGGAAGATATATCTGCCCTAATCCTGACTGACCTGAAAGTACCTCAACTGCCATGAATAAGACCATAATAAAGATCCACCTTTTTGTTCGACATTGATGAATCCAGCAGAATTTTAAAAAAACAAACAAATCAGCCCTATCATATCTCTATTCATGAACTTTGTCCTGTCTTTATTGCACTGTATGTAACGCCTCAGAAAATAGGAAACAAACCTAAAAGGCCTGCTGCTGAATGCATATTATCACAATGTTTTGGATTTGAACTTCATTTTTAAACTTTTATTTTTTATTTCAATGTTTTAGTTTTGTCTCAGTATTAGTTTACTTGTCTTGGAATACATTTTTATTCTGGTATAAATAACTGATGGACTATGCATCCAACTATGCATATAAAAACATAAAGACCTTGAGGAGAATGTGACTGTAATTCATTTAAATATCTCGTCCAGACGTTAGTGGAAGGCTTTTGCGTATGTGGGCAAGAGCTTTTGCTTAATAAAATGCAAAATGCGAGCAGCACTGCTTACGTTGTCTCCAGTCTTCCCAGAGAGGATGGCCCTGGCCTTGGCCTTGGTGAGAGGGAAGTATTTCAGATAGGCCTCATACAGATGCCGAGCCAAAGCCCTCAGATCTGCTGCCGCTGGGTGCATGTGCTCCATGTCAGTCGAAAACTCAGCCAACAGTTTCTCCTTCTCCGCTTGGGGCATACGGCCAAAACGAATGGCTGGGAAAGGAAACGGACACACAGAAACACAGATTAGTACACAGAAAGACCCAGGTAGACATATACTAGAAGCACACAGATACACAAAAATAAGATATTAAAGGAGATTTATTTAGTATTTCAACATTTAAATATTAAAAATGACTCAGAGATACCATTAGAGTGTTCACAATAAAGAGCTCTGAAGTTCTGCAGAAGATGCCAGTGTACTGGATTGTACTGACATGAAGTGAATGTATTCGCACTAATGGACCATCGGATGATTGGTAGTGAGTCCCATGATGAGGAAGACTAAAATCACGATATCAGAAAGAGACAAATGTGATATAAACGCTAGAAGCTCCGTTGTTTTCTCCACTGGACACTGCTTTAAATGAAAAGAATGGAGTTCGATGCTGAAATCACAGCGGTTTCTTCTACACGAGTGGCTTATGAGTATGAAGTTTGTTGATCCACAGTTCAGACAATTCCAACCACATTTTTAGTGCAGCTACTAACAACACAAACCGTACAGAAAACAGGTAATTTGTGGTTTTTACTGTGGATGTTTGAGTCTAAAAACAGCTAAGCTAACGGAGCTGTAATGTAAACTATCAGCTGTTGCAGCACATGGAAATTATAAGACACAGTGTTATTTTAACCGACTGTCAGAACTTGATGACATCATAATAAAGACATTTGTAGAAAATGAATGACTTTCTTTGCTGATACAGTCTGTGGATAGGCCTACATAGCATTGATTCATTACTGTTTTTGGTAGTTACAAGTGTGTTCTGGTACATGACTTTTATTCATTCATTCATAACCTTTATTTAAAGTCGTAGATATACTGAGGAAGCAACCTCATTTACAATATAAACACAAAACATTTGAAACATACAATGAACATGTCAGAAATACCAAAAGGTAAAAGTGACAAAGATGAATTCAAAACAGAGCAGTCTACTTAAAACAAGAGCAGTTGGAGGTAAAATAAGATGCAAAAATGGATTTAAATTGTCCTAATGATAAAAGTGTGGTAAGTTTCAGATGGTTTTACAGAGTGTTCCAGGTTCCAGGTGCACAGTAAGAAAAACTGGACTTTCCAAATTCAGTACACACTGAAGGAACCTGCTGTGTGAGTCACTCCTTTGAGTGTGTATGGCAGTGACTTGCATTAAAAGATACTAAAGAATTAATATAAGACGGTAAAAGACCTCCTCCTCCTCCTGCTGTTGGGAGTTTGGAATATCAGCAAGACACAGAACCCCTTAAACAGTGGCTCATGGTTTATTTTCTGGTGTCTGTATTAAAGGGTAAGTGCTGTAACAATCATCTCTGGTTCGTACTGAGTTACATACGACAGAGTCAGGAAACACATCAAACAGAGTAGTTTCAATCTGACAGTTTTAAATTAAGGCTTCATCATTACAACGTTTTAAGACCCAAGTAATGAAACATGCCCTGTCTGTGTCGCTTGTGTTCCTTTATTACACAACATGTTTTTGTGCCAATCGTGTCTTCCAAGTCTGTGAAGCTTATGAAATTCAGGAAAGTTTGACTTTTGTGATTTTGGATCGATGGTTTATTAATCATATGAAACATGAATGTTCAGCTAAATTCTTTAAGCCACTGCAGCCTTTTGGATGTGTTGAATTGTCAACCACATCAACCACATGTCATGGACTGACGAACAGGACAAAAACACTTCCCTTCTTTCAATCCTTCTTCTGTCAAGTGACAAAACCACAGAGAAGACTAACATTACTGTCGCGTGTGTGTGTGTTTGTGTGTGTGTGTATGTGTGTGTGCGTGCTTGTAATGTAAGAACGAAGAAAAAAAAGATATTTGTGCTTGTTTGTAGTAAAGCCTGACAAGCAAAACTATGGCTGTACTTTCCACTTTTTCTCTGTATGAGGTTGTTTAAATGTCCTTATGAAACCTCCAATATTTAGACCTACACCAATATCTACAGTAAGTAAATACAATATTGACCCTTAAAGACTTACAACTATTTGAACTGTTTTTGTGATGACTTCCAAATAAATTTTTCCTCTATATTTAACATTTCCTGAGTGATTTATCACCATTTGTTAAAATGCTATCATCTACATTTTGCACTTTCAGTAAAAATTAAGCATTTTTAAATATTTATTTCACTTATCATGTAGATGTTTATAAAAGGTTATAAAAGTTAACTCAAAGATTATTATATGAAAACAGAGAAAACTGAAGAAAAAGTCACTTTTTTCAGTAAAATATCATTAACTAAAAAAAAAAGTGTCTAAAAAGGATTTTTTTGGTTTAGTAATATTTATTAGGTTAACTGTCACAATTTTTTATTTTTTAATTGTAAGTATCGGTGAGAACTGGAATTATTCAAGTAAAACAAAATATATAATTCGTGTAATGAATAAACTGTGTGGGGAAGAGTAAGTGGTTTCTGTATTTTCACATAATCTTAAAAAGTTTCATAGTCATTGCACATGAACCTAGAAATACCAAGTAAGTTTTAATAGTGTTGTATGTTTTGACTCCGTGCATACGCCTTGTGACGTGGGGACAGTTTGTGCCGGGTCATGTGACTCAGTTTACAGCCTCACTGAGTCATGTGACGGTGCGCTACCTTGCAAGTTGTAAATATTCGGAAAAGCAAGTTGCTGTTCTGTGTTTTGTAGTTCTATGACTCAAGTTCTGCCTTTAGGGGAGAGGAGCTGAGTTAACTTGGTGGAAGGAATATTTCAGTTTGACACCATGACTGAACGGTCTGTGCTGATGTCATACAGTCCATGCATGAGCGTTAACTGATGAAAGTAAATACCAGTACCTTCCTGTAAGTGTGTGGTGTCTTGGAAATCTAGAAGTACGACCAGTGTTCTCTCTCCTGTAACTTTATTCCACCATAACGTCACAGTATTGAAGAATTACCTTGAAAGTGATACCTTCAGGTGAGATTTCACAGTTTGAAGCAGTCTAAGTAAAACTTACAAAGAAGGAGAAAGTAAAATTCAATGACCATGTAAATAATCATCAGTAAATTACCTGCAGTTTGCTAGTAAAATGAACACATATCTGCAAGTAAAGTTTACTTGATGATTGCCCTTTTAGAATTTACTCACAATTCTAAATACTGTCGTAAGTTTTCCTAAGTAAATAACACCCCTAATTTTTTTCAGTGTTGTAAGTAATCTTTACTTGGGAATTTTCAAAATAAAATTTACCAAGGATTTCTGTGTGGAAATTATTGCCCAGGTTTTTGTTTTTTTTTTAAAGTAAACTGCACTCAGTTTTTTTCAGTGTAGACCAGTGTTATTTGTAAAACTACAGAGGTTTTAGTAGTGAATCAATGTTGCAGAAGATGATTGTGTTTCCATGTTCACTAAGGGAGCCTCTGAACATGCCAATGGGTCATATCAGATGCAGCAGAAAAGCTAAGAAAGTGCATTTTACTTGAATTATTTCAACGTATAAATAGGATTAGTGGTTGAAAAGTTATTAACATTTTAATTCAGTATATGCAGCTGTTTAAGTAGGTCTTTGCCATATCTAGAAATAAAAAGAGA
The DNA here is from genome assembly GCA_037367295.1 of Apogon hyalosoma. Lineage (NCBI taxonomy): Eukaryota > Metazoa > Chordata > Actinopteri > Kurtiformes > Apogonidae > Apogon > Apogon hyalosoma. The sequence continues at coordinate 18,276,897 of JAPQRP010000024.1, read as the reverse complement.
GAGAAAAAAAGCAACCCAGTAGATTTTATGGGCTGAATGAACGTCTCTTTGAGCTGAATTCACATTTTAAATGAAGTAACAAAGCACTCAGTCAGTGCTTTTGCAAAAGTTTTAAAATGCATAGAAACTGAAATAATGCCAAGAAGTTGTTGCTCAGTAAAGTCATACTTCTGAATGACTACTGATTTCAAAGAAGAAATGAAGTAACATCTGATATGTCTTCTGTAAATGAGTGATGCAGCTAGTGAAAGGGAAAATCCACATGACACACTTCTACTGTAATATCGAGGTGTGTCATGAACCAATCTCAGACATTTTCGACTCATTCATGATACAATTATGTCTTCTGATCTCGTAGAAAAACCACAAAAGATTTTATACATTTACACCACATTTATTTATTATTAATATTTCACAGTTTGAGATCATCGATTTTAACACAAAAAATTTCAGGTGATATTTTGACAAATATATGTAATTTGTAATATGAAATTTTATTTAATGTTATACTAAAATAAAGTCACTTCATGTGATATTTCTATCTCTTTCTTCTCTCTTTCTATCTAAACTCCTTTCTTTGTAGTAGAACTTGAATCTCCTGTAAGTTGCGAAATACTTAAATGTTTCAGTTTAGTGACAGTCACTAATTATACGCACATTCAGTGCTTCCCTCTGCATATACTACTTTGTGCATGCGATTGTGTAATGCTGACTGTGAGATGAACACACACCTTAAGCAAATGAATACAAACCAAAGTGGCCATAACATGAACTGGGAAGTGTACCAACAGCAGTGACACAGCAGGTTGGAGAAATCACTCGAGGTCTATGTACCCTGAGATGTCAATCATTGATAAAAAAAAAAAAAAAAAAAAAAAAAACACCCACAGCTCAGATTTACAAAAGCAACAGCCATGACTTAGGAAATAGAAGTCGGCTGATATAATGACAGGTGGAGGCAGAACTAAAAGAACTGGTGAAACTGGAGAAACTTAACAGAACAAATAAAAAACTAATAGTAATAGACACTAATGCTGTGAATGTACAGTTATCTTTAAGTCCCTTATTAACCAGCTAAAGCCAGTGTCATGGTTAAGGCCAGAGGTTGTAGTATCCATATCAAGCTGCTCATATTTTACCAGATAAGAGTCTGAACCCTGATCCTTTTGGTCTGCGAATATTTACCAACTTAGTGAATTAGAACTCAGGTTGACAGTTTGTGATCTGTGCTTTTACCATCAGGTTGATACTATCTGTAAGAAAGTACATCAGCACATGTATATTTACCAGAAACGCCATAGTTTTAACCCCTAAGTGCCTAAATATATTTATAATTACAGAAAAAAAAGCATTTGTATTGTTGCTGTGACACAGATCCTACACATGTGAATTATGTGCTATAAGTATAACTGTACACATTTTCTGTCCTGCGATAACAATGCAATATTTATGTAACATTTATCAAAAATAAATGCACAATTTTTATAAAGACCTGGTTCATAGGTATACATACTGTTTTACATAGATATACATACTGTCTTTATAGGAAATACATAGTTAATGCTGTTAATAGATATACATACTGTTTCATATATATGTGTGTGTGTATTCTTCTTCTTATTATTATTATTATTATTATGAGAAAAAAGTCAGAATTCTGACTTTTTTAAAAATTTTTTCTCAGAATAATAATAAATAACAATAAACCAATTTCCCAGTGGCCCTAATCCTCTTCTATATTGTTCTTATGTTACTTTGTTAAATTGTACATTTTTATTTTATTTTCTTATCTTATTTTTAGTTTTTGAAATTTTATATTCGCTCAATTCTTATTTCTATAGCACTGGTGTTTGTTAATATTTCTATTCTATTCTATTCTATTCTATTCTATTCTATTCAGTGTAAATAATATGAATTTAAATTAAGTTGAATATAGCGCCTACAATAACTATAATGCAAATTAAGGACATTTGGTGTAATTGTCATAATAGCAACTAAACAAATGTTCTGATCGCAGGTATGTCGATTATTTTATTGATGCTGCTGTTGATCAGTTATTCCAGTCAACAATCAGTAGAATGTCATGGAATTAATAACACCGTTATAGTCTTGGCAGACATGCAGCTGTGGATGTTCTTTGACAGAAGTTGAAGACATCTTGTACCTTTGAGCAGCTCCCGAAAATGTCATGCATCTGTCATTACTTTTCAACTATCAGAGTACTTGAAAAGTGATGATTTAATAATTTAGCATCTTTTTTTCATCCAGTCATTTTTATAGCACAATAGCAAGATATCAAGAATTAATAAGTTATAAGTTATGTGGCTAAGATTTCATATGGTGTTTTCAAGGACTAATAACATTTTATGAAAGTATGAAGAGAATCAAATATGGTCAGTTAAGAGGCGTCACCTGGACTGACCCTGAACAGGGCACAACATCCAATCAGTCTTATCAATCAAATCAATCACATTAACCATTATTGTAAAGTGATTCCATTGTTTTATGGTCAGTTCAATACCTGTGTCTATTTTTTGCCCTTCGTCCTCAATAAAATGTTAAGTTAAAAAAAAAAACAAAACAAAACACTGTTATAGAAGCAGGGTGTTGAAATTGATCCATGAACATCAGGGATCATAGATAACCAGGTAACATATAAGAGTGTTGAATAGCACCTTATTATAAACATTTACTGAAGTGAACTCATGACCGTAGTCTACAAAGAGTTAATGCTGACGCCGTATTTATGGAAATGTATTCTTATTTCAGTGAATTTGTTCTTCCCTTTTCTTTTACCTACTGGCACTGGTCACTTTCTGTTTAATAGTAAAATCACAATTTTACTGCCACATCCCCTATGGCAGTGTCTTTCAACCTTGGGGTCGCAACCCCACATGGGGTCGCCTGGAATTCAAATGGGGTCGCCTGAAATTTCTAGTAATTGATAAAAAAATAATAATGATACAAATATTTTTTAATGATTCAATATATATTTCATTATAATTAACACACCACACACTTTTCTTAATAAAAATGAAGTTCAAATAAAAGGCAGGATATAATATCTGAGAGGGTATATCTTGATTGACCTGATCATGTGACTGTGTGCATTATTACGCTTCAAACTACCTGGACACAGTCAGAAAACAGGACTGAACAGAGAATGGAAAGATTTCTTTGCCCGCCTAGCCCCGCTAAGATATCTCCAAGAGAAACTGAGAAGGAGACACCAAAAAGGTGCATTATATACATTATAAAGCCTAAATGTCATCTAAAATGAACATTTATTTGCATCAGAGTACAGCAAACTATTACATGATCAAAAACAAATAAATTTTTAGCAAAAATAATGCCTCCGTTTTGAATGTCTGGGGTCGCCAGAAATTTGTGCTGTTAAAATGGGGTCACGAGCCAAAAAAGGTTGGGAACCACTGCCCTATGGTGTGATGTTTTTGTTATTATCATCAGGGCACAAATACAGTCTACCAAACAGGATCAGAAAGCCACTTATTCCTACTGCAATGAGCCTTGTACATGACACAGTGTAATTCATTCAGAATTGTGTCTGTATTTGTTGTTGTTGAATTACTGATGTTGGTTACTGTCAATTTTTTATTATTTTTTTTATTTACTGACTAATACTCGGACTATTTACTGGGACGATTTATGAGTAAAGATACCATGAAGCTTAGAAGAAAGGAAATAGTTGCGTTAAATCCACTAAAATATCACTAAACACTGACCCAACATCCCATCGTCACTGCAATACACACTTTTCTAAAGCGCTTTAAGGAGGCAAATATTGTAGAACTGTGTTGAATAAAGAGAGAAAAGACCGAAACCAACAATGACAGCAGATGCACACACATATAACTATAAATCTTTTTATATTAAGCCGTCTCTTTTTACTGAACTACTACCTGGGTTTCAATGGCAGTCTATGGAGAGCTTCATCAATGCAAAACCGGTATTATACGTGTGTGAAAGTCAAACATCTCCTAAGGTTTATAGAGAAAACAGTAAAGTAAAAGTCCAGCTCTATAAAAGTTATATTTGAGTTTATATTTATCATGCACCAACAATAGAGCTCTGTGTCTGCTGGTATGTTGTTTTATTATTATTATTATTATTATTATTATCTGATTTTGATACCTGATTTTACATCTTCAAGCACAATTTGCTTCTTTTTTTCACAGTGGGGTTTTGTCTTGTTTGTACATTAGTGGATAAAATACACTCTTGCTCACATGAACTATTTACAGCTCTTTGTTATTTGCTCAGTATGTATTTCTCACATTAGTGGGTGGGGTGGGGGGTGGGTGAAGATCCCTTTTGTTGGGCATGGATCAATTACACTGAGAATCTGATCTCAGTGAAATAAATTTTTCAGTGCCGTTGAGCTGAAAGTTGCCCCACCCCAACAGGTGCAGCAGAACTAACAGGAGATTCAACTGGATGTCAGCGAAGCACAACTACTCAGGTCCACACAGCGAAACTCCAGATAAATAGGACACGACAGCAGGTTACACGCCAACACAAAACAAAATATAAAACAAAGACTTGCCGTACTATTGCAAAATTGTGATGGGTTATCTATCAAAGAAGATATTTAATCCTTAAAGAAAGATATGCAATGTAATATGTATAATAATGTACAATTGTTTTCTGTGGTCACTTATAAATGAATTTTTTATACATTCAACTTTTCCTAAGTGATTTATCACCATTCATTGTAATAATATCCTTTGCACTTTTTAGTGACAATCAGGTATTTTCTTACATTTAAGTTACGCGTTATGTAGATTATAAAAGCTAAGAGTAAATTCAAAGATTATTATATAAAAACAGAGAATACTAAAGAAAAATATATCATTAACTGATCATAAAAACAAGCATCAAACGCTACCTGGGTTTAACAGATGAATCAGTGCTGCAGAGCTGCTTCCAAACAAACACAGTTGCACTGGAAAAAATCTAAATCTTACAAAGTGTATTTTTCTCATTTCTAGTCAAAATATCTCATCACACTTGAAATAAGACATAATCACCTAAAGAGTAACTTTTCAGTGAGATATAAGAACTTTTTTAGACAACAGATCTTGAAAATCTTATTTTAACAAATCTTACCAAGATCATTTTCACTTCTTCCATTGGCAGATTTTTTTTTTGTTTTTGCTTAATTCAAGATTTTTTTTGCTTCATTCAAGCAAAAATCTTGGTAAGATTTTGATTTTTGCAGTGTGATGACAACGGAAAGCTGAAAAACTGCATTTTAGTTGTATAATTTTTACATATTGTTATGATTAAAGGGTCAAAAGTTGCTGAACATTTTTCTTGTAGCTGTTCAGGTTTTTGAGGGTTAATCTCTGTCATCTGATCAGATCGTGTTACTGCCACGGTCGGCTCATCTTATTATAACTTTAAAGCATTAACAGAGACATTACCGTCAGCACAGTGTGTTTATAAACATTTGTGTTCATTCATCTGAACACAAGTAAGTATAGTTGCCCCATAAAGCAATCTCTCCAGCACACTGACATGTTCAGCTGTGATTTAAGAGATAACAGGCTGTGCACACTGCAAAAAAAAAAAAAAAAAGGAGGCTAAAAACAAGATAAAAACACTAAATCTGAGGAAAAGGGTACTCAAAACAGCTGAAATTATCTGTCCATGCAGCAAGATAATTTCACTTGACAAGATTTCTTGAGTTAAGATTGTTAAATCTAGAAATAAGCCTGTCTACAGATGTATTTAGAGGGCTTAAAATAAACATACAATGCTGGTTTTAAAGGGGTCATATTTTGCTAAACCCACTTTTATTAGTCTTTGGTACATTTATTTGTGTATTTGGACCCTAATAG
>JAPQRP010000024.1:18256509-18270170 GCA_037367295.1 Apogon hyalosoma | reverse complement strand
TGGACCTGTGGAGTTGAATTAATGAAGAATTCAGACCCAAGCAGAGCATTTACAGTTCATGTAGACCACAGGGAAATTTTTTTAATGCATAATTCCATTTAAAAAAGCAAAATATCGCTCCTTTAAGATAAGATTCCTTAAAATTTAACTTTTTACAGCCTCAAAATGAGTGAAATATATTAAATATAAGCTGACTGAGCTGGCTATAAGAATTTAAGATTCATTTTTTGCAGTGCATGCTTGAAGTCAGAGTACTAATAAACTCTGTTTCTTTCAGATGCCTTTTGTGTGACTTGAATCTAGCAACTTGACTTTGTTACTGAATCTTAAAACAAGATTTTTTTGATGAGACTTTGAGGGAGAGATGTAATATATCTTATCTTAACAGTTATTTACCTCATTTTAAGATGCCCTGCCTATTTGAGACAAAAAAATATAAGGTTGTGCTAGATTAAGATTATAGTGTAAAGCTGAACACTTAAAATAAGAAATTCACTCTTAAAACAAGATACATTAACAAACACTTCTAAATCTAAGTTCTTTTATCTTGGTAAGAACCAAGTAATTTGCAGTGCAGAAACTCACCATTAGGAGGAAAGGCTTATGTCATAATCTGCTACACTCACTGGGAATAAATATAAACTGCTGCCAATAATTCGAGACGTCACATAAGCTTCTGTCAGTTGTAGTTTGATCCCAAAAATAACAGTAAAATCACAGTTAATGTCACCAGATGAAGTAACTGAGCTGAACTGAGTATCACAGATGTCTGGTTTATTTGTATATTTAACCACAACATCTGGGTGTTATCAGTGGTCGTGCCAGTGTTGTGCTTTCAGATGCAGATTTCATTACATGACTTCCTGTAGATGGTTTTAAGTAATTCCTCCAGTTTTACCTTTAATATCGAGCGTGCTTCTTGCTTACTGATATTTTATTTACCTAAAAGCCTGTTTTATTGTGCCTTAAAATGCACAGTACAATCCATTTTCAAGTGTCATGTGTAGTGGGTAAGATTTCTGCATTACTTTGTGCATAAAAATCCTACTAATGAAGCTCAAACAGTATGAATGCTAATGAAAACAGCACATCAAGTTTTACAGTTGCTGTCAAATTTGCACACACACACACATACGAAAAAAAAGCAAATTTTTTTATGTGAAATGTTGCTGCAAACACATCATTGTTAATTTTTCATTCACTGTTCCATCAGGTTGTTTTTGTATATGTGTGGAGCATCTTTATCCACATTTTCACTCACACATATGTATATAAATGAATAAATATGTGTAAAAAAATTTGCTAAAAATATTACGTTTCTTGCTCAATCTGTCTATTTGACTAAACATTCAACCACAGTTTTTGCTTTTCATTGTTTAGATTCTGCCAGTGTGATGACAATTTACAAGAAGAACCAATAATAACTAAAAAAGAAGAAATTAGAGATCATAAGAAGGGGTTAAACTAGCCGTTGAACATAATTTCATCTTTTAATCGTGCTGACAGGAAAACGAGTACACTGCACAAGTTATGGGAACTAAATCGTACCCAAAGTTTGCAATGCTGTCCAAATACCACAGAAGAAGAAGCTGGTGCCTGATACGGCAGTGGTGTACTTTGCTTCATATATCACCAACACGCCTCAAAACCAAACTGGCAGCAGTGTGGGAAGATGCAGCTAGTCTTTTCAAGGGGCATCTGGCCACAACTTCAAAGAAACGCTCTTCTTATAACTTACATCTGCTTATTTATAGTTATCAAAACTCATGCATGAAGAGTAAGCTTCACGTGAAAGCAGTAGCAGCTTTATATAGTTTACAAGTTCTGAAATATAGATAACTATTAAGACTATGTCAACATATCTTTGCTAAAATACAGTGAATTACAGCTTTGCATTATTATACCACTATCTCATCAATTCTACGATTATACATTGATTAAAAAAGATAGTTTTGCCAGTATCTTGGTCTTACCGTTGTGTGACATGCCCACATTAAGGCACTTTTGGAAGCGGCAGTACTGACATTTGTTGCGAGACTTCTTGTGAATGCGACAGTGAAGATCGCAATGATCATACACCAACTTTAACCTGATTGTGCGCCTGAAGAAACCCTGTGAGACACAAAAAGACAGAGAAAATTAAATCAACAAATGTTTTAAAATCAATACTACAACAGCAACATTTTACAGGAGAATGTATATGCATTTGTTAATTTTAACCCATAAAGACCCAAACAGACGCCAGCGACCAATACCATCTACTGATCTAAAATGTGTAATACCTGTTGATCTACTAATCCTATTAATACATGTAAATAATTGGTGTAAAATGCAGTTTGTCGTCTTTTCATGGTCATTAGATATGACCCATTTGGACGTTCAGAGGAAACACCGTCATCTTCTACAACATTAATTCACCAGTAAAACTCATGGAGTTGGATCAATGACAGTGGAAGGACACGCTGGGTTTGTGTTCACATATGGATAGGTTTGACTGAAAAAGTTACTTTTTCTTTAGTTTTCTCTGTTTCTGATACAATAACTCTCAACTTTAATTTCACCTTTTTATGATCATCTACATGGTCAGAGAATTAAATACAGTAAAATAGCAGATTTTTACTTTAAAAATGCAAAATACAGATAATATTAGAATAAATGGTGATAAATCACTTTAAAAAAAGTTAAAATACAGAGACAAATACATTTGGGAAGTAGCACTGGGTCTTTATGGGTTAACTGGATCTACTAAAGAATCTGTAAAACTAGAAATAAAAAGGTAAAAAAAAAAGCTACATGTGAGGAAAGTGGACACCACACTTTAGTGCAGAAAACTTTTCCCCGATAACATACGTTCTAATGCAAGTCACATGTTGATGGAGCAGTTCTTCACACTGACCCACAGCTGCAGATTAGATACCTGCCTCACTCTAATCTGTGAGAAAATCAATCACAGAACCCGCAGGTGTATGGAAAAGCAGATTGTTTTTCTGAATGGATCTGAGCTTTGATGTGTTTAACCTCATGGCCCCAACGGAGCCATAAAGCCTTTACTTATCTCAGCTATTAGCTAAACAGCCTTGGTCAAACTCCCAACTCACGCTCCTACGCTCAGTGACAAGTTTGGCGATTTGTCTAAACTGAAACAGAAAAGATGTTTGCGAAAGAAAAAAAAAGCAGAAGACTTTAACTGCTAAGTGGAAAATGTTACTAAACGGATCACCCTATGACTAAAACCTCCTTGTGGACATTAAATGGAGGCTCTTCATTTCTTTCATTCACACATGTTCCATTTTAATCCTAGTTTATTTTAAGAATGAGGAAGTTAAAGGGGGTCAAGACTCCGCCTCAATAAAGAATGTTTTCTGTTTTGAAACAATTAAGTGTTTGCCTGCTTGGCTGACCCCCTCTTCTGGTGAGCGTCCCCTGAGAGTTCGGCAGAACAATGACCACTGTACCTCACCTTCATTCAGCCTCAGAGGGAGTAACACCACAACACCGGCCCTCTTCATTTATTCTGGACTGATGTAACTGTACAACCATGTTTATACTTAACCCATAAAGACCCAAACATCCACCATCAAAGAAAGTCATCTACTGATCTAAAAGGTTTAATACCTGTTGATCCACTAATCCTATTAATCCATGTAAATAATTGGTGTAAAATGCAGTTTGTCGTCTTTTCATGGTCATCAGATATGACCCACTTGCACGTTCAGAGGCTCCGTAGTGAACATGGAAACACTGTCGTCTTTTACAACATGGATTTACCAGAAAAACCCATGGAGTTTGATCAGTGACAATGGATGGAGACACTTGGTTTACGTTCAGTTAATGACAGATTTTGCTGAAAAAGTAACTTTTTCTTCAGTTTTCTTTTTTTGATAAAATAACCCTCAGCTTTAATTTGAGCTTTTATGAACGTCTACATGATCAGTGAATTAAATATATGAAAATACCTGATGTTCACTGGAAAAACACAAAATACAGAGAATAATATCATAATAAATGGTTAGGAAAAGTTAAATATAGAGAAAAAATATTCTCTATATTAAGATTCACAACTTAATTGTAACTTGTTTACTGAACTGTAAATAATTATACATTGTACATACAATTGGGTCCTGAGGAGCCATTTTAGGAGTTAATCTCAAAAGGTTTGGGAACAAATGCACTAAAAGAGGCTCCATAGTGAATGTGGAAACACCATCATCTTCTACAACATTGATTCACATATAAAACCCATGGAGTTGGATCAATGACAGTGGAAGGAGACAGCTGGTTTATGTTTAGTTACTGGTGTATTTTGCTGAAAAAAATAAAATAAAATAAAATAAAATTTAAAAATATTCAGTTTTCTCCGTTTCTGAGATAACAACCTTCAACTTTAACCTGAGTTTTAATGAAAATGTACATGATCAGGGACTTAAATGTAGGAAAATACATGATTTTCACAGAAAAATAATTCTAAATACAGAAGATAATATTATAATAAATGGTGATAAATCACTTGAGAGAGGTCAAATATGGAGAAAAATTCATTTGGGAACTGAAATAAAAGTAGCACTGGGTCTTTATGGGTTAAATGATATGTGCATGTTAGATGTGTGCTTGATTCATTTGTCATACTTTAGGTCTTCCAACATCAAAATGAAGGTGACATAACAATTTTAGCATAATGTGACTAAATTCATAACATCACAAAGCCTCAAATTTACAGATTAACTCCCAAAATGGCTCCTCAGGACCCAAATGCACAATTATTTACAGTTTAGTAAACAACTTACAATTAAATAGTGAATCTTAATTTGATGTTTCATAAACTCAAGAGTCAAGATGTGGGCTGAAGTAACTCAATAGCTCTGTGTAAGAGTGTGGTGAATTTTAAGGATAATTATCCTGATATAATTTTAGATTATGATAATTATCATTACACTGTCAGCTAAAACACTTCAAATATGCTTTGCTGTTTACTTGGCTTTGCTGGTGTGCACTTTAAAAGAACCTACAGTTTTCCAGGCCTCTGTTGTGTTTGACTTCGTGATGAAAGCTTGAAGCCCAAACACATTGAAGTGTTTTTTAAGGTCTATACATGACTATGCCGTGAGAATAAAGGCATTTTAATGCTTAAACAGAGTGCCTTGGAGTTTTCTTCCTGTTTGTCATGCTTTACTGTTTTATCTATTTATGTTGATGTTGAAAAAAAAAGATTTTGTCATTCTAATCATTTTAAGATTCACACTTCTGGAATTGTGAAATGTAAAGATAAGGAAAAATAAGATAATCTTTTATTAGTCCTCCACTGGGGATATTTTTCTTGTTGAAGCATAAAAAAACCCAAGTACAGTAGCAAAAGCATGAATGATATTAACAGCTAAAAAATGATAAATAAGAAAAGAAAAAATGTTAAGAGACAATAAGAGGGAAAAAATAGAAGATAAAAGGGAAAGGTTTACACCATAAGATCAATAATAAAATGAATGCATATGTTAAAAGCACAAACAGCTATCTGATTCATTCACTTTTCAGTCAATAATTAAATAATGAGTCAGTATTTATGACGATAATTTGTGATATTGACTGATATGAAAATTCTTATTTTGAGTTTGAGAGTGACTTGAATGCATCGCATTGTGCATGAACAATTTCACATGAAGCAACAACTTCAGTGGGTTTAGTGTTGCATTTGTGGTGTTTCTGTCAACACACAACAATGTCCTGGACACTTAACGAAGGCTGAGCGTTTTAGTTTAATGTAGGTACATGTGTTTTTTGACATGCAGTCCATGTCAGTTGTGTCATTGTAAAGCTTTACTCCAGCGCAGTGGGAAAAAAAGTAAAAACAAAAAAAAAATCTCATGTAATGGCACCTAAATACATCAGAGATTCTAGTGATTCCAAATTCAAACATTATTATAATTGTCAATAATTTTAATGCTACAGTGATAATAAAAATAAAATAAGGTATTTTGTTATGCAGGGTTACATGAGGCAATCAAGTCCAATAACAATCTTCTAAAAGCTGTACCAGACATTGGGCACACTGCAGATATCACAACACAGGGTTAAACATCACGTCCGTTTTATCAGGAATCATTTCAGACTTGTGAAAGCTTCTTGGAAACAACCTGTCAATCGATTTCTTATTTCTCTGGAGGGCAAAAAAAAAAAAAAAAATCTATGTACTTTTTCTTATAATCTTTCAAAATTTCAAAGAAAATGGAAATATGTGTGAAACTTCCCCCGCACAGTATTAGTTATTTATACCCTGTGCAGACAGACAGACAGACAGATTCAGAGGGGCTGGCTGCATGTCTGCAAGAGCTCAAAGTCTTTGTTGAACCCTCGCAGAGTGGAAAATGTATGGGGCTTGTGGTTAGTGACAGACATCAAAAGGATGACGAAAAAAAAATTGCGCATGTCTCTCCATGCATTATATGATTATTTATTCCACCAACACGTTTCACCTACAAATGACACATGGTGACTGAAAAAGGAAGACTGGCAGAGAAACAAAACCTAACAATCCACAGTACACATCTACACCCACTGCTGTTTCCTGAAATGACCTTAAGACAGTAATTTTGTGTTTTTTTCCTTGATCATAAGCATCATAAATTAAAAACACAACCTATTACTCTGCTATTCTTTGCAATTAATTAGAAAGTCAAAGTTTGGTGATGCAACCTTAACTGTACAAAAGCTTCAATATGACTGAAATACAAGGCAAGTCCTTACCTTACACCCCTCACAGGCGTGGACGCCGTAGTGAAACCCAGAGGCTTTGTCCCCACACACTCGACACTCGATGTTTAACGCCGTTGCTGATGCGTCATCCTGGAGCTTGGACAATACCGGACTGTCAGAGTACTGTGGAGGGGACTCAGGCTCCAGTTTGATTGGATCTGACAGAGAAACACACCAGTACACCAGCTGAATACACACCAGGAAGACAGACCATAACCCCATGTTAACACCAGTACAGTCTTAAACTCCTACACTGTAATCAGGTTTAATGATCTTCTCATTAACTCTGGTTTCTTAATATGTGCTAACCAGTCGTGTCAAATTGGCCTCGATGTTATTTTCTGATTCTGAATGAAAGTGAATGAAGTTCTTAGTGCTTGTCAGTGTGTTTCCTACACTAGATCACACTCAGCATGGCCTTATTTTGGAAAATACGTACGTAAAACAGGTTTGCTGCAGAACCTGTGCTAAGTGTTTCACACTGCCAACTACTTTTTTTTTTCCAAGAAGTAGGTTCATCTTCGACAGAGAGTAGATATATGACGCGATGCAGCCTTGACATGTTTAAGTTTATGCACAAAAACTACTTGGTCAACATTAGCTAAAGAAAATGGGGCAGGGTGTGGTAACGTTTAATACGCTGACACAGAAGTAAAACAATGTACCGCTTTGAAATCGTGTCAGCAGCAAATACTGTCTTTAAGATACTTAAAAAAGGCTGTCGGAAAGTGAAAAATGGGCGTGGAGTGGGGTACATCCTGTCGTGCTTATCGACTTTACATCAACACCCAAGTTGAGCTAATGACTTTAACTGGGTGTGTATTTTAGCATGCGCTTCACTTTTAATTGCAAATATAAATTAAGCTACATTGCAAATAAGTTTAATTTTATAATTTTATGTTCCCTGACAAATATAGCTCTGTTAACTAAATATGTTAATTTCACCTCAGGTTTAACAAGCTTAACATTAGCCTCTTAAATGGGTTGGAAGGTATGGATGGAAAATTACATTTTTATTACCAGCTTTGGCAGATTCACAGTTTAAATCACTTTAAATAATAAAACATCAAATCATTGTTTCTTAACTAGATCTATATACTTTATACAGTTTTAGCTATAGTGTTAAACAACACTAACAAATAAAACTTGCAAGGATGTCAAGTGTATGATTTATTACAAAATTAAATAAATAAAAATAAAATAAAGCACCACTATAGGCACTAACTAGAAAATATATTCTTAATAAGTATGTGTTACATTCTGAAATTTTTGTTGAACAAGGAACGTCACCAGAGGAAAGAACACTAACTTGGATTTCGGCTTTTTTTTTTTACATTGAGTAAAAAGAAAAAAATCAATATAAATGTCATTAACTTGATATATTGTCCAGCCCTACCTAGGTACTGTTAGGTATAAAATAGTGATAAAATGACACATTATATGGAAACTGTAAAGGCCACTTCATGTCTGTGTAGCTTGTGTTACAACAATAAAGACAGGTGTTAACTACTGAAGCTGTGAATTAGCTGTTTTTCAGTATTAACCATTTGCCAGATGTTTTGTTACTTACAGATATGGTCACTCTAAAGCCAGGCCTGACATGACACCCCACTTCCTGTCCAGTCGATTATAATCTATATAATAAAAGCCAAGTGGCCCCTGTGTGTACGCATGTGTATGTGTGTGTGTCTGAGGATTCACAGTAAATCTGGAAAGAGCTGACTGCTGCAGTTTGGCATACTTATGTATTTTTGGCTAAGGAACAGACTAGTGAAAACGGCAAGTTGATAGGACCAATATTTTGGGAGATATTAGTAATTTTTCAATACAGTAGCCTTTCAATCACATTGCTGTACCCAGAATGCTTTGGCGGTGACTGCTGGACAAATGGGGTACAGCACAAACAAATACACAATAACATAAAAACTACCACATGTCGAACGTGTGGATCCATGGGTCAAAGCACTAGTGTGTGTTATAACGTGTAAACACAGGATTCTTGTTACTCCAGTGTGCGTCTCCGAAACAGATCCATGCTTATCGTGATATCACTGACTATAGATAAACACCACTACAAAATGATCTAATAAGAAAGCTGTTCTGGTTATACCCATTAAAACCAACTTGACTCACTGTGTGTGTCCACCTCAGTCCTGTAGCTGTGCATGCTGATGTAGTCCATGTTGGTCAGATGCTCCTCACTCTGCGGTGGGCTGAGGTCGTAGGTCACCCCAGCGGAGGAGACGGAGGATACGAGCGAGGGCGGAGACAGGGAGGATGGGATGGAGGAGGTGGAGATGGAGGCATAGTCTAACGTGGCCAGATGCTTCATGTCAAGGGAGTGGGAGCTGTCGTCCAGTTCTGACAGGTCCACAGGGCTTAGACTGAAACCCACAGGCCAGGCCAGGAGCTGCTGGGTGTCCACCATGTCTACTGTGGAGAGAGCCATGAGGGAGTGATGCATTAACTGACTGTTGACTGTATGTGGCCTTGTTTAAAGAAAACAAGAAAAGGGAGAGAGAGGAAATATTTGTCAGATGGAGAATGAGAGGATGAGAGATAAAATAATGAGAAACAGAAGCAGAGATGACCATGAAAATACAGCAGAGCTGCAGAGAGCGCAAGAATGAATCTGTTCACACATAAACAGCATACACACACTCCAGTGCAGATTCCACAGGCAGTACCCTGGTCCTCTGACTTATTCTGGTAGTCTGTTTGTTATCTAGTAAACATGGAGGCAGATCGTGTCACGGGGAGTACAAGGCGATCTCTGGCACTGAGGAACGTATCCGCTGCTCAAAACATCATCCTTCCCTGTTGCTGTTTGGGTGGATCACTGTGTGATTTTCCAAATAAAGGACACAGCAAGCAAGACTGTTTGAGGCCAAGGATACGGGACAATCAGTACCAGAGTGGAACAACCAGCAGCTTTTAAGAGCTGAAATATAGAGTGATTATCAGTAATAAAAGACATAGTTAGCATTAAAACATCTGTAACAATGGGAATCTTTAACTACTTTGACTTTATCTTCAGGAAATTAGCTTTATTCATAAATGCTCTTATTCAGAAAAAAAAAAAAAAAGACTAAATTCAATACAGGAAGTCCTGGAAACAGATTCCAAACACCAAACACACTGTAGATATTCAGTTATGAGTTGACACAAATAGATGAAGGCTTAAGTTTCTGGGCATTTTTGGTGTCTAGTACTGATCATTATACACTGGAAGACAAATATCAGCTGAGGTGATCAAAGTCCAGACATCAGAGTTTATTCCAGTCCACACAAAAACAACACAAATCAAACCCATACAGTCACTGTATAACTGACGTTAAATGATGCTTACGTGGCCAAAGGTCAGTTATAAAGCTAAGTCGGTACTGACATACAGTCGCAGAAAAAATTATTAGACCATTAAAAGTCATCAAAAGCAATGGTTATACAATCAAGTACTAACTCCTGTGTGTATCATGTGACTAAAACAGACAGAAAAAAAAAAAAAACACGGAATGCCTAAAAGCACTGTTTTTGTCTGTACAATGACATAGATATTGATGTAACAACTGAAGTGATTTTGGTTATTATCAAGAAAACATGGAAAAAGACTAGATATCAGCTCTGAAATTAAACTCTTATGAGCTATTTTTGTTATTATCATTATATTTGTCCAAACAAATGTATCTTTAGCTGTACCAGGCATTAAAATGAACAAGAAATTGAAGAAAACAAGGGGTGGTCTAATATTTTTTTCTGTGACTGTATGTCCATGGCACACATGTTATTAAGATGACAAAGACTTGGCAATAATCTACAACTGTTACTTATGACTAAAAGCTAGAATAATTGCTTAGTATTTTCCTTAATCCCTACTTTTAACATCACTCATTAAAAAAAACACATCTGGACAATGTAGTTTTGGGCAAATATTGCTCAAACCAGAGTAGTCGGTACTTTTTCGATACTACTTTCCAGTGTTGGGTGTGATGAGTCAAAAATCACCAAGCTGCTTTTTCGTGCGTGCTTGCACAACAGGCGCCTGTCTGACCTCACTTTGGGCAGGATATAGCACAAAAATGGCAGAGCTGGAGATATGCACTTTACTGCAAATGTGTTGCGCAAAAGGAGGTGACGGAAAACTGTCCCGAGGCTGGTTTTCATCAACTTTCATCAGAGTCTATAAAAGCATAAAATAAATAGTCATATAAGGATAAGGATTCCTGCTGATATATATTTAAGGTTTAATGTGTAATAGTCTTAACTGGATAATGTAGCATAGGTGATGTTGTAAAGTAATGTCACAACTCTGCGTAAGTAAAGTGATGTATTATTTTTAAAGTATAAAACTTTATTAAAGTTATTAAACAATGAATAATAAAACAGTGCTACTTTCAGCTCTGATTCATACACATGATGTAAAATAAACTATAACTGATTATTGTGATGAAAACAACAGTGTAGAACATTTCTGAATTGATGCACAGGTGGGATTTATTGGCGGTGAGAATATCACATATTTTATTTAGGTTATGTCTGTTGTTCTGTTAGAGTTGAAAAGTCTTTTTTTTTGCAATATTTAAAATAGAAGAGCAAAATGCGATCTTTGTGTACTGTTTCTTCCTCACACAAGGATTTCAAGTTAATAGGAAGCCTTATTATAGTCTCACCTTAGTTTGACCAGAAAAAAAAAAAGACTCAAAGAAAGACAGTTTATAAATAATCAACAGAGTAAAAGGTCTACTCACTCAAGTTGCCAAACACCTTCTTGTAAGATAGATTCTCAAAATAAACCTCCTGTAATCAACTTTAAGTGCCTGATTTGGAAAAAGAAAATATGTAACAAAGAATATGATGAATTACGCAACAGGACAAAACTAAAATAGCAGCACCAGTAGCACAAGGTATAAAAATGGTGCAAATTACTTGGCAAAACATCCCTGCATAACAAACATCCTCCTCTTTCAATCACTTATTGTTTCCTTTTTTTTGCTTGGAATGTGGCAACAGAAATCATTGGGGACCCACTTAAAATTCACATCGACACGACATTGTTTTAGAACAAGAAAGAGAAATGTGTGTGCGTTTGTGTAAATGTGTGTCTGCAGGCGATAGTTTCAACTGCCTGGAAGCTGCTGCGCGGAAAATGCTGACTATTAATAACTAGGGAAACCTGGTTATTTTTCCATTTGTTGGCTGGTCGCCAGTCGATCTGAATCTAGAATAGACAGACCACTGGAGCGACTTATGTCCTGGTTGGCATAAGTTCATGTGGAGATACAAATCTAGTGGGAGAGCTTGAGATGAAAAGTGAGATAAAGTGAGGGGGGTAAAGGGGGCAAGTCCCAGAACATTTAGAAGAAATCAAACAACACCCTTGAGATTTCCAGAAAATCACTTCTCTTTGGACATTCAAGCAACTGCTGTTTAATAAAATGAACACAAAATGCTGAGATTAAATGTAAAGACATGTGATGTGCCTGGGGAGGTTCTGTTACTGACAGTGTTCATTAAATAAAACAGTTAAAACCGACTGAATGGACATGTTTGAAACTGTGAGTGTTGTGTGGGCAAACTCCCTGTCACCGCTAACAGATGATATGTACCGTTTAGGAACTGTGCATTGTGCGTGCGTGTGTGTGTGTGTGTGTGTGTGAGCATGCGTTTGACATTTGTATAACTGTCTCCTGCCAGTTCTCAGATTTCCTCAAGTCAGAACATGCATTCCAGGTAAGAGCAGCATGTAGGAGTACTCTCTATCAACCAGTGCTCTCAGTCATTACATAATGACAAAAGGCCAACAGCTAACTGGCAGGCAAGTCTGGCAAGCTACTGCATCTATGAGATATGAAGACTGTGTGAGAGCCAACACACAGAAGAAGACTGACCCTTTAGTATAAAAATCGGATGACACATGAAAGGCTGGAGCGAAATGACAATCACAATACCCACATTTTAATTGTGGGAGGGGTATTGAAGCTGTTTTGTCAGTTTGAGATCAGCAGTTATGGAAAAAGCGGTGAAATCAAGAGGTCAAACAACAAACTGTGAAATCTTCTCTTCAGGGACAAGGTTGCAAAATGTACAAAATAATGTTCCTTGCTCATATTTCTTCACAGCAACAATGATTCAGTCCCAAAGACTTTAGCAAAAACAAGTGAGACAACTGAGTAGAGATATGCATTCTATTCTATTCTATTCTATTCTATTCTATTCTATTCTATTCTATTCTATTCTATTCTATTCTATTCTATTGCTCACAATGTATAATCACCGCAGACAGAAATACCCAGTTTTATCATCATTTCTTCTAAGGACGTCTACGCCTCGTACACTCCCTTCACAGCGGGAATCATTTGACTGTCAAGCAACGAAAACGTATGAGGCAAGAAGCAGTTAAAGACACGAGAGGAGTCGACACAGAAGCTGGTATGGTATATTTAGTTATGTGAGAGACAAAAGGCAGAACCTGCCCCGCTGCATTCAGAGGCATTAACACTCTTATCTGCTCTGTTTGGATAAAAACTATGCTCCTTGTCTGAGGGTGAGAACTGCACCGCCAATGTCAAACCACACAGCTACTACTACAAAAACACAGGCCACAGACTGATTTTATTATATGAAATTATAAGGTACTATATTTTTATTCCCCCACGCAACTAAATTATAGTGATATGTAATAAATGGATTAAATTAGTCCAATAGGTGATGTGTAGTACTACTTTTAAAATAAACTACTAGCAGGTAAATATAAACATGTGCCTACTTGTTAACCCTTTATTGGGCAAGTGACTGTTTTTGGTAATTTCCACATGGATTACAAGACAATAACAGGAACAGTTGCAGTGAGGACAGTAAGGCAACAATCTCAGGTCCAATGTGGTCTACAGGGTCTGTAAGGTCCACCTCTGCATGAACAG
>JAPQRP010000024.1:18220984-18248672 GCA_037367295.1 Apogon hyalosoma | reverse complement strand
AAATTATGTATTTCTATTGTTTGACAAAATAAAACTGTAAATTGAAAAACAATTTGGTGCTGTTTAAATTACAAGACCACAATGTTAAAATAACAGCCTATTCACTTTAAAAAAAATAAAAAATAAAAAAAAAGTAATAAAAAAGTAAACAGTTAACAATTTAACATTTCACACATGTGTGATGGGTGGCTGTGGCTCAGTTGGTAGAGCAGGTTGTCCATTGACTGAAGGGTTGGTGGTTCAAATCTGGGCTCTGACATGTCACACATGTTGAAGTGTCCGTACAAGACACTGAACCCTGTTAGGGCCTGGTGGCTTTGGAAAGCACCTTGGGCACCATGAAGGTGTATAAACTGTGCTATATAAGTACAGTCTATTTACCCTTTAAATCCAGTGTTAAATATACATGTTTAAAATGTTAAATCTACATGTTGCGCCGTAGATGTGGTTACGGTTTGTTGTGTTTCTTACAGTATTTCTCTGGTAACCACAGCTGTCAGTTTTTTTCCGTAAAAACAACAGGATTTTTTTTTTTTACAGTGTACTATATGTCACACATCGGACATATACAGTATAACTTACATGACCATCCCGTGGTATAACCTGTGACATGTTCTGTAACTTAGTGACGTCTGAAGCGGCGCCACATGCCATGAACCACAAAAAACACATCAGCACATCATGTCTGAGTCAGCATGAAGTTCCCATTAGAGACTGAGGTCCCATAACGCTCTAAAAGGAAAATTAGGCAAAAGGCTGATATTCCTTTTGGCTGATGAATAATATGTATGTGAAAGGGCGCTGGTAACAAAACCTTTCCCATTTTGATTTATGTGGGTGAGGTTTTATCAGAGGATAATTTTGGTTTGTTCCACTTTTACCATCTGCTCTTTCAATAGCAATAGCATTGTATTCACTGAAGAGATTTGACAAACATGGGCAACCATAGACTGTTTAGTGGATGCAGCCTGAAATGTGTGATTTGTCCAACTTTATGTTAGTTATTTGGAGTTGGAAGTGACCGTATTTGGGGAGGAAAGGGGCAGAATCATAGGGGTGGTCAGAGGTGAGCTAATGCTAAGTGCTAGTTCAGTGCTAACAAAGTCATTTTATGGCATGGGTATGGGTGTCAGACTCCCTTTTTAGTTCAGGGGTCACATTCAACCCAATTTGATCTCAATGGAGCCAGACCAGTAAAAGAGAAATAGCATAATAATGTTTGTTTGTTAACACTCTAGGAGCAAAATCATTAGTTGAATTCATACCAAATTGTGTTTATAGATTTCCAGTGACCCAGAATAGATCTCATTCCATTTTGGGAAAAATAGGTCAAAGTTTACATTTTTTATGAATTTTAAATTTTTTTTCCCTCCCATTTACTTATAATGGGAGACATTTCAAATGTCTGTAGCAACAAAACTGTTGCTTGAATTCATACCAAAATGGGTTATAGATTGCCAGTGACCCAGAACAGATGTTATTACAATTTGGGAAAAGTTGGTCACAGTAAACATTTTTTATGAATTTTTAAAATCTTTTTTCTTCTCCCATTTACTTACAATGGGTGAAATTTCCCGTCTATAAAAACATCAATTTTGTTTCAATTTACTTCAGACTTGGCACATATATATAGAGGCAATTGATATGCTATCACTACATGCATAGACATGATGACATCAGCTGGATCGATGCCAAAATAAGTTACAATGCAAGCGAGGGGCGGGGTTTGTTGTGCCTGGAACCAATTAATACATATTTTTCAGTTTAATTTTTGTACTTCATAAATTCATCCCACGGGGCTGATTGGAGCCTTTAGGGCCGGTTCTGGCATGCAGGCCGTATATCTGACACCCCGGTTTTATGGGCTTGTTAGTAGAACCTATTAACCACAACTACAGTGGAGCTGTCAAGTGTTTTATTAATTTAAAAAAGCTCTGGCGGGTGAGCGAGATGTCATACAGTCCTGTCAATCAAAATCCAACATGGTGAACATCAGAGTTTCTATATGACCTGTGATCTTATACATAATCATTAAAAATGGACGACCAGATTACATATTAAAGTGCCCAAATAAAACATATAAGACTGTAAAGTCCTGAGAAAACCAACATTTATTGTCTTATTAGAGACATGCTTAATCTGAGTCCCTTCCTCGTGATTAAAAAAAAACTGTAGAAATTTTTTTTTCCAGTAGGATCAATAATTCAGGTATAAACAAATCCACTTTGTGCATAAAAAGCCAAAAAGTGGAAAAGGTTTCGGATATGATTTGTTTATTCAGCTCCAGTAGTGGCCGGTGTACATGTGAAGACAGAGGATCGATGTTAACACAAACGTGTGTCATTTCTCAGACACCGGGTTTTCATATGAACTGTGATTTAAACGACTTATTTAATCTGTAAATGCAGGTGCTATGCGGTGACTGCGTTCAGCTTTATCTCCTGCTTATTGATCACACTGATAGAGGTGAATTTTTCCTGACTTAACAACTCGCTCATTGGTCAGATTTTGTTTGCAGCCAAAATAAATCCATTTGGTGGATGCTGCATGTATACATTTAAAGATGAAATTATTGGTCTTGGAGTTAATAATTACACCTAATTGAAAAAACACATTGTTGACCTTACGGGTAAACTATACCGACGTGGCCTCGGTGTCATCTGATAAAACCAAATCAAAGGTAGACTCACTGT
Organism: Apogon hyalosoma; assembly: GCA_037367295.1. Classification (NCBI taxonomy): domain Eukaryota; kingdom Metazoa; phylum Chordata; class Actinopteri; order Kurtiformes; family Apogonidae; genus Apogon; species Apogon hyalosoma. The sequence continues at coordinate 18,245,979 of JAPQRP010000024.1, read as the reverse complement.
AAACAAAAACTGACAATGCGAATAAGTGAATTATATCAAAACCAGGATGTCGGCGGTGTGGAGGCAAAAGTGTTTTTTCTGTTAACTCTCTGTGGGCTGAGCTGCAGCGTGTCACTTTTTCTATCTGTACATTTCGATAAATGCTGCACATACAACGTCCTCCTTCCTATTGTCAAAAACACACATGCAGTGATTATGTTTAGCTCATACAGAGGTTCAAAACAACTCAGTAAAAGGCTATTTTTTACCTTCTTGTGACTTGTGTAGCCACTGAAAAACAACTTAAGACATCTTACATTTCCAGTATTTTGAATAAACACCAAGAAACAGAAGAGTCTCAGTGCAGAAACAAAAAAAAAAAAAAAATCCAGCATGCCTCTTTAAAGGCCAGATCTTTGTCTTTATACCAACTCAAACAACGTTTTTGTGTAGAAGTATGTCATCTCCACTGAGTTAAACCTGACTTTCAGGCCACGTAAAAGGTAACGCAAACATGGTATGCTATCTACGGACACTCCTTTCATTTATGACAACAGAGCAAAGTCCAAATCCGTCGCAGTCATTCACATACAGTGTCCACTCAAACACAGCATTTTAGGAATTATATAATTTGATAAGCATTAATTTACAGCATCAACATGTGCGATTTCTGCTGACCTGTTTATACTTGAATCGCAATTATATAACAACAGCTAAATGGTTATTCCTACAGTAGCTCCAAAACAGCAAATTTATTGTTAAAATGTAAAAATGATCTCATGATTATTCCAGACGTGTGTGTTAATCAGAGAAATGACCTATTATAAGTTCCCTAACACGGAGGTCATTTCTCTGATGACAAATTTCTCCAGCCTTAAAATAGCAAAGTTTAATCCGGGACAACACTTTAACCTTTAATGACCTATGATGCAAAACTCTGATAGAACCTTCATTATTTAAAATGATTTGCAGGGTAACGGTCCTGATATGTAATGAATATAGAAGATTAAAATCTGAGGAAACACACATTACATGGTGTTTTATATTTTGCAGGAAGTGTGAACACACAGGTTCCACAGCTTTTTCACTCTTTTTTTATTTTATTTACTGCTACTGTCATTGATTTTGACAGTTAGCTGCTCTGGGGATTTTCTTTTCTTTTCTTTTCTTCTTCTTTTTTTTTTTTTTTTTGTACATTTGCTGCAGTTTTCCTTACGAACGTCTTGATTTTCTAATTTTGCAAACACAGACACAGAATACTGCTACCAACTGCAGACTCAATCCAACATTGCACTGTAAGGCGATGAAAATTAAAAACATTATAGACTTTTACTGGCCACTGAAGACGACGTCCATCTGTTTATAGTTTAATTTTCTATTTTTCAGACGATGGTTGCCTTTAGATGATGACAACAAACACACTGTATATTTAAATATGAATGGTCTCTTGCAGCACACACTGAGCACGTGTTTATTGTTCATGTCAGCTTGCGCTCAGCTGTATCAACCTCATCACATCGTGTTTGACTAAAATAAAACCAATAATTATTACCACAGTACTTTAAAATCGCACTGTCAATTTAATGCAACTACAGCCTTGAAGGAAGGAACAGTTTCTGATGCTTAAAACATGCAAGAAAAACACCATCACGCATCCTCTAGAAGTGATAATCTACTGTCTCATACTTGTTGCATCTCATTTCTACTGTTGCATTTGAGAAGAACAAGGTACATCTTTTGTAAATCAGCCCTGATCACTCAACTAACTGCTATATTACTATTACTACTACTACTTGCTACTATTGTATTAGTATTAATAAGCCAACAATACAAAGGGATGAAGATAGGCTTTCATAGATATGGCCAGCAGCCACCTCTAACCACAAGCGGTGAAATCAGTGTTGGCCCCTGAGCTTGTGTCCACATTCTGCTGAGTCACGGCCAAGACTTTCTACTCAGCTCAAACACAGAACCGCCTTAATGTTGTGCAAGATCCACAAATGTCTCACATGTCACAGAACACAAAGAATGACATTTAAGTTTTGTTCTGCGTGTTGGTGAAATCTGTAAAAGCTTGTACTCACCTGAGAAGCTTTGGCCACTATGATGGTTCAAGTCACTGCCTGATGTTTGCATGTCAAATTCAATGTGACACTGTGACTCTCAGACGTGTACACTGTGGACCTACACCTGTGCCAGTTGTCATTCTTGTAGCCACATGCCCCCTCCCACCATCACCACCACCCCCATCTGTAAAACCACTGGCTGCTGCGTTGCAATGTGTCCATCTTTACAACATGAGGGCTGCTGGAGAGTTGGATGAGTGGAGATACTTCCATTCAAATCAGTTTAATTCTAATCAGATCAGCAGACATTACTGATCTTTCACACTTTAATTTAACAATCATCATTGTCAGTATTCTTTAACAAATACAGCCAACTCTCGCAGATTTCAGTGATGTTCGATGATGGTTTTGTCATAAGTTACCATTCAATCAACCACATTACGCACAACGCAAGCACCCGGAGTGAACCAAGCGGAAGGTGACTGACCTGATCCGAGCTGAACCGCAGAGCAGACCGAGCCCACGTCCCTTTCCTCCGCTCTTAGACTTGTTAGTGTGGTCTACTTCGGTTCGAACAATCGTGCGTGTCCGCCTTGGAAACCGGAGCGCGTCGTCGCTTCCACGGGAGCGCAGCGTCGGAGCGGTCAGCTGTGCGCGCAGGGGAGGTTTCTGGTCACGCTCCTGGTGCTCCTCCTGCTCCTCCTGCTCCTCCTGTTGCTGCTGCAGTGGTCGGCGTCCGCCTTGCCTCTCCCTCCTCCCTCCTCAACACACCACATCCAGAAGACGCACGGAGAGGCATCGTGTTACTCGTCGCAGCTTTTGGGAGAAGCAGGTAGTGGATCACGTGTGGAGCAACAATTCATAAAAAGAGTTTATTTCTTTATCATTGACCACCAAACACAGCCAAGTTAATAATGACATATTGCGTGTTTTGCTTGCTGACTTGGATCTTAGTCAAGTTTAGTGTCATGTTCACACACCCATCCTCTGGTCTGATGTAAATGCACTTGACTTATTTATTTATTTATAAGCATAATTTTATAAATTCCATTACCGGAGAAGAATTTCATAGAATTAAAATAATTAAATGTTATTATTCATTTACTTATTTATCTTTTTTTTTTTTTTATTTATTGAAGCTGGAAGAGGTGTGTCAAACTCACACACTCTTATCTCAACAGTCAATCACTGAAACTTGTCTTGTGCTAGTACCTTCAAACCCAGCTGCACACCAAATAAATAGTTCTGTCTTCCTGCTGCATCTTAAGTGTCATTCGTGGTAAGTTTTTGAACACTAGACTAAACCCCAACCTAAACCTCAGTCTATTTTTTCTTTTCTCACCAAGACACTCATGTTTGTACAGGCTATTTGTTGTGCGTTGGCTGAAAGCATTTGTGATCACTGGTACTTTTTGAACCTCCTTATCTTTAAAAGTAAAGCGTATCATCACCTTGAGGTATTATTCATTGACACCAAACCAGTTGATGAAAATGATTTGATGTGGAAATACACACATTCACGCCCGTATTAACCACTTGGGATGTATGTACAAGATGTTTACGTAACCTCAGATGGAGGTGTCTGACTAACACTGCCTAAATCTGGTTCAGTTTTCGGTAGCTCATATGCAACACGCAGCCAGATGAAGAAATGTTTCCAAAACCAAAAAGTTTAGACCATGGAGAAATTAAAGTTCCTGTTTTTGCCAGAATGTCAGACGCTGACCCTCTGACTGACCCTGTGATGTAGCTCCTGTTAACAGGGTATTGAGGTGAAAGGCCACGATTACGGTTCAGTGGATCTTTGCATGCCACTATTTTGAGAAACCATCTCTCAGTAATGCTTAACAAGAAAAAAGATGCTCGTATTTATCTGTTTTATCTTAAATGGTCTCAAATACTTAAATGTCTCAAGGGCCCTTTAAAGATGTCTTTAATGTCTAAAAGTGCAAAAGAAAGTTAGTGGAACATCTTCTATTAGCTGTTCAAAGGTAGAAAAAAAAAGATTTTGCCTCCTTCACTGTGCAGCTTGATTTTCGGTCACTTTCATCTACTATAACCCAATACTGCGAACCATGACAGCTGGCACACTTTGATTATTTACAGACACACACTCACATTTTCGTGTTCCCTCTCATGTGTGATGGTCCTCCCCATGCTGAGTTCCTTTGTGCTGAACTAAAAAATGATGCCCATGAGAGCTGCGCTTTCACATACAAAATGAAGCAATAATTCCTTATTGTTTATACATTTTGGTCCCAGAGGTGCTTAGGTTGGATGGACTGGATCTCTGGTATCTAAAAATGTTTGGCTTCCTGTGTTCTTATTCGACATTCATCAGTCACATTTTTTTAGGCAGTGGAAATCAAAAGCAGAGATGCAGCTTCATACGTTAATATAATCTTTATTTTGTAATATTTCACCCAACTAATAGCCGGCCACCTCCTCCCTGGCTCTGAGCTGGGCCTCCTGTGCGTTGCTGGCTCCAGCAGGTTGGGATGAGCACCAAGACAAACAGGGTTTGGCGAGTATAGGCTTGCTTTGGTACATTGACCGCCCACGTCCACGTCCCTATGAGGAGTCTGATGGAGACGTTCCCACAGATCTCCTCTGACTGGACTCCACAGCGACCATGAACCAAGAGTGTTTCCACTGTTTTCATTTTACATACAGAGAGAGTGGGAGTAAATCTGAATGTGCATGTTTCATCTCATTACATCAGACTTTGATGGAAAGATCAGTATTATATGTAAATTGGACAGAATGTTATAAGCATCTTCTGTTTTTATTTAAAAGACTTGATTGATTGAGTGATTAAGATCTTCTCTGGAACACACACACAGTAATGTGAAGTCAGTATTTCATTATTTTATTAATAAGTTATTTTTATTAGTGGTGACAAGTGATACTGTTGATGCCAAAGTTTCCAGAATTAATAAACCTGTGACTCTGTAGTAATGTGGAGATGTGGCAGCATATTTTGGCCAAACGTGTTATCAGATACTTTTGATTCTTCATAACCACACACACTCAAACACACACTCATTAAACACACAAATTATCAACACTTTTAAGGAAATGAGATGTGCCGTCATGTGTTTTCAAATGTTTATAGTGCCCCCTGGTGACTTATTAGAAGAAGGGCAATATTTTCACACAACGTGAGATCAAATGACAGGGGTTTTTGTTACCCCGCCCCCCGAAGGGAGGCAAGGGGTATTGTTTTTGGTTCATTTTGTTTGTTTGTTTGTTTGTTAACACTCTAGCAGCAAAATTATTGGTTGAATTCATACCTGATTTGGTTTGTAGATTGCCAGTGACCCAGATTAGATCTCATTACATTTTGGGAACAGTAGGTTAAAGTTCAAATTTTGTATGAATTTTTAAAATCTTTTTTTCCCCATTTACTTATAATGGGCGAAATTTCAAATGTCTGTAGCAGCAAAACTACTGAATCGTTGAATTTTGAATTCATATCAAATGGAATAGAGTAAAGAAGGTCACTGACCCAGAATAGATGTTAATACATTTGGGAAAAGTAGGTCAAAGTTAAAAATTTTTATGAATTAAAAACAAAACAAAACAAAACATTTTTTTCCTTATTTACTTGTAATGGGCAAAATTTCACATATCTATAAAAACATCAATTTTGTTTCAGTTTCCTTCAGTTTTGGCACATATATAGAGGCGATTGATATGCTGACATCAGCACATGTATAGACATTCTGCCATCAGCTGGATCGATACCAAAATAAGTAGTACGGGGTGGGGTTTGTTGCGTCTGGCACCACTTGTTTTGTTTTTTGTTTTTTCTTAACTTGGTTTCTCCTACAAGTGGGAAATAATCTGATCTTGACTAATCTGAAGTCTTTCAGGACTGATTTATATGAAGATGAAAAAAAAGTCCAATTTTGTCTAACAATCTGAAGACACGTGCCCATCATTTTGGCTCTTAATTCTTGTAAAAGGTTTCACTGTCTCTTGTGCTTGTTGGATGTGTTTTCCCCACTAAAGGAACCAACACTAATCACCATCATGTTGGTATCTTATTGTCTGGTTTCCATTATATAAATATCTTCATCACACCATGTTCATCATTTATTTTAACTGAACTGGGTGGAAGAAATCAAGATGAGTGGAGGAAATTGATTTGTGCACATCCCATATGTTCTTACATTTTCATGTCTGTATGTGGTTTGATCATGGTTGCATAAATGCATGAATAAATGCCAAACTGCTAATGAGCGAGTGAATGAGTTCTCCAATCTGGGCTGCATTGAAAATTCCAGCTTTCAGCCTTGCATGTCTTTGAACTGCACTAAATTTGTATCACATATCGAAAGCATCTGAATTTTAATCACTTAGTATCTATGGATCTAAATTACTGCCATAATATGGTACTAATGGACATGTACTGATTTGTGTATGACTCTATATCCTGACATGCTGGAGAAATGGAAAAAAAAAACAAACAGATATTCTTCTCTTAGTAGAAAAATCATTATTGATACATTATTCTGTGTGTGAATGATGCATGTTCTTCATTCTGTAAATGTAATATAAACTTCCCAATAAACTCACCTTTACCTCAGAGGCTTTCATAACTAATACATAATAATGATAGAAGCAAAAAAAAATGTCAATGTGATGCCTCTTATTTTAAAACTTCAACTCAACAGATGATTTGAGGTACACTGTATGTAGTATGTAGTCAAACTGTCAAACTGTAGAAATACCATTAACCTCTTTTGTATTTGGTTCTTTACACTGATGTGTTACACTGAACATTAATGCTGAATGGAGTAATATTTGTGGTTTTCTGCTTGATCTGAATATTGACCTCTCCATTATAAATATTAGTAATGCTGCTCTTTTCATCTTGTGCCAAAATAAAGCATTTTATCTAATGAGCAGGTAAGGAGAAGCTTTTTATGAGCAGCTCTCGAAACACAATGGTTTCTAGTGATTTGAGAGACTTTATAAATTCAGCTTTTAACTTCAAGACTATGTGTATATATAAAAGGAACACTTATAAGATCATTTTCTTTACGTGAACAGACTTGTGAAACACTTTCGGAGGCATCTTAGTTGCTCACTTCCTTTATCCATAACAGGAATGTCAAAAATATAGGCCATGGGATGAATTTGCAAAGAGCAAAAATGTCTTAGATGACATTAATAGTCAAGGTTGTCACAGAGTATTGGCGAGTTGTACCGATAAATAAAGTTAACCCATAAATATCCAAACAGTTACTGGTGATCAAAACCCTCTACTGATGTAAAATGCATAATACCTGTTGATCCACTAATCCTAAAATTTGTGTAAATAATTAGTGTAAAATGCAGTTTGTCATCTTTTCATGGTCATCAGATATGACCCGTTTGGATGTTCAGAGGCTCCATAGTTACCGTGGAAACACCGTCATCTTCTACAACATTGATTCACCAGTAAAACCCATGGAGTTGAAACAATGACAGTGGATGGACACACTTGATTTATATTATGCTGAAAAAGGCCCTTTTTCTTCAGTTTTGTCTGTTTATGATATAATAACCCTCAACTTTAATCTGAGCTTTATTGAACATCTACATGATCAGTAAGCTAAATATGAGGAAATAGATGATTTTCACTGAAAAAACACAGAGTACAGGGGATAATGTTAAAATTAATAGTGATAAACTGCTTAAGAAAGGCTACATAGAGAGAAAAATTAATTTGGGAACTGTCAAAAGAAGCACTGGGTCTTTATGGGTTAAATAGCGTGTTTTTCATTTCCAGATGCCTTTTACTATGTTGTGCCTTTTGTAGATCCGCTGCGATATGTAAGTTGTAATACAAATGGTGTAAATGATAGATGAAGCTGAGGCATATTATTATTAAAAATGTGTGTTTTCCTTAAGAAATTTCTGGTTCATGAATTTTCAGGTTATTCACATTTGCTTTTTTGTGTGTAAGGACATTATCAGACTGTAATTTTACTTTTTTTGCACTGAAACTAAGACAAATATTTGGATTTGGTATTATTAGTAAGTCATTATGCTATTATTTTACTGGTCTGACCCACTTGATATCAAATTGGGTTGTATGCAACCCCTGAACTGAAATGAGTTTGACACCCACGATCTATAACTTCATCACATCAGTCTTAACCCTTTATCAGGCAAGTGACTATTTTTGGTAATTTCCACAAACGTTAAGCACGGGGCCAATCCTGTGCCTCAGTGAATTCAAGAAGCATGTTGGTTTTTATAAAACTATACAGTGATTTAGACAGATTTTATAGAAATTTTGAAGCTGTAAATACAAAATATGAGTGATTTTTGTCAGTTTATGACCATATAACAGTTGTTTTATTGCATGTGTTTACTTTTTAGCAAGTGCTGCTTGGATGTTTTACGGCAAGAGGAGGTAGATGACTATGTCCAATAACACACTAAGGTTGAAATTTAGAATTTCAGAGTATTTCAATGAGTGCCTAAAAGAGGGTTAATATACCACATGTAGAGTATACATTTCCTGTGATAAGAAACCCCACTTAGCGAATCAGTGAATGATGGAACCACATGTTTATTAACTTTTTATCTGTACAGAAAAGAAATCAACATTATTGGTCACCAGATCATGCAAAGCAGTATTGCGTTACAAATAAAAACACAATACAAAACAAACAATATATACTGTACCATAAATATAGAGCCTCAAAAAATAAATAAATAAATATATTACAAAAAATAAACTCCTGAGATGACACGTACATACATACAAATACAATATGTCTTAATTTACTTGCAACAGAGTACTGATGACTGAAAAGCAGACGGGTTGATAGGCGGTTTTTAAAAGTAGTTTTTTTTCCTTTTACACACATGAAATAACTGAAAATGACCAGTTAAGGTACTGGGTGTATTCCAGGTTGCCTTATATTCAGTCCCACTTCATTAATATATTCCTGCAGTTGAATATGGCGTGTTAATCTGACATCCAGCTGCTGACTGCGGTTAAAGCAACCTGGAAAATCATCCACTGAAAGGAATCTTAAAGGGAATGTACAGTAAGAATAAAGTGTTGAACAGATACACAGATCCTGTATTTATGATCATAGTTATATTTATAATAGGGTGACAGCGCTCAACAGTCATGTCGAGGTGTTATTGCACTACTGTCTCAATGTCTTTTTATGAGAATAATCAACAAAGTACGATACTGTTGATAGATCTACACAGAGGTGAAACAAGAAATCACCAGTCACAGCTACAGACATGAGTTATCTGAAACGCATTCACTTACTTCACAATAACAAAGACTGACCCCCAAACCTTTGACGCAACAGTCATCGATCCAACCTTAAGCATTTTATTTGTTTTAAGTAAATGGATGCGTTTGTTGTTGCAATGATCCCAGGTCTGCACAGCTAACAAATTTAGCTGTGAATTGAAAACATGTACACAATAAGGCTACAACATCTAGAGAGAGAGAGAGAGAGAGAGAGAGAGTGAGAGAGAGAGAGGCAACGGAGGGTAAAACTCAACACTTATAGAAGTCCTTTCTGCTCCAAAAGTCACACTGAGCCACTTCGAGGAGCCATGCATAACAATTGAACACAGATGAACATACACATATTTCCAACTCCCTCACATGACAATAAATTCAAGGCTGTTTGACAAAAAAGGAGGAGGAGGGGGGAAGGGGAGTGTCTGTGTGTGTGTGTGTGTGTGTGGGAAGGGGGGGGGCCACTGTGTGGCGATGATGAGCCCAGAGATCAGTAGCCACAGACCAGAGACACGACGGCTGGATTTATACAGGAACAAATCTTTAAAGTTTTCATCTTTTACTAATTCACTCACAAACCAAAAGGAACTCACTTTGAAATACTGGAACCATAGGTGAAACGGTTTCATCTTAAATAATTATTCAATATTCTTCTTCTTATTATTATTATTAATAAGTTATGTTTAAATCCATCCACTGAATGAAAGAGTTATGTCACTGACAAAATCAAATTGACAAGTGCTGCTGGATTTTCTTCATTACTGGCTTATCTCCCTTTATAGTTTTCTATGTGTATATTTATATATGTATTCATATATATACATCTGTAGTCTTAAATATAAGTCTTTTCATTTAATTCTGATAATGTTGCTTAAATGTATTCTGGGAAAAATAAATGTTTTCTTATTCTATTCTATGATACTCTTTCTATTCTCTTCTGTTTCAATGACTTAACTCCTTCAATCCACTTACTCTGGTATAACATCATTCACAGAACATCCTACCCAGCATGCTTCACTGTTACTCACACAGAGAAGCTCAAAGTGTAGGGTGAGGAGGGACCGGGACGGAGGGAATACAGTACAGTCAACACACAAAGTTTAATCTCAGACTGGTTCACATTTAATGTCAATCAAGTCATCACTGGCCAATAGGAAAAAGGGCCAGAAGCATACTATAAGGGGGCCGACTACGCCTCCGGTCTAGGTCTAGTCAGAGAAAAGGCTGGCGAAGGACTTTCGTAGGTTGCGAATGGTCTCGGCCTTCGCCTCTTCTTGCCCATCGCCTCCAGAGCCCGAGACCCCGCGGAAGAAAGAGGAGTCGCTGAAGGCGTTGAAGGCATTGGTCAGGGACTGGGACTTACTGGGAAGGGACGGAGAGGAGATGAAGCAAGGGGAGGAAGGATGAGACAGAGTGAGGAATGAGGAGGGGAAAGAGGATTATGGGAATGTTGAAAGAGTTAGTGGGATGGGAAGTGAGGAGGGAAGACAAACAGGGAAATGTGTGAGAGGGCTGCAATGTCAAATATACAGTATGATGATCCTTAGTCCTGGAGATAAAAAGGATGTTAATTTTTTCATGAAAGCATGAAACTTGCATGTGTATGTTTAGGGACCCTGAACGTTTTCAGAAATGGAGACATTGCAATGTCACAGGCATAACATCTCCTAAACCAAATATGATAAAAGGTGATATCAACCACTAACTGTAATCAAGGATTGCAAATGATACCATATGTAATATCTGTAAACTGTTCAGCATAAGAGTTAATGGTGAATTCAGTGACACTGTGAGACAGAGAGATCACAGTATTTGAGAATATAACCTCGACTTTATAATATCCTGTTTGCTGTATGCATGTTGAGGTGAGATCCTGACAGGGCAGTTGATGTAAGTCAGAGGTGTCCAGATCCGGTCCTCAAGGGCCGCTATCCTGCATGTTTTAGATATGTCCCTCTTACAACACACCTGATTCAAATGATAAGCCTATGATCAAGTTCTACAGAAGCCTGATAATGACCTTTAGGAGTGCTGGAAGAGGGAAACATCTAAAACATGCAGGAGGACCAGGATTGGACACCCCTGATGTAAGATGAATCAACGTGTCATTGGGTCAAACACAAAGGTTGTCCCTTCATTTTCAGAACCATCTAGTCCTCGACAGGGTGTTGGAGCGTATCCCAGCTACCAACAGGTGAAGGCGGGGTACACCCTGGACGTTTGGCTGGTTCACCACAGGGCTGACATATACAGACGAACAACCATTCACAGCTACTGGTAATTTAGATTGACTGGGAGGGGGCCGGAGTACCCACACAGAACCCAGGGTCTTCCTCCTGTGAGGTGAGAGTGTTAACCTCTGCACCACCACGTGCCGCCAGCATAACGATCAAATAACCAATTTTGGAGCATGTTTGTCTGACAGTGAACTGCTTAGCTGAACAGTTACGTATGCTGTGTGACATGGGTGGAGATTTAATTTGAGCCTGGTGAATTTTATTTACCAATTTATACTTTTGCCACTATAGTTTATGGTGAAAATATCTTGATTCATGATGGAATGGTCTACCAGTTTTCACATATTCTTAACTGCATACAAATATTTGTTCTCCTATACTGTAAAAGCCCTAAATACTTCTAAACCACAGCTACGAAAAGCATCTAGGTTGCCCGTTCCACCGTTCCATAGTTGCAGAGTGATTAGAAAAGTTCCACAGCAGGACATCTAACTCACTTGTTTTTCTTAATAACCTAAAAATATTACCATCCCCTCTCAAATCATATGGCGTATGGTATGGCTGTAATCCTTGACTGTGAAACTAGAATACGCATCACTTTATCTGTAGTATCATGTTTGATTCAGGAGATCGGACGCACACTATGTAATTTAGTTGTGGCTGAAAGGAAACTGGCCACCATAGGAGATTTTTCAACTTCTATCCATGTTCAGTACCCAAACTACATGTCTGAGTTTCAAGCTTTTGTGAAAAACCAAACATATCATCTCAAATTTGGCACGTATCATGTGGACTATGTTGAGAATAATGACAGATAATTCTCATTTTCACCAGCATATTAATTACACTGTCAAGTTAAAAGGGCTAAATGTACTTAAATATGACATTTGACGTCCTGATTATAAAGTATGACCCATTGAAATGCATGTCTTTGCATTATCAACAGTGAGTTGGTCTTACTTCAGCAGAGGATGGGTCTTTTGCTGGGATGCTGGCTGTTCTTCCACAGGGGCCTGGGCCTCAGTAGGGGCCGCTGCTGCTTCAGCCGGGACAGGCTCTGGATTTGGGGAAGGTGAGGGGGGTTTGGCCTGGGGCTGGGGCTGAGGCTTGGCTGGAGACTGGACACTAGGTGGGGACTGGGTGGCTGAGGCTGGGGACTGAACCTGCGCTGGGGTGGGCTCTGGGGCAGAATCTGAGGCTTGAGTGGGTGCTGGGGCCTTGACGGCTGGTTTGGGTGAAGCTCTGGGGGGAGGAGGGGTCTGGGGCTTTGGCTGGAGCTGTGGCTTGGAATTCCTGCGTACAGGTGGGATAGGCTTTGCAGGTGGTGTGGGTTTGGGCGGCAGCTCTTTTGGTTTCCCAGGAGCTGCGGAGGGGGAGCCCTGAGGTTGGGGCTTGGGCTGCTCTGTGGTGGGAGCTGAGGTTGGGGCAGAGGCGGGGGCTGTGGTGGGAGCAGGGCTAGGGGCTGCTGCTGCTTTGGTTGGGGGAGAGGCTGGAGCTGCTCCTACGGTTTTAGCTGGGGATGATGGCGAGGCTTTGGCTGGAGCGGCGGCAGAAGCAGACTCTGGTGCTGACTTGGTAACAGATGGGGCTCTCGTCATCGGCGGAGGCCTCTGGACCGGAGGCTTTGTGACCGACGCCGCCTTCTGAACAGGACTTGGCTTCTGAGCCTGTGCTGGTTTCTGAGCTTGAGTTGGACCAGGTTTCTGGGCCTGGGTAGGCTTTGGTACTGGTTCAGATGCTCTCTTAGCTGACTCTGATGTTTGGTCCACACTCTGTGATTTCACTGGTGCCCCTGAAAAGTGGAGATAAAAGAGTTATTTAAAATATTCTGGCATTACAGAGACACAGAGTAAGCAGAGGCATTTAGAGAAAAACACGCATAAACAGAGGAAATGAATAAGCATTAGTGTTTGTTTTTTTTAATCTTGCACCAGTTATCTCACTGCAGCAGGTAGAAAACCAGGAACAATCATCAAGAGACCAAAGCAGAACATGATACAGATAATGAGCTTCTCCACATGCCCATTCACAAACTGATCTCTCACATTCATAGAAATCTTTACCTGCTAGAAACTCTGTCAAGAACAGACTGTGGCAAAGCAGGCTCTGAAAATTCAGACTGTAATGACCAGCAGGGGGCAGCAGATCAACAGTTAAGAGGAGGTGTAGTGATTCTCCTATCATGCCAACAGTTAGTTGCTTCTATGCGCAAAAACTCATATGGCTATTAGAAAGTTGTGTGGTGGGTGAAAGATGAAACAACTGAAGGAAATTAAAGAGAAGAAAATGAGAACTAAGGAAATTAAACAAAAAAGGAAGATCACAGTCATTAGAAAAGAAGACCAGACAACTCAAAATAGAGAATATTAAACAACTCAGGCAGCAAAGCAACAACATGCGACAGGAGACTAAAGTGATTAACCATGCAGAGAAGAACCACACTAGGCAGGGATGAGTTTCCAAAGTTATTATTATTCATTAAATTTACAAGATGGAGGATTTTATGGTTGGCAGTCTTCTTAAATTGGTTTCTTTGGAAGCAGTTAATATAATGAATTTTAATTTATGTTTTCATGTTTTAAAGTAAAATTGCTCTTGATTTGTCATTACGTAACTGAAGAAGCTCCTGAAAATTCATCCCAGACATTGTCAGAGAGTCAGTGCTGTCAGGCAGCAAAATGGCTATGAGTCTTACTTTTGATCAGAGTTTGTCATAAAGCTTCCCAATGGTTGCTTGGGACTCACGACGCATAAAAACCAAAGAAAATACCATTTGTACAAAGAAAATTTAAGGGGTGACATAATAAGAAACTGCATGGATACAAACCCTGAAATATCAGTAATTCAGCGGTCTGGATCCAGGCAAGTAAGGAATGAGCATGCAATGAAAGAAATAAAATGCTTATTCTTTTAGATATCTTTCAAAAAACAGGTAACCAGTTACTGAACAGTGTCAAAGGTTGATTTAAAACCAAAGACAAAACTGAGCATTATTCACAAGACATTCAGATCTGTGAAAGGATTTTTGTTTCTTAAAGGAAATCATTTACCATCCACTGACTTCCACCATTAAGATTAAGATATGAAGTTGAGCATTAGTCACAAAACACATACTCAGCTGAGTTGATCAAAATGTAACTGGCACAGTTAAAGCAGCACATTTACGCTCCTACATCCTGTTTAGAAATGCATAAAAACACAAACAGACCATCTACACAAATAAAAGCATAAGTACCACTATCAGATCATTTTCACAGTGTCTTATCTTTAAAAGGCAATGTTGTAAATGTATGATTCACACACACTAAAAAGCGATGTGATGTGATCTGCACATCTCAACATCTGAACACTGTAGGCACATGTTAGAATACAACCAACATGAGTACATTTATTAAATACAACATGACGTCCGTGCATTTTCCACACATCCATGCAAAATGAGAAAGAAATGACTCTAGATAAGAAGAGACGTGCAAACACAATCACTAGTGAACAATATAACTCCACTAATGATGGCTTTGTTAATCCACTGAGTCACAGCCTGTTTTACCACTGCAATTTGCAGGCACATTAAGTTTCTACACATCAGCCCTGAGCACAAACATCACCACAATAGCACATAAGCTGTGGCTGCACTTACACTGGCGAAGTGCACTGGACTGTACACGTACTGGTTAATTCAAGTGGAAGTCACAGATTATACTGAGACTGGTCAAAGCCAAATCCAAGAGAGGAGGGTTTTGTTTTCCTTTTCATGGTTCCACATTACAGCCATGATATCAGGGTGCTAATGTAAGGCAATGATAATGGGCAGTGATACCTTTATGTCTATTGGATAAAAACCTGGCTAAGCTTTATGGTTGTATCTGAGGCAAGGTAAGTGTTTGTATTAACAGTGTTTGCATACAACTTCATTCCCTCAAATCACCTTGTTTTTATGGGTGCTTGTCATAATTTATTCTTCTCTATTTTGGCTAAAATGCTCTAGTTAAATACTGTGACATTAAAAACTTTCCTCAGTGAGCTTTATTTCTAATGGCAGTATTTGTATGACAGAGAAGGCGTTCCATTTTTCAAAAAAATACATTCTTCTTTGAGGACAGTATCTCAAAATATCTGAGAGCTGTCCCATGGCTGATTCAAAGAGTATTCTATGCATGTTTTGGCTCAAGAGTGGCAGCGCTTGTATTTCAATGGAGAACAGGGTTCAGACCACCTTGAGGTTGAGGGCGCTGACCCGAAGTCCTGTTTGGATCTGCCAGTCCTTCCTTCAGGGCAGCACTCTGGGTGAGAAAGAGGGGTGCGAAAAAAACAAAGAGAGAGACAAGAAGGAGAATGGGAAAGACAGGCAAACATGAGTGAGAGCATCCTGGCGAAGAATCAGCAGTGAAGTGCTTTGGTGAAATGATTTTCCTGCTGGATTTTGGACCTGAGATTTTTGTCTTCATCGTAGAGCCATTTTAAAAAACTGCCTCAAAACGTTTTATAATTAAAGCAATCAATTTGAGGTTGTCTATATTGCAAATTGACAGATGTTGTTCGGCTCTATTTCATACCTGCTGGGGCTGCACAGTAGTCGGCTTCTGGCTTTGAGGGGAGCGAGCGGGGGAACGGGCAGCACCGGAGGCCTTAGCTGCAAGAGCTTGGTTCATCTTAACCAGTACAACCTCTGAGATGAGCTGGCGGTCCTCTGTCTGGTGGTCACCGATCAGCTGCATAGATGAGCCCACGACCTGGAAGAACAGGCAACAATCACTGACGTGCTTATATATAAAAACAGTTTAGGATTTGCCAGATCATGCCACAAAGCCACAGAAATGAGGGAAATAGAGGAGCTTAAATGATGTCTAAAAACTAGAGGTGGAGCGATAACAGATGGGTCTATGATCTATGACCAAACTTGGATCCAATTGTCTATTGTCTGGAGGAAACTCTCCTCTGTGCAGTCAGCTTCTTGGTATTTGTTTCCTTTAAACTTCTGACTGAAGCCTATGATCCAGCACTTTTGGATTTATTTTCCTGTTCTGCCAGTCAGACCATGACCAACTCTAAGCTTGTTTACTGCATTTCAAATGAGCATTTAGCCATAACCATATGTGAAATATCACTATTTTTTCCAGTCACTCATTTCCAGCTACAAGACTGTTGACAAGAATTGATCCGGTTGACGCCACTTTTCCATGGACGAGGCTGTTCAGTTGACCGATACTGCTGAGCGGCTCAGTACTTACTGCCAAATCGATCCAATGCAAGCAGAGGGAACCAGCCTTCTCTTTAGTGCTCCAGACTGTGTTCTACAAACTGTGGCTTGTTAAAGTTGCTCCCTGAGCTGGTATAAATATTGGCCATTTAAAATTGTTTCTGCTCCAGATCCTGTGTTTCTGCTTCTTCAGTTCTCTCGCTGGTATCTAATTTACTGCTGACTTGAGCCTGTAGTTTACAAGGTGTTTCCTTTGGCTCTAAGGTGTCATTCTTCAGTAATCCAACTTCCCAAAACTCTTCAAAGTCCATTTCCAGCTACCAATTAGTCACTCATTCCGCCAACAATCCACTTCTTCCACAAGTCCACAGTCCATTTTCCTTTGTCATTATCTTTCCTGTGTGACTATAAACCATTTCATTGTCTTTTCTCTACCTGAACTTATCTTTCTTCCAGAGTCTGCTACTATCTGTCACTCAAACCTCTTCAGAGGATCTCCACATGGCTGCTGTCAGTGCCTCCCAGCTCCATGTTACAGCCTTAGGTAATGAGACCTGCCACCTCAAATTCAACTCTACACTGTATTTACGTTCTACTTCCCAGCCAGAGCGAAGTAAAATGAGCAGATGTTCTTCTATTAAACACAGCACAATCTTAAGGCTGTGTGTATGAAATCATATGTATTCAGGGTAGGTTCAATAATTCTATTCCCAGCTAAACAATCTGACACTCCAACACAGTAAATTAGGCCAGACATGCTAAATTTAAGACTTATTAGTGCTGTTATGAAACACAGGCTGATCCCAATATGATGAACATTTTGAACATCACACAGCAGTTAGTAAATATGTGACTATACTGCAGAAAAATAATTATTCAAGTGTAATTTAACATTTATTATCCTCTCCTGTGTTGTGTGTTCTTACTTCAGTAATGTAGTCATTTCCATCCTTGCCACAGATGGCTTTGACGGCACAGATATCCAGACCTCCGAAAATCTCCGAGCAAGCATCGACCCACAGTTTATACCTGTTGCAGAGAGAAGAATATATGACAACTGGGTTAGGTTTAATATGGATCGCTGCATTCTGTTTTCAGTAACTATTTGGAGGCTGGTCATGACTTTGCTGAGGTAAAACAGAACTTTCACCACTGTGCTTGGATTGCAAAGTGTGCACCCTATTTCATCAATAACATTGACTTATAAACAGTTAGAGCACAGTATGCCGATACAAGTGCACACGTTTCTCTTCAGGGTATGTTTCCTGACAGTAAAACTACTACTGAGCCTCTCTATTACTACACTGTGTAGCTCCAGGCCATTATGGCGCTGCAGCCGCGTTGTGTGGCTGCACCAGGGTTTGTACTGAATCATATTGACATACTGTATGGAAAGGTGCACATACTCAATGCTGTTTTCTCTAATCACATTTAAAGTTTCCAAGTCTCTATTTTATTCTATCACAATCAGAAAATTGACTAAAGATTCAACATTCAAAGATTTTTAACTGTCAATTCACTAGATGCACAGGACATACAGAGAACTGAGATACTGTTTCCCTCTCACCTTGCTATTAAATGCCATGCAATTAAAAAAATAAAAAGAGGTAAAAATTGAAAAAGAATAAATATGTGGTAGAAAAGATATATATAAAAGATATAAATCTAATCTATTTACAATAGCAGCAGTAGTGCAATACAGTTATGCAGTGTGGAGGTGAATAATGGAACAAAACAGCAGCAGATATGACAATAACACCAGTACTTTAGTATTCTCACATCCCTATTTCAAGCTGTTGTAGGGTAAACATTTTTTTTCCAGCTGATATTGCGGCCAGTTTTTCCATTTGGATGTCTCGGTAAGCCACGCATTATTTATGCTATTAATTACACCTGCACTCCTTCTGCAATGCTGTGAAAAAGCTTCAGTTTTTAGCCACGAGCAAGGCGGCGCAATGTCAATTTCCACAGCTTCCAACTGGGAACGCTGTTATCATTAAATAAACTCCACGTTAATTCCCTCTCATCTGTTTCTGCATGAATGCACAAATTATAAATACACTGTGCCGTCCACTAAAAATATCAAGTCATTTCCAAATGTCTGCGTTTACCCATGTGAACCGGTTTGAGCCGCGTGAGTCTGCTCTATGAATACACTATGACTAACTGTGACATAATACCGGAGTGACATGTGTGACATAGGGACAACCTGAGCAATACTAATGTGGAAGCAGTGCTCACTTGTCAGTCATGGCAACTTGCTCCAACATGGCAGATCCAGTGTTGCTCTTCCAGTTACCGGAGATGGACGTCCGCCTGGAAAACATGGAGAAATTGAGCATTAAACCATTACAGACACACCCTTTCATTGTAGAAATGATAAACACAGATAGGCAGATGGAAATAAATAAGAACAGCTGGGATTCACGGTTCATTAAGAACAGTGTCACTGATCCTCTACTGATATAGTTTATTTATTTATTTTTTTACAGAATTAAATGTATGAATCATGAAAAATATAATAAAGAAAACAGTCGTTTCCCCCCCCCCCGAAATACTTACATATATGCTTTATAGTCAGCACCAATTTTCTGCACTCTAATATCATACTTGGCGTCTATAAATGGCTCTGTGGTGCAGTAGGTCTGGGTGATGGCCACCACACTAGCGATGTCCTGGAAATCACTCACATTGTCCACTTTGACCTAAAGAAGAATGACACAACAGACATTTTAGGCAAAAGCCATATTATTTTTTTTTTTCTCCTGCATACAGATATGTTTTCATGTAAATATTTTCTAGTGTCTACCCTTACTCAGTACATTTAGTAGGATGAATAATTTCCCTTGAATGACCAAAGTAGAAAATTATGTAAAATATTCTGTGATTCTTTAAATATCAAGGGGATCCACTTTAAGCTTATACTGATGTGGTGATTTTGTTCACAAAGGTGTAGGTGAATTTTCAACATGACTCACAGTGGTTTCATTTTTCATTGTCTGGATGGACAACATACTTTTTGCCAAGAATATTTTGGGTTAAAGTTTAATTTTTGGAAAACGGGAAAAAAAAAACAACAACAGATAGCTGCATATCATCCATATAATGCACCCCATAGGGCATAACTAAAAACCTGCTGTTTATTTTCACTTTATTTTAATTTCTAGTTTCAACTTTAAAACTTAAAATTAACTTAAAATGTAACTTAACTAACTAAAATTAAAATGTAACTAAAATTCTAAACTTAACTAACACTTATATCTTCAAGCAGAATTTATTTCTTAGTAATTATTGAAAGAAATTGACCTTTTTCATTTTTTGACATCCAGTTGCCCTCTGTATGTTAAATATGAAGTAAAGTGGTAGCATTACGTAACATTATCCGCTAAATAACATTCTAAAGATCACCTCTTTGTTTATTCTATACAAAAACACCTTTTTTTTATACCATCCAAAGCATTTCTTTACGCTAATCTACTTGCCAGTTTTGTATTTATCGGATACTAGCTTATATGTGCCTATGTACTCAACTCATTGTAAATAAAACAGTAAATCTGTGTATTGCTAAAAAAATATCCAACAATTAGCATAAATCTGACCATTATTAAACATGCAAGAATAGTCTTAATCTGGTACTATGTGGCACTGACATTGATTTCTATGTACTGATGTTGAGTTTTACTGCACTAGCACTGATTGCACATCGTGCTCCTGTTCAGTATTTACTCTAAATTTCAGTGTTTTTCACTAGTCATTTCTCTAAACAAGATTTTTAGAGGAAAAAGAGGGTAAGCCCATCGATAAAAAGCTGTGTACGATATCAGATGGTTGCTCGAAAGTAAAAGGCAGTGCAGGCTGATTGAGGTCCACTTAGACCCCGGTGGAGGTGGAGGATAATCACACCATATCAGATGGGGCAGTTCAGTGGAATGATGTGATCAATGAGAAGTGGTACAAAGAGGATAAACACTTCACTCTGATTTCATCCAGAAAATATTAACACAGTTGTCAGTCAATAGCAGGACAACAGGAAGTAAAAGGAGCGACTGAGCAGAATTTTAACGTGTCCTGCATAAAGCGAACAAAGGATAAGATACATAAGAGGCAAAAAGAGGACAAGAGTTAACGGTAAGTGGTGGTGAATGGCAATGCATGGGCTGGGGCTGTAGAAAAAGCATTACATGGTGGTGTTTAGCTCACTGCTCTGTCATACTTAAGCACAGAAAAGACTTTTTAAAGCAATTCCCAAAGGCAACAGTCTAATGTTGGACAGAGGCTCTCAATCAACAATGGGTATATTAACAACAACAACAAAAAAATCCCCTGCCATCCTAAAAGGCATTATAAAACAGACGTCCATTACTTATCTTTATGAGATGACTTTTAAAGCCATTAAGATTGTGTATTTGCTAAACTCCAGAGCCCATAAAAGTAATCAGCCTATGTTTACCGGGTTTCATAATGTGGAGGCAGACCAGAAATCTGTTGGCTTACGTGCTCAGCAAGCATTGTTAAATCAAATGATGGGTGCCAAGTAAAAACAAAGCACTGGTCCCATAGACAATTAGAAAAACAATGTGTGAAAAACTTGAGAAAGACAAACAAGGTTCATTATGTCTCTTTGCACTTCAAAACTAGCAAAACAGAGCTTTGTTTACTCTCAAATCACACCTTTATAAATAGAGAAGTCAAGTTACTGCACATGTAGATCAGTCGGCCTGGAATCATGTATGTTAAGTCCACATTACCTTTCCCATTCCAGAATGGGCATGTCCGATCTTCACCACCACTGGGAAACTTGGTGTTGTAATCTAAAAAAAAGAAGATGGCCAGTTAAAAGGATGAATAATGATATACAACCCTGACACCAGACAATTATACACACCCACCAGAGAGAACCTGCAGTGAAAAATGAGTTTATAGCTCTTTCTATTCTATTCTATTCTATTCTATTCTATTCTATTCTATTCTATTCTATTCTATTCTATTCTATATCTACATCTTAACCCATAAAGACCTACAACTACTTCTTCTTACTGCTTCTTACAAGTGAATATTTCTGTACATTCAACCATTCCTGAGTGATTTATCACCATTTATTTAATATTATTCTCTGCATTTTACATTTTTCAGTGAAAATTCAAATTACTATTCATGTAGCTGTTCAAAGCTCAGAGTAAATTCAATAGTTATATCAGAACAGAGAAAACTGAATAAAACTGCATCATAAACTGAACATCTATATATCCACCTAGACGGGTTTTACAAGTGAATCAATGGTGCAGAAGATGATGGTGGTTCCATGTTCACTATAGTCTCTGAATGAAGACACATTTGATGTAGCTGAAAATCTGAGAAGCTGCGTATTACCTGAGTTATTTCAATGGATAGATAGGATTAGTGGTTCAAAAGTTATTTGAGCATTATTGCACTTTAGGTCAGTACATTTGGTCACTGGCAGTTGTTTAGGTCTTTGAGGGTCACTGTATTAAAATGCAAACGATATTACTTTTGTCTGATGACACAGACAGAAACTACATTAGTATTACTTCTACACTGAAGATCACTGAAACTAAAAAACTAGAAACTAAAGCTGAAAAAAGCTGCAGTATGAAACAATATTTAAATAATTTTCACTTTTCTTAAGAGTAACTAAACAGCAGCTTATGGAGAGGCAGGATATCAAATGCACAAGGAGAGGCAAAGGATGGCAGTTTTTTCCCCCTGTTTTGAGGAGGCTGTCCCTAAATTGTTGAGTACATAAGAGGCTCCCTGTGTGCAACCCTCTCAGCATTCAAGACCAGAGTGTGAGGGGATCCAACTATTGTAAGTTTCTCTGTGTGTTGTCTACAGAGAGTGAGAGAGTGAGAAAGAAGGAAGACAGAAAGCTCAGATGCAGCAGCAGCAGCCGCAGCAGAAGCAGACTACACTTCCACTCAACTCTTTATTTGCTCCAGCTTGAATTCAGGGGTGTACTTTAAACTTATGAAAACATTTCTATCCACAGCTGCCTTTCAGCTCAGCAGAGCGCATCCTTCTACTTCAACTCCGCCGTCTTATCCGCCCTCCCTTGCTGACTGCTGGCCTGATTTGCTTCCCGGAGAACTGAGCAGGATCACAAGAGGTTGCCGAGTGTTCATCGAGTGGTGGAGCGGTCAGAGGCAGCCGGAGTCATGGCCATGTCCCAGGAGCGGAGAGTGTGTCTGGGGCTCTGGGTGCTCCTTTTGCTGGGCGCAGGCATGGAGGAACTTGTGGATGGATGTAGCTGCCAGCCAGCACACCCACAACAACTCTTCTGCAGCGCTGAGATTGGTAAGTCTGACTGAAGACTACAGCCTCAAGGCCGACTGAGTTTCTCTTATGCATACTGCATTTAATGACACCAGAGAGCTTATTTATGTGTAAAAACCCTTCTTATTGTCAGGTATAATTGGAGAAACAGCGGGATGAAAAGTAAATCTACTCTGTGAAGCATTAATCAATACAGCTTAAGGGTTTTTTGTTTTTTGTTTTTTTTTCAGGAGTTTTATGGTAATTAATATAAAAACATACAACAACTTGGAGTTATGATGATGTTATGTATTTCTCCAATTAAATCTTTGATATAAATAGGAATTCTTCTGAGATTCTGATCTTACTCTCTCCTTTCTCCTCTTTTTAAAGAAATCTGTGTATAATTTAAAACATTTACACTCTACATTCAAGTGGTAATATATTTAAAAAGCAAGAGGAATAATGTAGCTTTAAACATAATCTCTTAAAATTATCTGGTGAATTGAGATATATCACTATAGGGTTTTTTTTGTAGCATGATAAAACCACATCTCCAAATCATGATAAATGTCTATGATTTTATGCAGATGAATCTTAGAGTTTTATAAATAATATAATGCAATATTAACATAAACATTCTGTTTTTGTGGAAGAATAGTGAGATATGTACATTACAGTGACCGACCTTTACACACCAAAGTTATAACACGGTTATACTTTATTGTTTTAACACTTTAAAACTGTCCTTTACCTGTTTATTTACATATTCACTGCTGGATAAAAGCATTTTATAAAACCCTGAATGCTTCAGCCTACTTTCCCCCTGCCTCTCTGACGTCCCCATCATCCCGGACTTTCTCGTCTAAGCACAGGCCAAAACCAACACTCTGAGTACTGACTCTGAGTACTTGGCTCTGGACTGTGGAAAGCTGGAGTATGTGCAAGCGACTCTCAAAAGTGACACTCCAGCTGAGCAGAGAAAGAGAACATTACTTATATTTGAGCCTAATTGGTTGGTATTTTTCTTCATGTTTTAATATGGTCAACTCCTTTGAAATATTTAGTCAAAAATGCCGCTGTAAAAGGCAGCAGAGACCTGTTTCCAAAACCTTCAAAATGCCAAATTAGATCTGGGTTATGGGAACACGGGGAGTATGTGGGGCAGTGTTTTTAGGACAGAGCTATACATATAAAGAGGAAAAAAAGAAATGACAGTCTTGAGTGTATTATATGTTTTGGGGGTTTTAAGCCAAGGACTTAAAATTGGCAATAACATAAAAAACGCACGATGTATTTTTAAGCTAATGAGCATACAACACTGCCGAGATGTACTGCAGTACGCCAACAAATGGCACTTGTTCAACCACTTTTTCCCAGTTCGATTCTACTGGAACCACTTGACCCAAACAAAACTGGATCCAATTCACCACCAGTTCTTTTGTGACTGGGTCCCATTTCCTTTGGGGTCTCCTTCAGGATGAAGTCTGTGTTAACTTTAGTCCACCTCAGATTTGGGAACAGAAGCCAGTTGTCCTTGTGCGGTAAGATTCAACTTTTTGCCCTCATGAATAGGAAATAAGGCAAATCCCTGACTTAAATGAAGTACAAAAACGTTTCATTTAATAGCATCTGCGTCTACACCGTCCTGGCTGTTGTGGCTGTTGGTGGCCTTTGGGTGACCTGATGGTGTTGTCAAAGGTGATGAGCCCTTTGAATAAAGTTGTACATCTGAGTAATATCCCATCTGGACAAACCTTGGATGATTCCCTGGCCATGTTTGTGTATTTGAAGCTGTGCCTGTGTGTGTCTGAGTGTCTGCGTGTGTGTGTGTGTGTCTGAGTGTCTGTGTGTGTGTGTGTGTGTGTGTGTGTGTGCGCGCGCGTGTGTGCGTGCGTGTGTGTGTGTTTGCTGGAGGGCGACCAAGCCATGCCAACACAGCCTACTCCATCTCTCTGTCTTTCTTCCCCTCT
>JAPQRP010000024.1:18204751-18215849 GCA_037367295.1 Apogon hyalosoma | reverse complement strand
ACACCTGACGGTCGTTATCAGGCTTCTGCAGAGCTTGATGATAGGCTGATCATTTGAATCAGGTGTGTTGGAAGAGGACACATCTAAAACATGCAGGATAGTAGCTCTGGAGGACCAGGGTTGGCCACCCCTGCTGTAAAGGTTCAACCTCACAGAGCTGCATGCATGGATTTAGACCTTTACTCTTCATACATTATTAAACTTCTATGTGGTGGGTGAACACAGATTATAACTTTGTAAGCGAAGATGTGATTTATAAAGGCAGTGTTGTGATGTCACTGAACAGGAAGCATGTGGAGTGATGGGAGGATTTCTATTGGCCAGTGTGACCTGGTAGAGTCGTGGGACAACTTATCACTGTCACAGAAGAAGAATCTCAACTACAGATACCAAATGGGCTGTGAATGCAGAGTGGGTAAACACTTTTAATTCTCTATTGGTTCAAATATCTCTCTATCTCACTCTAGTGGTGCATTTCAGCTCAAGACAAAGTACCAGTAGCCTACAGTAACATTAAGATAAACATTACTTTTCTCTGTCTTTTTTGTTCTGTATTATTTTTTATTATATGTGTATTTTTTTCAGTCATGTCTAATCTTTTTTATCCAGTTTTCTTGCTTTCATAAACTTCTAATTTATAACCCTTTTTAACAAGTAGGGAATAAATGAAACTAAACCCATAGACTAAGGGATTAGACTTCTGTTTTCTGTCTTCTGTCAGATCAACACCTGTTACACGGTGCCCTGTGCATCTACGGGGGACAACGAGTGCTTGTGGACAGACTGGCTGTTGGACAACAGCCTAAACGGGGAGCAGGCTCGGCAGTACGCCTGTATCCGCCGCTCTGACACAACCTGTAGCTGGTACCGGGGTGGGCCACCCCCTGAGAAGGACTTCCTGGACATGACTGACCCTTGACCTGTAAGCCTAGTCAGACTAAGGCACATTTTCTGCTTTTGTTATTCAAATTTGGCTATTGATGTGTAAAGTAGACTTGAATGAAAAAATGACTTTATATTTGAGTGAGCAAAACCTGACAGTGAGCTTCTCTTATCATTGTTCAGGTTCAGGTGGTTGCCATGGCAATGCTGGGGATTTTTTTTAACTGCAGGAGCTTTCAACATTTGTCTAAGTCAATCTCTCACTTTCACACATTTGACTCCACTTGCTATTTTCACAGAATAAGAGCCACAGACCATCCACTGCAAAATATTCAGTGTGTAACTGTTTCTTCCAGTTCTGTCATCCTGACAGTTAACGCACAGCTCTAACGAACAGATCTGTTCAAGCATAACTTAACAACAGATTATGCAACATCTGGATATACGTTTTTCACCTCAGATACTCTAAGTAAATAGTAACAGAAGTGAGCAGTTGGGCACATGTTGGCACTTGCACAAAAAGCAGGAAAAAGTGGCCAAATTTCCATCAACTTATGCCACAGCGTTGTGGTGCACAGTTTACGTCTCATACTGTAAACTTCTCTGTGCACTACACATTTTCAGACCGTCTCAGCAGCACTGCCATCTTACTATCGGATACTCTGGTGTTGAAATCTGTCCTTTATGTCCCATGCAAATGAAAATATGATGTACATATATATAGGAATTAGACAACACAACCCCAGACATTCCAGAAGTAAATAAGACTACATCTGACAGGAAATATAAATATATATATATATATATATATATATACAACCATAATTCTTATTATACAGTTATGAGAATGTACATATTGTGTTTTAGTGGGAATTAACATTTTCAAGGCTAACCAGCTTGTCTTAGTGTAGAGGCTCTTGCTGTATCTTGTGGTTATGTGTTTTTAGTTTCCCTGGTCGACCTCTGTACTATTTCCTGTGCCAAAAATCTAATCCAGCGCTTTAACAACAGAACTGCCACCCGTAGAAGCCAAGTCACCTCTCCGTAAAGGAAACACGTAACGGGACACAGTTCAATTCACTATTTTTAACTCCTAAAAAGAGGAAATGGATTTTAATGTTCCAAGTCAAGTAAAGAGAAAGTTTGGCACTTAAGGTTAACCAGCAAAGAGTGAAACAACTGATCCATGAATGTGCTACTATACATTAAAACTGTTTTCATTGAAGGTATTATTTAATATTATGGCTCAACATGGATTTAAAAATAAAATTCTGAATTGACCCTGTCTTGTTACTGGAATACTTCACTTAAGTCCTACAGACTGAAACGCATTATGACAACAATGAGTTATACTCGACAGTAAAATGTTTCATTGAAGCTACACAATGCAGTAATTTGACTGACATATTTTAAGCGTATTGATAATTGCAAATTAAATCATAATGCATAGTAACTGTTTGTGAATTTGTGAAGTTTTATCAAACAATTTCATGTTTGTTTTATACTGAAAGAATTGTTTGGGTTTGTATTTATGTCTCTGTTTCTGTCTAAATCGATTTTTTTCTATTTCCATGTACCAAAAAATATTGTATATAAAATGTCTCAATGGAAAACTGTGTCACAGACTCTTTTTTCCCCTCTTTTGTTTAAAGTCCCACAAGCTTAAATGATATGAATATGTAAATGAGAGCTCAGCAGTGAAATAGAATAATTTATTTTAAATTATATATAATAATAATGTACTGTTTCCATATTCTTGAGCAGTAACTAGTGACATCTGCAAATCACTGTTGTCCATTATTACTTACCTTCATGTACAGAGTAATTGTAACACAGCAGTCACAGTTATTTCCTTTCTTGGGTACTTAGCAGTGAGTTTATTTTATTTAGAGTCTGGTCTCGACCAGCTCTAAATGCAGAATGAGATAATTTTTGTTATGATGTGGTACTAAATAAATAAAATTTGATTTCATTTGATAAATAAGATTTAATTTGATTTATAGGAAACAGGAAACCCAGCTTTGCCTCATGACACAAAGCCACATGACTATCAAATATAACCTTAAAAGCTTTAGGACATCAGTGAAGACATGCTGTCAGTTGTAAGAAACTGATGTTTTGGAAAAGTGCACTCACTGCAGGGTTTCTGTGAGTATAGTTCAAAAATATCTTACCATGTCTCTATAGTTTGGGTAGAAAGTCTGATCAATGAGTGGGAACTTATCTGAACCCAACCTCTTCTGATTATTGATCAGCTGGGAGAACTAGAGGAGAACAGAAAGAGAAATCAAATTCAATGTCCTTTTGCTTTAGACATTAATTAGCTTTGCAGAAAATTACTTACGGCCCAGGGTTTGTCGCAGAGGTTGTAGATGGAGTCCAGAGAGTTGACTGAGGGGACGCCTGCGTACTGCAGACCGATGATCAGGTTTCTAAAGTCCTCATTCTGGGCCATACTAAAAGCATGCTGGCGCACCAAGACAAAGTCAGGCCTGAAGGACCTAAACAAGGAAAGAGGAAGACAGTTTAATTAATACATAAACATATATACTCATATTTGCTGTGTTTTTAGGACTAATTAGTTCTATTAAGGTTCTAATTAGATGTATTCACAGTCACATTTACATAAGACACATAAAACTCTAGTACACTAAATCTAACAATCCAGTATATTTAATGGCTGTGTAAATATCAGGCAGCTGGACCGATGTGTGAAATACAAATACAATGTGACATTTTAGATGGCAGATGTTGACGTGCATTTTGTGCAGAGAAGAAAGTAAATGGATAACATGATAGGGTAAGTTATTCTCAAATATACTTGACTGAGGCATAAAATGTTACATAAATTTGTCTGTCCACAAACATCTTTAAAAATGGACGGAAAAAAATCTGAGTAAAAAAAAATGGACAAGACTGGACATTTCTTTCCTCTGAGAATAGATCACCATTTGTGAAAGAGTTAACCAGCACCATGTTATGGGCTGCTAAACAAAAGAGGATTTTTTTTGCTTTAGCTTTTGCTTCTGCTTTTGCTTTGCTTTTTGCTCGGATACTCAGCTCATGATAATGACAAAGCAAATTGACTACTGTTACACTTATTTTAACTTTATAATTAAAATGTCACAGTTATTGAAATCATGGCTTATTTTTAAGTTATCTCTGAATCAGATCATGATATAACATGTATTAATAAGCAACCTTAACAAGCATGCTTTGAGGTTGTTTCTCTACTACTGAATATTAACAACCACAGAAGAGAGAAATCATGTAACTTGTTTGTCAAAGCTGTTGTTATTTACAAGTACAAATCCACATGCTGCACAGCAAAGACAGAAACCTTTGGATCTGGAGGTGCTTTAATAAAATCAGTCAGTGTATCTTGAGCAGTTTGACTAATGACCCTTCATGTTTTAATGCATTATTTGGTGAGACAATGAGCAGATAACTGGGGGTGGCTGCACTGATAATTAACTCAACATTAACAGATGCTGCTCATGCAGGTGAACAGTGTATCTCTCAGGAAATGGATGAAAATTAGTTAGTAATTATTATCTACAAAAGCCTTTTAAGGATAACCATTTCTGTATGAAGTGCCCGAAGTTCACATAAAAATCATGTAATCCAAAACATATCATATAATACTCCTTTCTTTATTTAGCACTTAACAAAAGCAAGTTTACAAAGTGCATCCCAGGCATAAAAAAATTCATAACGTACAAAATGCACAGTGCAGTTGATCAGTTTGTTTAAGTATTGATGGTCAAATTAAAAATATCAGTGATTACATTCACTGTGCTGGCAGGTTTTGTTTTCTTCTGTTAGATCTGCCACTCTTCACCATTATGTGATTTATGTTCCCACCTGACCCACTCAATACAATTCAACACAACGGATTAACATTAGAGCTAGCACCAAGGAGGACTGCAGTGAATATATTAAATCTGAGAGAAAGTGCAGTATGAGTCTGGAACAGTGAACAGAAAAATATGCTGTGAGGGTTGTCATCTATTATGGTTTTGTAGGAATTTCACAATTCTTATGTCTTATATAAAACACTGCGCAACACATAAAACCACAAATCTGGGGCCGAGTGAGGCAATTTGTGACTAGCGGGTCAAGGTCAGAAACAATACTCAGTCCAGTTGAGCTCAGTGAAAGGTTGACGGTGATAGGGCATGACTCCTGTTATTTTTCTTTTTGTCTCTGCATGTGTGTGAGAGAGAAAGGGAATGTGAGGAAAGAGCAAAGAGAGGTGTGAGAAAAAGAGACAGCAGAGAGGCAAAATACAGTGTAAAAGAGATGTAGGAAGAAAAGGGACAGAGAGAGAAAACTCTGGCACAGTGTGACCACCACCAGCTCTTCATGCACTGAGAATACTAATCAGACAATCCAAGGAACTGAAAGACTCAGGAGGGGAGGACACAGCCATTAATGTGACTGTAATCTCTTCATTACTGACACTGAGGAGTAAAGATCAACATGGCCATGACGCTCAATTTAATAGTGTGAATCAGTGCTGCCAGTAATGGTCATGGTCACCCTAACTAGCTTTCCCTTTTGGAAGAATGCCTTGAATGAAACAGATAAAAACAACAGAATACCACTGAACAACTCATCCAGTACTTTGAACTTTGTTGAATTAATATGAAATAAAGGAAAGAATGAAAAAGAAAAAATGATTTGGAGGAGTCTTCTGCCTGAAGTTCCACTTGTACATTTCTTTTTCTAATTAGTTAGTTCATGTCATTGCTCCACACATAGCTTTTATCCCCATGGACTGAAAATCCACTCAAACAGTCGATATTAAATTGACTTTCTATTCATTCTATACAATAACAGACTTGTTATGTGGTTACATTTTTCACTTTTTATTGACCACATAACCATTACACTATCCTGCACTTCTTTATCCTATTGTATTTTGTTTTACTGACTGTTGAATGGTGGACAGTGTCCTTGAGTGTCTAGAAAGGCATTAAAAATAAATAAATAAATAAATAAATAAAAATAATACTCTACACCTTTATCATAATCTGCAGCTATCACTGCAACTTCTACGTTTGCTAAATGATCAATAATGAATCATGTCTTTCTACATTTATTAGAATGTTATAATTCTCACAGTACATTGTTGCATCATTGTGTTATCAATTGCTGTTTCTTTCAGTTGGAGTCAATCAAAAAATAAAGAAGATTAAGAGAGCTAAAGAGCTGATTTGTACTCTATCATTATGTTGTATTAGAAAAGCTGTGAAACACTCCAAGTGTGGAAAGATTACATCTTTGGTGTGAGAGTTACTTAGCAACACAGACTCCAAGAAGATAGAAAAATCACTTGATGTGAGTTCGATGGACATGGTGAAAATTAAGACACAAATGTCAATAATTCAAAAGTCAAACAAGTATTTAAAAATGTCTATGAAGGATTACAATGAGACGTTTTGGGGGAATCTTCTTTAGATCTGTACATAACAAACCAGCAGGATATTGTGTGGCTGGTCAGCATTAATCAGACAGTCGCCTCCTGTGAATCTAAGTTTCCCTGAGTCTGCAGTCTCCCCTGCAGTGGTCACAGTTGACTCTGTGTTTATGTGTGAGGGTGTTCAGACCAACCCATCATAAAGCTTAATTATGTTGCAGAGACACTGATGATCAGTCTGAGGCTGCTGTCTTCATTTCCTGTCGGTTTTGTTGGTGGGTGAGCAGTGGGTGTTACGGTTTTGTTTAGTCACTGGCAGCTTTTAGCCCTGAAGCTTGTGTCAGTGTGGTTTGTGGTATTGGAGTGCGCAGCCGTTTGTCTGGTTTACAGTCTGTAGGTAGACCTACTGTATCTGTTTGTGACTATCTACCTTTTCTCACTGATCTGAACTTACAGGAAACACAGCAGTTTATAACGTCTCTGTGCTCGATCACATGTGATTTAGACATTATGCTGTGCTGATGTTTGAAAACTGATGAAAACATCCGTGCACTTGTACTACGATTAGTGCTGAAAATGACTGAATGTTCTCACAGGACCAAATGTCATCACAGAGACAAAAGAATTAAGTCTGAAAGTGGCGTCGTAGTGGCTGAGTGGGTAGGACTCATACCGTGCACAGCAACCACAACTTTCCTAGTTCAACATTAGCAGCACTCGTCATGCTGTTCACCCCTGTTCGCTGTCACTACTGTCAGTTTCAATAAAGGATAGAAAAGTAAAAAAGACAGAAAAAATAAACAAAGACATAGATGAAAAGAGTCTAATAAAAAGTATTCACTCTGAAATTCACAGAAATACTTTTCACAGAATTGAATTAGGAGTGAGGGTAGAATTTTTCTTTTTCTTTTATATAATGTATTTAATGTACTTTTATACACTTTATCTTATTGTGATGAAAACAGGAACAGATGAAATTAGTTAAACACTGAAAATGGTGAAGATAGTGGGTTTCAGTGTTAACTGATGTGTGCTTAAGTGTGTGTGCAATACTAACCTGACCACTTTGGTCCCCCCTCGGATGACCTGCATGTCCACGTTACAGGTTCCATTTGAATGTGAGATGAGGTTGATCTCTGAGAACTCAGCCTGTGAGGACAGAGAGAGAAGAGCCAGTTCACCATTAATATTTAACGCTGACACGGGAACCCCATCATATGATAAACGTTACATAATTGTTAAAACATATGAAGTTCAGTAGGTGATCCCTGGTGCTTTAAAAAAGCCAAGCTCTATATCAAATGATTATCAAATGTACTGTAGAAAGAAGGTTTTCTTTTTTTTATTTCAATTTCACAATAATTCTAGATAGTTTTCTATTATTTTATTATCTGGAGATAAAATAAGTTGTAAATAAAATACTTTAGCCGCAAACTGAACTCCATCGCATCAGCACTGAGAGTCACTGACTATTGTTGTTTTTGTATGAAAAGTTTAAAAACATTGTTATTCTGGTAAAAGGATGCACGTTGCAGCTCTTTGGTGTGGTTTCAAGCACAATGAGGATCTCTCTGTGACTCATAACTGTCGACTCCCATCTCCCCTGGTGTCTATTTCTGTTTCTGTGGTGACACTTGAGGTTGTAATTTAACTGTCAACATCTATTAGGTGTGAAACTGATCTGTGTGAAACGCAGCCATAGTACTATTTAAATGGTTTCCTGGTAGGGTGGTTCAACCAATATGAAATCAAAATGACTTTTTAAATTAACATAATAGAAATATTCGACGTGACTGCACTTTGACAGTTATACAAGTGTTTTACATATAAATAACTAGTTTCAAAAGCATACACAGTGCTAAAAGTAGGTTTGCGAAACGTAAAACATATGACCCAAAGTCCTCAGTGAGGGATGTCTTATTGTTGTGTGATAGCAAACCTTGCAATTGGACTATTGGTAAGAAAAATGTCAATTTTGACTCCATTTGACATTTTAGAGATCAAATAATTATCCTGTCGACCACGAAAACACAGTGATAGTACAGTAATAAGAGCAATGACATCAATGGTAATTTTACAAAGCTTTTAAGTGATTTAACACAAAATTGTTATTGGCCTTGAAGAAAGAAAAAGTTAGGTGCATGCCCATGTTGTTGTTGTTTTTTTTATCCTGCTACATCCCCGGCCAAACACTCAAGGATATAAAAGCAGACAAATCAGACACTAAAACCTATTAACTCTTATTTTTGCAAATACTTCATGACTAGGCCATTTTACTTATTGTATTAAAATCACAGTAGCTGCTCGGGTCTTTTAGTAATTACAGTTGAACCTGCTGAATACGTTAATAGACAAGTAGAGCTTATCAAAGAGCTGCTACTTCAAAAGTGTCTCACCTTGTCAATGAGACAAAACGCAGTATGTGTTTTAATATTAAATGTGTGAATACAGTGTAAATACACTTTCATCTTGGTTCAATTTCCTCTCAACCTTTCATGAATTATTCTGCAGCCCCATAGATGTATACATTCAGTCTCATACCTGCTCCACTTTGATGTCAAAGTCTCCCAGGACCTTTTTTCCTCGAAACACTTTGGCCCTGGAAGAGAAGAGAAGAGAAGAGGTTAATTTGACAGTTGTCTCTTCAAAATGTCTCAGTTGTCAATGCTGCCCTCTACTGGCCACTATAATCCCTGTTAAACAAAAAGGAGACAGAAAATGGATGCCTGCTCGTGCACTTTTTAATTACCAAACTTTCTCAGTTGTAGAGCAAAGTTTACTGCGCTGACCTTTCCCAACAGCTTAAAAAGATACAGCCGATCACTGTGGCCAAGTCAAAACACTAATTAGTATCATGTCAACGGGTTTTAACATTAAATTCTCATTTAAGCTGCAAGAGATCTCAGTCTTGATGACTTGATGACAGTTTTTATGTTGACTTAGTAACTTATTAGAAACTTAAACTTGATATCTTGGCTGCCACTCACTCCAGAGCGATCTAGACATTGATAACTTAAGTTTAGTGAGAGCAGGACACAGAAAGACAGACAGACAGGCTGGCAGTGAAAATGAGACAAGCTGCCAGCCAACACACAAATCGACAAAATGCTCATGACATTTTAGTTTAAACAACACTATAAATGGATCACAGATGGTTTACAATGTGCCAATCGTCAGTCCTTAGACTCAAACTAAATCAGATTAACCACAAGTGTGCTTATTTTATCACGTCCTGGCTGATAATCCATTGTTTTTCCACTGCTTAGTCTGTCTATGTCTATATTCATGCATCATCCACGGTGCAGAGTAGTTTTTATATTACGTAATGTCCTTTCAGGCCTCTCCTAAAATCAAGATCATGCATGAGTAAATTCAATCTCTAAATCCATTTGTTACGTACTGTGCCCATTTACTTCTGCCCACTAGTTTCTCCGTCAGATCCACACATTAAAACTTTCAAATAAACACAACCATAAGAGCACAGTCTCAACCAATACTAAACTAAACCTAAAACTGGGCAACTAATTCTAACAGAAAACAAACATATCTATGACAGCACACAAGTATCAATATCCAGCGTGTTTAGAAAGTATAGATAAGTAAAATTTAATCAGGAGAAATAAATAATAACAAATACTGGACCTGTTATGTGTTTTTCATTTTCTATTAATGTGTTATGTGGCTTTTCATTCATGTATAAGATCTGCAAAGTTTCACAGTAGACAGTTCACAGTAGAGGGGCAGTTCTCTGGTGGTTCTATAACAGGTCTATGTCATTAGGGGAACACTGAGAATTGAGGAACAAGTGATAATAAATTTTTTAACTCTGATCCTCACCAATTCCATCCCAACCTTTTCCTGTGTTCACTTCATTCACTGCTTTCACAACAGGCTGTAGTTTGAGTCTTTGGATTCTGATATCTGTTACTGCTGAAAGATGGAGCACTTCCC
Organism: Apogon hyalosoma; assembly: GCA_037367295.1. Lineage (NCBI taxonomy): Eukaryota > Metazoa > Chordata > Actinopteri > Kurtiformes > Apogonidae > Apogon > Apogon hyalosoma. The sequence goes on along the minus strand of JAPQRP010000024.1, from coordinate 18,205,594 downwards.
ACGTTACTATGCAACCTATAAATTAGTATGGGCTGGATTTGCTTTGGTATAAATGGGGATTTGCTACTAAACTCCGCTGTATACCACATGCCTGGCTAAGATCATTACTGTCAAGGCTAATGTATTGGTGAATGTTAGTTTGTTCTAACTGAAGATCCATGGTCTGTGTGTGGAGCAGGTGCAAAGTTTTAAATATCTTGGGGCAGACATTGACACCTGCCTGTCCTTTGGACAATGCAATGTACAAAAAGGCACAACAGCGTCTCCACCTGCTCAGGAAACTCAGTTCTTTTAACATCAGCAAAGACATTTTAACCCTCGTTTACAAATCACTCATCGAATCCATCCTCACCTATAACATCTCAACTTGGTTCAACTTCCTCACCATCAAACACAAAACAAAACTATCCCTAATAATAAATCAGGCCAGTAAAGTCACTCAAACATCCCAACTCCCTCTGTGTGAACTGTGCAGATGCTCAGTGATGAGGAAAGCCACTCTCATCACTGAGGACCCCTCCCACCCCCTCCATTACTCCTTCATGCTGCTGCCATCAGGCAGACGCTATAGAACTCCACTGGCCAAGAAAAATATCTACAAAAAAATCTTTCATCCCCTCTGCAATAGCTGTTCTTAACAACACAAAATAGACTGTGGTTTTAGTTCTTTTATGTGTTTTACTTGTTTTTATCTGTTAGACTGTGTTTTTGATGTGTTGGCAGTGTTTTTAATGCCTGAGTGTAGTTTTTAAATTTTGTCTTACAGCCATGACAAAAGAGAAATTTCTGTTTTTACTTGCAACAGACAATAAAGTTTCTATCTATCTATCTATCTATCTATCT
>JAPQRP010000024.1:18131742-18188160 GCA_037367295.1 Apogon hyalosoma | reverse complement strand
CTTCACAATTGTATGCCACTTTGTGCTGGTCTTTCACATAAAATTCCAATAAAATATATTTATGTTTGTGGTCATAGTATGACAAAATGAGCAAAAGCTCAAGGGGTATGAATACTTTAGCAAGCCACTGTAATATAATATTATCCTCCATATTTTGCTTCTTTTTTTCTTACTGTAAATCATGTATTTTCCTATATTTAATTCACAGATCATGTAAACGTTTATAAAAGCTCAGAGTAAATTCAAAGGTTATTATATCAAAACTGAAGAAAAAGTGACTTGTTCAGCAAAGATACCTATACCTGAATATTAAAATAAATATCTCCAACAACTGTCAATTGCCAAACTACATTTATTAGTGAATCATTGTTACAGAAGATGACTGTGTTTCCACGTTCACTGTGGAGCAACTGAATGTCCAAATGGGTCAAATCTGATAACCTCGAAAAGCTGAGACACTGCATTTTACCTCAATTATTTACATACATTGATAGGATTAGTGAATCAACAGTTGTTAATCAGTAGATGGATTTGGTCGCTGTGGCTGTTTGGGTCTCTAAGAGTTAAAATAAATTTAAAGTTAATGTAACCTTCATATGTTACCAGTATGTGTATGTGAAGCTTCAGCTCATATTCTATAATATATACTCTTGGCTCTGATCCCTTTTCCAACCAGACTTTTTTCAGTTTCTGCAGATTTAAATGCAAATTAACCTCTGCTTTCAACACCCGCTTCCTGTCCACAACTGTGCCATGGATACCATCATGTAGACATATTAATAAATAATGCCAGTGTGCCAGAATGATTTTAGTGTTAGTTGAGAGTGGATACAGCATATTGAAATCCAAATGGATCATTTAAAGGCCTAGTCAAGTGTGCCGAGTGTTTTGATAGTTGACATTATTTTTAGAGCTCCAGGCTACAGAAATGAAACTATATTTTTCATATTATGTCCCCTTTAATAAAACAAGAGAATGCCAGTTGTTTCTTAAGAGACAGACTTAACAACAGACCAAAACATCAGAATATTCAGTAAGAGGAAGAACATCAGTGGAATGTCACATCTAAAAACCTAGAATCTTCAACAGTTGGAAAATGTGGCGATCTGCAGAAATGTCCAATTATAAAACTCTTAAGTGGCAATAGAGCTGTCACCACAATCTCACAATTTAATGTTTTATTCAACTGTATTTACTTAAGCATCATGAAGAGAGTCTTCATTATATAAATGTGTCTTATTTTCTCACATACACTTTAACACATTCAGTTAAACAGGATACACACCTACAAACTCCCCACACACTCATCACTATTTCACTGTCACAATTTGCAAAGTAATCATCACATCAGTTATTGTTCTGCTTTGTTTTTTTTGTTTTTTTTTACTGCATGATGCTTGTATGATGGCTGGTTTTGTGTTAGTGTGTATGTGCTCTCTTATGTACGTGCATGTGCGTCCAACGCCCACACCGCCTATTTGTCGTGACAGTGCTTGTGGCATCGTGTTTAATTTTAGAGGGCAAGCGGACAGACAGACACAGAGACAGAAGAGGGGACATGAAAACTGCTGATCCACCTACTAGCTAAGATTCGCAAACCACAGCCAGCTGGATGAAAGAGCAATGTATGGTAAACGATCTACTTATACAGATTAATACCACTCGATTTAAAGCTTACAGCAAGGGCTTTTTGCATTAATTTGACTATATAGTCTCACTCATCTCGTCACACACAACACTTCAAGGTGTCACATTTAGACTTATAGGCTCATCTGACACATATATAGACAATGCCAGTGGTTACAGTTTGGTTAAGTATAGGACTGAAACAAAGCTGAGCAGTAGTGCTGCAACAAAGAATTGATTAAATCAATCCAAATCTATTCCTAAAAGAGTTGGTAACAAATTCGGTAGTCGATTTGTTGGGTCTTGAGCACATCAGAATTGAGGCATGTCCACACGCTGTGTAGTGAAACAGGAAAATACTAAGCAGCATGGCTGAGGCTTCGGATGCCGGGCCAGATTTTTAAAGCTAGGTTTACATGCCCAAAACATAGCGCGCCGTTAATGTAACAAAACTTGAATATGGGGAAAAAATGGCCAAAATCCCACAGTGCAATACATTTCAGGCAAATGGCACTGTTGTGGCCACCGGGAACATAAACCTAGCTTAAGATAGCCTACATGTTGTGATTACTTTAGCCTGCTAGCTAGTTAGACACTATCATCATAATTATAATGTTTTCATCCATCTCCATTTATCAGGCCACCAGACTAGTGTTACCTACCAGAGCTGGTTGAAGACTATAGCTTGCTAGTCTCTAGCCATAACAAGTCTAGATAGTGGGCTAGTGCTCGCTAACTATACCCGAAGCCATTGTGAGGATATAATCATTAGTGGCTTGTCTGCAGCCTATAGTGCTTTGGTTAAATATCGATCTTTGAGAATTGAGTCTTTTGTGTTCATCCAATGAATCAATTAGTTATTAAAACAATCTACATATTAATCAGTTACTAAAATTAAAATTAGTTGCTGCCCTATTGGGTAGGTTTATAAAAAGTGTCAGCATAAAGTAAGATAAAGAGAGAGAATATAAAAATAAGCACAGCATGAAATGGGACCTGGTCTCTTTGATGTTTCACCATAACTACCTACTATGGATTGGAACTTGGACTCTGTAGTCTATTTCTTATGTTTGATTACCCCGCTGATGAAAATTAATATGTGGTACCAGGATGTTGATAACAGACACCAAGGGCTCATGGGCAATTTTTAGACACAGAAAATACAATATATCCATGCGTGTATTTGTATTATTTAGGCTAGCTCATGGGTGTTAATTTCATATCCGCATTATATGCAAAACACACATCTATTTACATTTTCCTTGGATGAAAGTGTCAGATAGAAAATGACTGGTGCATTTTTTGCAGACGTGGCCAAAAATAATATGTTTATACCTGTCACAAGATCTGTTTTATCAGATTATTTTGTAATTTTACTGAATATGGGTACAAGAGCATTGTCAGGTCTGCACTGTGCAATCAGTAAAAGTGTCTAGAGCACAATAAATCCTATACATTATTGTGTAAAAGTAGGGGATGTACTAAGTAGGTGAAACTGGTAGCTAGTGACATAATATGCTTCTCCCTCTGCTTAGAATCAATAATAAAAATATAAGGTACTTGGACTTGAAATATAAGGTAGAGTCATCTGATTATATATTTGTATGTTTGGTCAGCAGCAGACATTTTATTTATGGGTTGAGCTGGAGCATTTGGCTGACTTTGGTTTAATGTGATCCAAAGTCCAAAGGCAAAAATACAGAACATCACAGACAATATGAGCCCCAAAAAGATCTGAAGTGCTTTTGAAGTTATAGTGTGTGTTTCAGGTGCTACTGAAAAACATCATTTTACTGTTAGGTTTTAGGAAAATTGTGTTTTAAAACATGACATTCTAAAAAGATTGGGGGGGGGGGGTAGTGTGTAAATCCACTAACCTTTGCATATTTTTGTGCTTTTGGTTTTTGAGCAGGTGGAACATAATTATATTTGTATCAAATGGACTGTACTAAAACACTGAAAATCACATATTTAGCTGCATCATTTCACCTGAGTCGGGTTTGTTTAATTTGTTTAGAGCTGCAATACTAAATAACCCACACGAAATTAAAGTGACATTGCTAACTCATTAGCATCATTGCCTCTGGACAAGAACACAACCCTGCTCAGTGCGTCCTTAGCGTTGTCACTTAAAGTCATTACCTCTTTTATTTTATTGTCCAGTCTTCATCTCTCCATAATACAGTCACTACCCTCCCAAACAAAACACAGCTATGGAAGCTTAGAACAATTTGCTGCCTCACTGCGCAGAATGCTATCAATCCTATATCGTTGCGGGGTATTGGCAATAAGCCATGCCTTTAACTAACCCGGTCATTTTCCAGTCAATTCTTCAATGACTACTTTTTCAGAGTTACAAAGCTGGTAAAAAGTAAATAAACATCACCTCCGGCTAATCAGAACAGAAGGGTCTTAAAACTATCCTTTCTTCACACACTGCAGAAATACAACATTATACGTCAGCTTGAAATAATGTAGAAAAATCTGTTAAGTCAAAAGGTAAATTAAAAATTGAAAAACTACTTTTGAAAATACAATAATTACAGACATATTTCTTATCTTTAAATGGCTCAGCCAGCCACCAAGGAAGTTTATTTGCACAAACAAGTGTACACTGTGTTGGCTTAATGTAAACATTATGATTTCAGCTTTTGTCATTGTTGTTAATAAATTAAAAGGAATTTGGAGGCTGTCAGTGGTGGTTCCAAACACTGCAATTTAATACCTTGTAATGCATCATGGCACAAGAAATACTAATTGTGTGCAACAATCAAATCTACTCACTTATCTTGTACAATAAGCACCAAGTCAAGAATAATCATTGTGATCACTATTTTTATATGGCCAACAATTAGAATATAAAAATGTGTAAACAGCCAGAGGTGTGTCTTTGAAAACTGAACTGAATGGAAACTGAGGAGGACACGTTGGAGACACATGGGGGAAAAGAGTGCAAAGACATCATTGTGTCTAGAAAACCATTACTAATGGGGGAAAATAAAGGGCAAACAAGCAGGAAAGTAGATAATAGTGTTTATATGATCAGGATGACTTCAATCAGACATGTCAATGGGAATGCACTTGGATAAAACTTTGGAGAAAAAGGAGTGAAGTATGACATAAAAGGGACTGTTTTACACAGTCAGTGAGTTGTTTTCCTTGGTTTATTGTCCTTTATTTAAATGTGCAATAAATCTGCCTCACATTAGACTCAGATGACAGAGGACGAGGTAGAAGATCAGACCCTGTCTGGTCCACATTCTGTCCTTCAATCTATGACTTTGCTTGGGTTCTTATCTATTCTGATAAAGAACTTTTTTTTTTTCAATGGCTTCATGCTAAAACTATTGTTTTAATATGATCATAAGGTTATAAAGACACTATATTCTACCAATTTTCAAGGCTTTTACATCGCCGTGTAAAAATAAGTACAGATAGACTGATGAATCATGATTAACAGGATGTTTTGGTCATTATTGGTATTAGCAGTAGCAGAATGATACCTATGTTAACAACAGGCTTTTATTGACAATTAAAAGAAAATCCCTCTCAGAAAGATGTTTTCATGTGGTTCAGTTCCACATCTGTTGATTAATGACTGTGAGACTGATTCAGATGTATTTATTTGGGTATTTACACTGATTACTTTTATCTAGGTTCTAATCAAGTAAAGGACAGTGATTTTAGATGCATTTTCTTTGTCAAAAATTTGCAGCTGGAAGTGTGTTGACTGATGCATTGTTATCTGTCTTTAAAACTCCAGCATGCATTGACTTCAACGTGTAACTGTATTAAAAACATATTATAAAGGACTCCCTGAAAACAGGCTACTTCCAGACTAACTGGAGTACGACTAGCACTGCTGGGACTGGGATTAATAAGTGTTGGCGTCATTTGGCTTTATGAAAGGTTTACACTGGCAAGGAGCCTTTGATAAAGTAATTAAAAAGAGGAGCTATTTAAGTTAACCATGTTATCGTCAAAGAAATCCTGGCTGCTTTTACGTCACTGCACATACAACAAGACACAAACTATACCCTTGGTTACTGTTAGTGCTGTGTTTAAATTGTACGTTAGAAAAAGCAATTTCTGCTGTGCACAGTGTTATGTTCATATTCAGGAAGGCTGCAGCAGCTCAGGTAGTGTCTATGTTTAGATAATGTGTCTGTCTACCAAAAATGTAATTTGCATGTCTAAGCAGGCTGTCCTGTACGTGACTGAATAAAATGCAGTGATGGATTATTTCTAGAGGCTACAGATATTACATCCATCTCTCGATGGGAAGATAATCCTGATGACAATGACTGAAAAAAAACATTTGTAAGTGCATCTTTTGGAAATCATTTCTATTATATTATTATTTCTGCAGAGTATATGTCCTCTTCCTGAGGTCAGATACATCTTTTATTAAGGTGCTGAATGCGGTTTCTGTTAATCTGCTCACTGTGCTGAGATCTTAAAACAATGCAAGCAACAAGTGATATAATTTTTAAGACGGTAATGTACAGTATAAATTGTCATGACTGGAGACCTTTGTTGCATGTTTTTGCTGGCTCTCTATAAGGGCCTGAAATGTCACAAAACAAAGGTGTGATTTTATTATACTTGCTTTTGAGAGAAAAAAAGAAAGTGCTAATAATCATACTCAAAACAGCTTTTAGTTATCACGTGGCAGCTTAATGGCTACTTCTTTCATAAAACATTACTTAAACATGCTTAGCTACCCTCCAGTGTTCATGCTGTTTTTAATTCAGTGCATGGTTGACCTTAACCATAAATGATTTATACTGTAGTTGCAGCTGTGCTGCTAATACTGTGACCTAACACATGATTCTGTTTCTCTTGAACAGTTCTTTTCTTTCAAGCTCTCCAGCCGAGAAAGCCCATGAAGGAGGACAAAAAGAGGCATATAGAGTTAAGGAGAGTAACCGTGAAAAGGGCTTTTTCACGACTCCTGACAGATAATTTAACTTAGTCTACTGGATTGTGGAGAACTGGAGGTAGCTGGCTGTGAATTATCACATATTACTGCTAGATAATTACACACTCATCCACGGTCAGGACATATTCAAGAAAATCGGTGAGTTTTTCCTGACATCTGCAACATTACAAGCTCACGTACAAATGCAACCTGGGAAGCAATAGACTCTGTAACTCTACCGCAGAGCAGAGGGGAGGCCTTGACTCACAGTAAATGTGTCGCTCTCTGCGTTCTATAATCTCCACCACACAGATGGAAAGATGAACGATTTATCAATTAATCCAGCACGGCTTTATCGAATACATCTGGCAATGCTGAGGCTGTAGTCATTGCTGTTAGTTGATCTGATTCCTAATCGTGCAGAAGAATTTTACAGCTTGAACCTCTGTCGGTGTGCTGATTAAACTGCGCTTATAAAGAAGCAGCCGGTTTGTGCAGAAGACAAAATGACAGTGTGCATCATCACGCAAGACTGCTCTAACCAGAACCACAACAGCATCTGTCATTTGTTTTAACACATACAGTATGTTTGTATCACATTCAAGCGAACGTTTCCCTGTTAGAAACAAATGTTGGACACAAGTCTTTATATTTACACACACATAAATATTATGTCTAATAACACATTCAGTAACATGAATCATTTTTAAGTTAAATGAAAAAAAGGGTCAGATTTGGTTACCTGGTAGGCGTATTATCATTCTGACCATCATTGAAAATGAAAACACCCAAAGTGATCGTTTTTTGACAGTTAATTTTGTGAAGAACTTTTTGCTACAAACCAGTAAAGAAAAGCTACAACCAGGGCTGAGAGACCTTAAGTTGTCATATAATTTACAGAAGACAGCAGATAGTGTTATTGAATACATAAATAGCAGCTCGGTAACAACATTCACTCAAGTAACATTCAGTTTAAATGGCCCAACTTTAAGTGTAATTACTGTATTTAACCAAGAGTATGGCATTATGGGCTGCTTGTACCATTACGTTTAAATCTATTTATAGAGAATCTTTAGCATCTGCCTGCATTTAAAATCCACTTTATACTGCAGAGTTTGAGGAATGAATTGCTTTCCCTTGAGAAAAGGATATCTTCATGATACAGTGACAACTACAGACAGAAAAGAATTACACCAAATATATGTGTGAACTCACTGAACTGATGGACTCAGTACTCAGAGGCACTGTGGGTAAATATTGCATTATCAGTCCAAAGTGATGTAAAAATGAACCGTTTTAAGTCAAATAATAACAACTAATTTACCTTGCCTACTGATCATGGGTTGTGATTGTACGTCAGATTATTGGCACGTGATCTTTTGACCAGATTGTCCAGTTCCATGACAATGACTGCGATGGGAAAAAGAAAAACATCACAGACATTAGCTGTAGCTGCTGGTGTCCGTGATAAGCGTGTAAAATGTTCTAGGATATAATGCATCACCATGACAGTGACAAAAGGAGCTGTCTTCGTTTGCATTAAAATGGAGTCCTATCACGCAGACATTTAAAACCACATGGAAACGTCAGAGACAATTTCCAGTTCTTCAGCCTGATTCTACACAGACACAAAGAGATCCCTCAACAAAATAAAAGAGACAGGTAGTGACGCACACAATCTGTTGTTTATCATCATTTGAACTAACATCCAGAGGAAAAAAAAAACTCATTAGATTTATTTAGCTCTGTGTTCACGCACAGGGCATGAGCAAACTCTGAGCCTCAGCGAGGCTTCTCTCTTTCACTGCTCTGCATAATGGCTTGTCACACAGGGGCAGTAGCAGAGGTCCTCTGCTTCTCTTTGGTTCACAGTAGCTCATTAACTGCATCTTGTGTGGTACAGAGCATTGAGAATTGTTGTTGTGTGGGTGTGAATGTGTGTGTCAGAGCTGGAGGCACAGAGTTTAAATGGAGGAGTATTGCTTTGAATGGACAAAACGTCAGTGAAATGTTGCCGGTGTCCTTTGTTTTTCCTCCTTATAATTACCATAGACAGCTTTTCAATCATAGAGAATCTGATTTAAATATTTTCATTTTCACTAAATTTAAAAAATATATATACAATATTCAATAAATATGGGAAATACAGACACTACTTGGAACTTCACAATTTCTAATAACTTATGTTGTCTACACTCAACCCAATAAAGATACTGTTATGGAATATTTGCACCTTATATGAAGTTTGTGTTGGAGTCAGTCTTGTGGTTGAAGCCCATTGTTTGTCACAACAGAGATCCCAACACCAACTTCACCTAAGCACACAAACGCATATAAATCTTACATCAACAACCTTCAGTAATGCATTGTGTGTCCTTGTCTGTCAAATATGTGACTATAACAAGAATTATCATCACATATAACATCACTAACCAACATTTTTTTCACTTGTGTCCATCTGTGTTTGAGGATGGCCGTGAGCGGAATAACTGACAACTGGATACATCAGTTTCTATCAGTGAATATCTCAGTCAGTAATTGTCAAAATGGTGTACAAAAATCTACTGTGTGGCCTGTTTGTTTCAGTCAACACTAATCCTTTCTTTCTTAAAAAGGTGTGTTCTCTGAAACATGAAGGTGCTGTGGACTCAGTCCTGTCACAGCAAACTCTGTTTATGGCTGAATGCAATAAAATATCTAAAACACCAAAAAGGTAACAGTCATAGAAATATAAAGACTTAAAGTTATTCCTACCGATCTGGAATGTTGCACAGCACTTAAAAATCTCCAAAGTCCCGCTTGACCTAGGACGCTCTCCTCCTCCTCTGACACACGTGGTGGGAAGACAAGGTAGAGGTGGAAGTGTCAGGGTCCACTCCTTTGTGGCCACGAACCCCTCCATCAGCACTCAAACACACCATCATCCACCTGTTGCGCGCTGTTCAGCCGTAGCTCTTTTTTCATTAGGAGCTGTATTTAAGGGTCTTGTCTGTGGTTGTGCATCACCCCACAATAACCTAGACTTTATCACCATCCTTCACTCATCAGACTCTGACTACTTTTTACCCTCAGCCACACTGGCCACAGGACATTATCATCAGTTGGTCGTCTCTCCAGCTGCCCAAAAACTTTGGCATGCACTGATAAGTCAGGCCACTGGGGGCAGTAGTCTGCCTGATAAGTCAGGCCGAGGGTTTTCAAGTGCCCTCCGTTGTGTTTCTGTTTGTTCCCCTTGGTTGTTGTTTCTGTTAATAAATCTGTTTTTTTCCCTTCAGCACCATGCAGTTGAGTCCTATCCATTCACACCCCTTGGCAGGAGGAGCAGCGCAAGTGAAACGGGTCAATGGAGTCAGATTCAGAGGCACCAGTTACTCATGTGGGATGCAGCAACAGATGACATACAGGGAGCTCAGCCAATCATTTTATTCAGACCAAATAAAATGATTGGTCAGACTTTTATCAGAAATATATGAGAATTAAACATTTTTGGGTTTTAAAAGCTGGTGAATTTCTTTTACATTTTAGTTTGCCACACGCTTATTAAGAGCATTTTAAAATTACAAAAGAAAAGTGTAACAATGCCAGACTGTACAGTATAGCTTTAAGTGTATATGTGTAGTTATGTTAAACACACGGCCTTTGTACAGCAGTAACTTTGTGTGGATCTAGACTAAGCTAATATTCTTTAAACCCCTGTGGTCTCCTTCAGGCTTTGTGGGCATAAGCTTGTGAGATAATGCAAGTTGAACCTTCGTAGGCTGACAGACCACAAGGAAAAGCAGCCCCTCTGAGACTCAGAGGCAGCTGCATAAAAAGAGCTGCAGTATTCTCATGACTAAGCCATTGAGCTTTGACTTATTACGATATTCACACTGACCTGTCCTCATGACACGCAGCTGTGTACATTACAGGACCATTAAAATATTTTCTCCTTTGATTTTCCTGCTCCATTTGGATGTCATTATCAGAATCTGAAGATGTCTCAACAATACACGTTGACATTTTCACTTTCACTGGCTGCACATCCTCCCCCATCTTATCTTACTCCTTCACTTGACATCTATCCACACCTCAATCTCTGTTTCCTCTGTCTAATAACCTCTCCCTGTTGTCCTCCACTTTTTTTTCACCCTCTCACCCTCCTGCCAGTCTCTCTTGCTGTGTGTATGTGTGTGTTATGTGTGTGTGTGGTCGTTGAGCCATGACATGGCTGAGTGCAGCAGCCCCTCAGGCGGTCATGTGCCATGGTGCTCAGTCGGACCACAGAGACACGTGTCGCAAATCTCTCCAGTTACCATTCAGCACTGACCTGTCTCTCTCTTTAAACCTCTATCTCCTCCATGCACACACACTCTCTCCCATTCATGTATCCTTTATGTCCTCCTGAGCCTTTTTTTGTCTGTATTTGCTGCCTTTTCAGCGTCTCCTGTCCCCTGACATCCCTTTTTAATGGTATCATCTTACTCTCCCGTCACAACCTATCGTGACTGTCTCTAAATGTCTCCTTCAACCACCTCAATTTTCAGCACCAATCCTCCATCTTGCATCAGAAAATAAAAACATGTTTGTTTTCATCCCACTTTCACTTCCTCTTACCATTGACTCCATTTTCTCTAACACCTAGTGACCTAGTCACTCACAAAAAGGTGAAGACTAATCTGGTCCTGTTCTTGTCACAGTTGTTTTTCTGAAATCCTTGTCTTTGTACACTGGTTACCATAACGCCTACTAATTCTGTTCTCAGTAATTCTCATTTCCCCCTAATACCTGAAATGTAATTATTTTTCTTGCATATTTATAAGGCACAAGATAAGGCTGAATATTCTGTGTTAGTCATAGCTTGGAGTCAATGTTGTACAAAGAAGAAGAGTTTTTTCTTTCTTTTTCTTGAGGGATGTTAATCAATTTAGAGAAGTGATATAAAGATAGCAAGGAGGGAATTTTATCCGTGTCAGGCCAAGCCAAATTACATACTGTACACTAAAAATACAGTTTTGTCAAAAATTACACCTTTAGCTGTTTTATTTAAATTACACCTAAATAACTAAACCATGACACCTAGGATGGCAGGATTTTCTTCTCACTGTTTTTGTTTGTTTGTTTGTTTTTTGGCATGAACAATTTTTTGCAGCTGAAGGACTGGAGTAGGTGTGTGCGGTTGTCTTTTTCAGGTATACATACTTTTACCCTGAAAAAGGCAATAATAATTCTTACTTTTCCAAGATCAAGATTTTAAGGAAAACCTGCACAGCCCAGCAGTTTACAAGAAATAATGCAGAATAAACTCTATTTTTCTTATGTAGGATATGGATATGAGGATAGGTAAGAGTTAGAATAGCACAACAGTTGTTAAATTTGAGAAACAGAATAAATTTCGAGCTAAAAGAAAAAGCAGAAAGAACCAAGCTGGATCGAGACAGAAGCAGATGGGAGAGCTGATATATAAGACACACTTGTCCTGTGGCCAACAGTCGGTGAAGTGAGAAAAGATCTATCATCCTATAGCACCTTGGGCTAACCCTGAGAACCACTCCATCCAGTCTAGTTCATGATGAACTGTTTGTTCTTATACACAAGAGGATTAAATTATTAACCATAAATAAAAAGGGAATAAAAACTGGAGCCACCAGTTTATAAAATGTCATTTTGAAGCACTGACATTGGTACATTGATCCAGAAGCACTCATGGGTAAAAGGCCAGAAGGAGGTGAAACCATAAACATTCATTAAACTAACATTACTATCTTATGGAAAACATCGACCACACTGATAACTAAAGCAGTTATGATAAACACCAGAGAGTAATTCCAAAAGCATTTTAGTCATTAACACATGCAGATGTATTTGATAACAAAATTGCTATTCAGAATAATGTATAAACAGATTAACTAGCAGAATTTGGCCCAAGTATCAGACTAGCTGATATTAATAAATGTAGATAATGTTACCATTATACTAAATGAAGCAAAGTTACACTAACAGGCAGTACTGTGTACCAGTACTTCAGGAAACAGTTGCGTGTCAGATCCTAAGATGGTCTTGTTAGTGTAATTCATTACTTCAGTAGAGCTGTTGGGGAAAATAAGCTTTATTTAATAAGCAGAAGCTCCTAAAGCCCTCCACAGCAAGCAGTGACCTGTCAAACAAAGCCCACAAGACACCTGACAGCTGTCACTCAAAGGATCCACAACACTGACTATGCAAAACTTTAAGCCTTAATATAATTTAAAGCTGCAGAAGCCAAAATCAGAGGGAAAACATGTAAAAAAAAAAAGTCTGAAAAACACACAATTTGTCTCTGCAGCTTCTTTTCTGTACAATCAAGAGACCAAATGTACACATAAGCCCTTTTTACACAGCACTTGTGTTCTGGGTATATTTCACCTTTATTCCAGAATGACATCTGTGTAAACAAGGTGGTGGGATCATTTGGCCCCACCTCTGTCACAACTCTGTAACACCTCTGGAGATAGTAACAGAGCTGTGATAAAGGTGGAATCATGATTCTGGAACACTATGTAAAAAGAACACCTCTCATTCCGCAATTAAAGTGTGACATTTTGATGACATATTGCGTGTGCGACCCCCGCACCGGGGGGATTTAAAAATAATCACGTGTACAGTAAAACAAACATACCAGCACGACCAGAAAGATGTCGAACTGGGGAGACACTGAGATCCGCGAGCTGTTGTCACTTCAGGCGGAGGACTCAATCCATGCTAACATTTGTGGAACGGTAAAGACGCACTAATTCTGGAGCGGTTAGCAACACTGCTATGCTCGGAGTATTTCCAAGGCGCAAGTTATATATCGCACTATACACTGCACTACATCACCGACCTTTTGATTCCAGAATGCAGGTCCGCTGTGTACAAGTCCAGCCTATCTCACCTCTGTTACTCCTTTGGCTGTGGAAATCGGTCAGTGGTGGAAAAAAAGTGGGATCACCATCTCACCTTTTTTCTGGGATCTCTGTGTAAAAGTGGCTATAGATGAACCTGACATCATGTCACGTCTAATAGTGTCTGAGCAGCGACTGGTAATTACAGCTGTCAATTATCTATTTAACCCCCCTACCTGTCTGGAAACACCAATGATTATACAAAATCTCTATTATGGGGTATATCCTCTACAGCCTGAAAATAAAGGTAAAGTGTAGATGCAGAGGTCTTTCCTCCACTTTGACCACTTGAATCATAATTACTGATATCACTGACAGTAGTAGTCCAGCCAGAATATTCACATTTGAAAAGTTAAGTGGCAGCCCGCAAGTAATGTTTATGTTGTCATTTTGTGTTTTGGTCTGATGCTCCATCCATCACCTATCTCCCAATCATGAAGTCAGTAGTGTTTGGGCATCCAGTTTGCCAGTTCCCACTGAGCTGCAGCTTGGAACATTTCTGATCCCAAATTTCTGATGTTACTAAACCTAAAAGGCCTTTTATGATTCCCAAATATGTCATGACAAAGTGAGAAACAAAACAACGATATGTATAGGAGATGCTTTTGAAACATGAAGACAGACTGACTGAAAGCAGAAAAGAATTTGAAGATTGATGCCAGCTCTCACCGGGCCCGCGGTCTGACCAGGCCTGGGTGAAGAGACCGCAGCCCAGGTGAAGAGACCTGACTTGGTATAAATACCGGCCTTGTATTTATACTGGTGTAGGACTCGTAGCTTACCATGGTAGCTCCTTGTAGTGGACGATCATGCTGGATCTGGCAACTTCTAGTCTGGGGGGGTACCATGCTCTACAGTATTTTGAATGTGATTGCAGTACCAGTTTTGGCCACAAACCTTCATACGACTCCTGAGTTATATAAAAATCATCCTTACACTGTGGTTATAAACAAGCAAATTAGCTATAAATGCCAAGCCCAGGCTGTAAACATGTTTATTTCTGCAGTAAATTTGAGCATTTTTCCACCTGAAGGGACTGACTCGTTTTTGGAATCAGCCTCATGTAGATATTTAGGGAGCTGCAGGTTTTGGCACCTCTGTCTTGGCTTTATTTTTCATCCCTGGAGGTGGCTGCTTAGGTTAAACCAGAGCGTTTCTTAGAAACAGCAGTATCACTGCAGCATACCAAACCACCCCAACAGCTGCACCACCTGTGAGGAAGAGGCAGCAGATGATGGGGCCAATCAGAAGAGTTGGGGTGCAACCAATGTGAAGTCAGTGTTCAAAGGATTCCCACAGTGTTAGAGGGAGTTAACCTCTATTTCATCATCAGCTTGTTCGCGCCCTTTATTTCAACCTCATCTTACAATAAGGCAAGAAAGTGCATGCACGGCTTGGTATGCACTGCAGCACGCTCTCACACTGTAAACCCTCCATGTGGGTGTTGGAGACAAGCTCAGCAGGGAGGATATTTTCTGGTCACGACTCAAAGGCTGCACACTCTGCACATGCACACTTGCACACACATGCTCAGCTAAATGTTGGGAGGCTCATGCCATTTTGTAAAATTGCTTACAGAGATGTCATGTGACTTCTCATGAGATGTGTGAAATGTGTGTGTGTGTATTTATGTACACACACACACTGTGATAATATGCAATGGGAAGCTTTCAGTATAACAGCACACACAGACAGTTGCTGCAAACCCACCCACATGAGCCCACACCTACAGTGCATATGGATGGCACATATGGAAACACACAAGCACACACCCACACATTTATCTACACAGAACAGAAACAGCTCCAACAATTAGTTTTTAGGTTTAAAATGCTTTAGCTTATCTCTTGCTCCATCCTAATCTCGTCAGTGTAGCGGTAATTATTCCTTTAGAGGTGTAGTGACATCCGCTCCTAGCTATCACATAGAGTAGGTCAATTACTTAACCACTGATTTATAAGGCCTCTGACATGTTGAATAACTGAGTCACACAATGACACAGCAACAATGACTGTCAATTAGTTCAATGAATGAAAAGAAGCAAGGGAGTAAATGGGTAAAATTGTGATGTTCTTTGCGAAAACCTATTCTCCTGTTGAAGATTTGCAAAATAAATAAAAGCCAACAACGGCATTTATGTGATGGAACCAGTGAAGGCAGAAAAAAACATTATTGTATCATTGAATATTTCATGCTGTTTACAAAAACCGCTTTGCCTTGTCTAATCTAGACATTATTAGTCTTATTAAAAATAATTGAAAAAACACAAAGTTGAAGTGCCCTATAATTCCTTTGAAGGCAGATTTGAGGTATTATTATGCATCATGATAGTCAGTGTGAACATGTGTAGATGCGTGTGCAAACTGTAGTTTGTTTACACCAAATATAGAAGTGATCTCCAGATTGGTCTCTGCAGTTTGTAGTGTGTCCATATTGACAGTTTGACGCTTACACCTACTGCAGAGCATCACTGAGCCAGCTAAACATCCCATGTAGTGTGTTCATGTACATGTGAGAGAGAGAGACACACGAAGCTGAAAAATGAAGCAGTGAATAAAGAGGGAAAGAGGGTAATTCTGTGTGTTTTTGGAGGACTAATTTGAATTTTAGATTTGGACATTTTGGAAAATGAAAAAAAACATCTGTCTGTTTTACAGAGCAATGACTGTTAAATAAAATCAGTTTTGTTGACTCATTTCTGTAATGTTCTCAGTTCAGTTATGTGTTTTGGGTTTTGTTTTGTTTCTTTTTTGGCTATTCATTATGTTTTTGTGTATTTTCTGTTTTGCTTGTGCTTTCAACATTATCAAAAGATGTCAAATACAGAAAACTTGAGCTTTGACAGTGAAATGAAGAAGTTCATGTGATACTCTCTGCTACGACAGGATGCTAAGACATAAAAAGGTTAATTTGGGATGGGGGTATGTACGCAATCAGTGATGGTTATGATAAGAGGTTCATGAATAAAAAGATTCCAAGTGAGGAAAATCATCCTTACAAGTGCAAATGTGTGAGTAAACTGTATTGTATTTGCTGCTACATTGCACCCCTGTACCTTATAGCACATGGTCAACTGAGCTGTTTGAAACCTCAGAGCATTTCAACTGGATGTAACATATCGCTAACCATAAAACGCTGGCGAGTGGATCAGGTCTGACTGAATTTATAGTCAAAGCAAAATCAAGCTTCTTCAGTTTCCACTTGGTCTATTCAGTGCCACTGTACTATTGTACGATCACTTGAAAACACACATTTTCTTTTCCTATTAGAGAAGCACTGTCTAGTCACATTAAGGTAAAATCTTTTCAACATAGCAGTTTGGCTATTACAGCAAACACAAGAGGTAACAGCGTAGAACTAACGGTTAAAACAGCAACAACACCTGCACTGTGTACCTCTATATTCAAGCAGTTGTGAAGTGCTTCATGTTCAGTTCATGTAGCATAAGAGCAGAACCAAGGTCAGCACTATCTCACTGTCAAAACCACTTAATCTTTCATGAAACACTTTATCTGATTAATATTAGGGTTGCACCAATAGCCCCTGTATAACCTCACAATTTAAAGCTGCAGGAGCTGAGGATGAGGGGGAAGTGCACACTTTCCTTTTGCAGCTCTCTCCTCACTCTCCACATCAAAACACTATTAGACATATACTATACTATATAACATAGACGATGTGATGTTGATTCATATGGAAAATCATTCAATCAACCAATCAATCACGCAAAGTTTGTTTCACAGAATTATTTTTGTTATCTTATGCCATAACCTCTTCTTTTTTTATTTGTGTCTTCTGACAATATAAAAGGGTATTTTCTGTGCTGAGAGTAAAAAGTCTTTGCTGGATTTTCACAAAAAATACTATTTTCTAACAAGTGTTTTACTCACATGCACATCCAGTATTTATAAAATTAGTTGTACTTCTATAGCTTTGTGGTGCTGCTGTAATTTCCATGTAATAGCAAAATCATTTTACTGATGTAGAGACTTTTAAGTGTTCTTGTGAGGTTCACTTCACCAATCCCTTTTTTCTCTTCAAGTCATCTAATAAACACTGTTTTCTTTCTAAACCCCACTGTGTTCAGTCAAAGTAACTTTGATTTATATTCTCTGATTCTGTTGTTTAACAGTGAAACTGGTTACCACAACTGTATAACATTACTAGACCTCCTAAAATATGTTACTTGTAAAAAGCTTAAACTGTTTAAAGGTATGATATCATAGACTGTATGTAACTGGTGAATGCAGGAACCTTGACATCACTAATTGCCCCCCCACCCCCACCCCGAAGGGGAAGTGAGGGTATTGTTTTTGGTTCTTTTTTTTTTTTTTTTGTCTGTTTGATTGTTTGTGTGTTTGTTTGTTTGTCAGCAACTTTACGCAAACTTTACTACTGGACCAATTTCCATGAAATTTTCAGGAAAGGTGCGAGGTGGTCCACAATACATCCCATTAAATTTTGATGACTGTAGGTCAAAGGTCAAGGTCACCAAAAATGTGTTTTCACAATAAGAGCTAGGGCAAATCGGGTAAAATGTTTGTGAGGGGTGGGGTTGTTGTGCCTGGCACCACTTGTTAGTTTCTGAATTGCAGTACTGAAAATAGTAGTTTGTGATTTGGTCATGTAGGCTTTTTGGAGCCAGTGGCCACTGTATCTGGACTAAAGGGGTGGAAGCATTTTACAATTTTGTCAGTGTAACCTACTAACCATAACAACACTGGAGATTTTTGTCAGAAAAAGAATATGTTTTATTAATTACACTGAAACTCCAAAAGCATAACTCAGCAGACAAGCTGCCATACAGACCTGTCAATCAAAGACCGACACAGCAGACGCCAGAGTTTCTGCTTGAGAAACACAAAAGAGAATAGTTTAAGATAAGATAAGATAAGATAAGATAAGATAAGATAAGATAAGACTTTATTTATCCCACAGTGGGGAAGAAAAACCCCAAACAAGTGAAAAATGAAATATAAAGAGAAAAATAAGAAATTTGGTATTTATATAAATACAGAATTAGAATTAAAGTGAAATATTATTATATATTTACATTGTGGTTGCACATGCACATGATGTGTGTGTGTGTGTGTGTGTGTTGGGGGGGGTTACTGAGAACTGCTGTATAGTCTGAAAGATAGACCTTCAGTTTACTTATTTAAAGGGTCTAAAAGAAACAGATGAGACTGGAATGAGTCCCACAAGTTCAATGTAAGTCTATGGAGGTCAGGGCTTTTTGGAGACATTCAGAGACTATCCTTAGCGCCTGTCAGCAGAAGCACAACTTCAAGATACTTGGACATTGGTTTCATTATGAAGCCAAGGTCTATACCATTTGTATGAAATACATGATTAGGATGGTGCTACATCTGTCTCATTTTGAGCCAGTAGAAGCCCTTTATCACCATGTTTTAAGGCAGGAAATGACAGTTTGCAAAACTACTGGGTGAAAAAAGATCTTGTTCAACCCCTCATATCAGTTACAAGCCCCTTTAACACAACACTTCTCTCATGGGAATATTTCGCCTTTATTCCAGAATGACGTCTGTGTAAAGGAAATGGTGGGATCATTTGGTCTGACCTTTATCGCGGCTCTGTAACACCTCTGGAGGTAGTAACAGAGCCGTGATAATGGTGGAATCATGATTCCAGAATGCTGTGTAAAAGGAACACCCCTCGTTCTGCAACCAGGTGTGACGTATTGTGTGCGCGACCCCCTCACCAGGGGGATTTCAAAATGAGTACATGTACAGTAAACAAACATATCAACACGACCAGAAAGATGTCGAACTGGGGAGATGCCGAGATCTGCGAGCTATTGTCACTTCGAGGACTCTATCCATGCTAACATTTGTGGAACGGTAAAGACGCACTGATTCTGGAGCGGTTAGCAACACTGCTATGCTCAGGGTATTTCCAAGGCGCAAGTTACATGTCACACTATATGCTGCACTGCGTCACCACCCCTTTGATTCTGGAAGGCAGGTCCGCTGTGTAAACATCCAACCTGTCTCACCTCTGTTACTCCTTTGGCTGTGGAAATGGGTCAATGGTGGCAAAAAGGTGGGATCACCATCTCACCTTTTTTTCTGGGATCCTTGTGTAAAAATGGCCTCTGAGAGATAAATCAGACATTCTAGGCAAATTAAATGTCTTCTTTTATATTCAACTACTTGCTATAAGATAAAATCTCACTTCCAATGTGTGGAAAACACCTAGCACCAGCAGTCTGAGGAACAAAAGACAGTGTCTCAGACTGGCTTTAGGCCGGTCTTATACTTTGATGGATTGGAGCCTCTCATTATATGGATTGAACTGAGACAGCCAGCGAAAACAAGACAGGGAGCGAGATATGTACACTAAGAGATAGTTACAGCCACAGGGAAAGAAACGCCTTAGAGCCCTATTTGATCCACCTTCTTACTATAAGCATAAGTAGCAAATGGTTATTGATGGGATACAGATATTGACCATTTTCCCATCCACTGAGCTCATTTTCTCTCCACCTCCTCCCTGCCCTTTCTCTTTTGCTATCTTTGATGAACTTCATTTAAACTGTTTCACAATATGACTCCTTTTTTTTATTATTATTCTTACTTCCTCTATTTGTCAGATATCTCACATCCCCTGGTGAATCCAAAACTGACAGAGCTTCACATCGGCCTTCGTTTAATGGAGGACAGGCATAGGCAGGATGAAGCTACTGTTCTGTAGCTCATAGACAAAAGGGTCATTTCGAGCTGACACAAGACTCTTAAAAAAACTAACCAGAGGGAATCCACAGTCTCTGAATGAATTTGGGGAGCCCTCCGTCCAGGCTTAAATCATACAGCAGGCTTATATGCCTTCAGGTTCATGATGTTTGTGCAGTGCTGAGCACAGTCAGAGCTGGTCCAAGAGAAAATCCCTCATCGAGTTAGCTCCTTGCAGTGCACTTCTCCTGAGCTGATCAAATTACATGTACTTTCAGTCCAGTTAGAAAACAATTTAATGGCTTAACTGTGCAAAAGCAAGACACAAGGTACATTAAGTCTTTTAAACCACCTCATATTAAAACTCAAATTGTTGAGGGGTACAGTAAGTGGTCAGCTATCATGAAATCAGGGAAATGTTCAAATACATTAACTTGTTATTTCTCTGGGGACAGTGAAGGACATGATGAGTAGTTTTAGTTAGATGCAACTGTATGCTAATGATTAAATAATGCTGCACATATCTTGCACCAGTCTCTACAATGCAGAACAATGTAATTAGTATGTTCCCATAGAAACTGGGACAAAGATAGAGTGAATGTTCTGATCAGAGATGAGTAGAATTTTGACAATGGGAATAATTCATAGGAGTGAAAATCTACAACATGTGCCATGTTGGTTAGTCACCTTTTCTGGCACGTGTGCAAATACTGATCACAACCCCGGCTGTGATAACAAAGACGTGGTCCCACATGGCACTCATTGAGCCAATGATCATGAGGTATTGCTTCACTATGATCAAAAATGACTCGTTGATAACAAGGATTTCAAGTACATTGTCTTACATTACATGTCAGATAAATGTCTAAAACCATGGACAAAATTAGAAGGCCAATGTGTAAGACTTAAGGGGATTTAAGGGACTGAGTTGCAGAACTTCTGGTTGTTAGTTTTACTTTACTTCTGCCAGTGAGAAACTATAAATAATCAAAAGTACACGGCACATGCATCTACTGTCCTTTTTTTCACCCAAATCTTGGACTTCTAATCTTGCCCGACTGCCAACCATAGAAAAAAGGATTGTGAAAAAGACAATTTGTCCAGAATTATTTCTACAAATGGGCTATATTTTTGTCTCCCAGATTCTCCTTGAATATTTACATTTGGTTGAGGTGACTCAGCCCTCATTCTCAGCTCAGTGGTTCTATCTTCGACAAGGACTCAAAATATAACTGATAGAACTGTTCTAACATAATAACTATATACATGAAGCATGTGGTATTTCCAGCAGCAGGGTTGGTTACTGGCTGTGCAGTGTATGTTGTGAATAGATGAACTGTGTTAAATATTTGTTTTTACATAATCATTCCTGTTCATCTATTGGTGATACCAGAGCAAGTGTCAAAATGGTTTATTTTCCTCTGTATGAGCTTCTCTCTCATTCACACATAAATCTGTTATCCTGTTACATAACACATAGTGATCAAGATAGTAAGTGTACCTCACCATCTCTTCCACTGCTCCTAAGGGGTATTTGGTATAAATTTGACAAAATGATCTCCAGTGTAGGTGCATTTATAAGTTTTTTGGAACTTCAAATGATATCACATGGTGTTTATTATTGGCCACATTATCTCAGTTGGTATGGCAATAAGTCTCTTAAAAACTGAGATCCAAACTCAATATACTGTCATATTTGTCATACACACCTCTGCTGCTAACTTCTCTCTTCCTAACCATTTCATCATCTGAAATTTTTTTTTTCTTTTTTGGAGTGAGTGTTTAGCCCCATAGAACAAACACCAGAGTCCTTGTTTGGCTGAAACAAATAATTTCCTGTTGATTTCCAGCAAACGAATGGCAGTAAAAAATAATATACTGACACAATTATCCCATAAAAAACAAACATCTCCCATTTGTGTTACATGGGAAATTATTTTTGTGCCAACATGCGTCACTGTGTGACTTCATATTCTGACATTAGTCATTTCAGCAAAATCAACACCGAACCCATCAGAGCTCCTGTGGACTCAGCTGTGAGGTGTGTGTCACATTGGTCACAGTCACAAGGCATTCACTGGTCTGGAAAGACTTTAAACTGCATATGCTGATTACAGAAAAAAGGTAATGTTCTCTGAGCTTTATCAACACTATGTAATTGTTACCTGTATTAGTCCAATAAAAAACAAGTCTCTTAACAGCTCTATCTGAATATTACATTGATGAGAGACAAGTGTGAAATGAGGCATCTAATATGTTTCTGTGTAAATGCCCCAGAGGTTCTTCCTGTTATCTATGCAACTCATCTAGAAAACCTAAATGTTCACTTCAAACCATTCTTTATAGTAAAGTAACATCGATGCCTCTTTTCAGCAACTGTAATTTTTCAACATTATTGAACAAGATTATCTGTTGCCATAGCAACAGTAGACAGAGGTTCTGATTGGTCTTGTTTATGGCCCTCTAAGGTATCATGCATGCCTCATGCATAGTAACAAGTTTATCTCTGAACACTGCAGAGGACTCCAAGGAACGTTCAACCCAAATACAATCAGTGATACTATGTAATCAATAGTCCTCTGTGTTTTAGTTTTGTTATTGTGCAAACAGGTAATCTGCGGTGCCCTTTTGTTTGTCAAAAACAGCAGAAAATAAAGGTCATTGTTGTTTGCTAATTGTGCCGTACATACATATGACTCCACAAGTGAAAGACTACTTAATTTCCATTACTTTCTCTTGGTCAACAAAGTGGATGTTTTACAAGAATTTACATGCATGTTTCTTTAATTGAACTGTAGATTGGATGCAAAGAGCTGCTCTACTGTTATAGCTGCTCCACATCCATGTCAGTGCCTCCTCATCCCAGTGAAGAGGCTATTTAATAGAAGAGGAATGAAGAGGTCTGCTGGCACAATATGCACGCCCTACAATCAGAGTAAAGGTCAGAGTGAGTAAAAATTAAATCTGAAAACCGTGCAATATTTTTCATATGAGCTGGGCCATTAACCTTCAACCTGATGCCCTTATTATCAGAGAAAATTAGATTGTTACATTATTAGTGATTACTAATATCAACAGAATGCTTTTTAAAGTGTGGCACTTCTACAACATTCTCAATTTCCACTCTGAGAGTACAGAATGGTATCCCAGAAAACAGAAAATTGCAAGGCCATTATGCCCAGTTAAAATGTAAACTGGGTTATGTAGATATATATTTAGATTACAATTCATTTTAATGCACATTTAAAAAGAAGAGAGTGATGTTATTTCAGCTGGGTACAAGGACTCCATTTTAATTAAACATCTTAATTCACTTCATTTCCTGTGATATATTTGTTTGGCACAAGTTGTCAAAGTTTTAATTCATACTTCCTGTGGCTTCCTTGATAAATAATATTTTTTGGAATAAAGCCCCCTAGGCTGTTGAGGTGTAAATTTATGGAGACATCACGGGCAGTCAGCGCCAAGCTCATTTAATTATTGCCATAACATGTCTGCCACAGATTAAATCAAAAATTGAACGTAAAAGTAAATATACCTATATATATATTATGCATAAATACAACAGCAGACACAGGAGATGCTGCATTTAAATTAGCTAAAAGGCTGAAGGCTTTCCATGGTGACATAAGTGTAATTGGCTTTGGTCCTCATAGGCCTGAGGAATAAAAGCTCTTCTTGCTGGTTATTAGTCATTCAGTATTGATTTAGCCAGTGCCCTAAATCTGCATTCACTAATAGCCTGGTCTCCTGGGAGCAAGCACAAGCCAGATATTCCTCACAGAGACACCAGCACTATAATTCCATTAGAGTATCAGCAACTGCACAACATTCAGCTACATAATGAAGCAGCATTTTGACATTGTTGACCCTACAGTGCATCTATTTGACTTTAACGCATAATAACAATGACTTAAACAGCAGTGGTAGTTGTTTAGTCATGCACTGCTCTTCAGTACAGAAATAAAAATGATAAAATGTTGTTTTTCATTACGAAAAGTGGCCATTAAACTACCTAATTAATTCAAATGATCAGTTTTTACTATCACCTTTGAGTGATCCATATATTGTTTATTACACTGTCTATTAACTGACAACAGGGGAAATTTAGGTGTCAATATTACTACTAATTGACCACATGACTGTGATTCTAGGCAGCGCAAATGGATTGAACTCTAGTTGTAATTGAAGTATCAATAAGTTCAAATCCATAACCAGAACAGTCTACAATTTAAAGATCCAGATTTAAGAGGATTTAAGGTGACCTAATCACAGAAAAGGAAAAAAATAAATAAGTAGATAAAGCAACCTCTTATTGCTATAAATGACCTCTTATTGTACAATAATTTGGATTTAGTGACACTGACAAGAGAAAGAGATACTGTATAAAACAAAGTTATTTTTAAGTTTTTAACACTAATACACATTTCATACTTGGTGATCTATATATTTTCCATGGCAACCAAGTAAGAATGTCCTACTCATAAATCACAATATTGCTTTCTATATTCACAGCAGTGTTACTTCACCTAATCATGCAACCCTGAGTCCTGTTATGACAAATGGGAAGAAACAAATTAGACAGTGCTGTTATAGTAAATCATCACAAAATATATACACTGAAACAGCACATGACTCACTCACTTGAAGCCCCCCCAACATAATCTACAACATATAAAGTCAAAATACTTCCATTTGGCTTCATATCTCAGTAATCGAAGCAAACAGGAACAAATCATAAATATTTCAAAGGATCCAGATAGTGGAATGATAAGGGTCTAAACCACATGGGCACAAATACACTGAGTTGCTGGTTTAGTTCCAAACTGCCTGTAACATATGACACATATAATTCTGTCCTACATGCAAATAAAGGCACAGAAAAGCCAAGAAAATAGTTAAAATATCCTAAACTTTTACTAATCCTCCTTCAATATGACTGTATTTACAGCATTTTATTTGTGTGACATTTTTACTTTCTGTATTGATTGATTGATTGATTGATTACTAAAAAAAACAAACACTAAATGAAACCATTCTTCTTTGGTATTTTCAACACATTGCAGTTTAGTTTGTAACTCGTGCCACTATTACCAAACATCAGGAGGTCAAACACAAAGCCCCATAAAGTCAACATGACGCTGCCACCTGCTGCAATAAGGTCAGCTCTCAGCTGTGGGTTCGCAAAGCAACGTGCAGCTGCAACCCACAGTGTCACTGATAATTCTTTATCACTGCCATGAAGTTAAACCTACAGCAGCTAAAATCCTGTGTGTTCGCCGAAAGGAACTGAATGTTTTGCTGCTTATAGTATGTACAGCAGCATGCAGGTTTGTAGTGGAAGACTAAATTATCTGGTTTTGCCCAAAAAAGTGCAGATGTACAGTAAACACAACCCGCAATGAACGTTATATAATAGAAGAAATGCTGAATTCAGTTGGAAAACTCTCCTTTTGTGAATAATTGGGTGACAGAAAACACATACAGGAAGCAGGAAATGCAGATGTTTGTGTATGTTCACATGTGTATGTGTGGATGGAGATGCAAAAGGCTCCACCTCCCCACCTGCTCACACTCCCCTCTCTACCAAAGGACAGAAATAGAAGGCTTTTTTCCTTTAATCCATGCAATCAGACACAAACACAAACTTGAGATGCTTGTTTACATTCATCTAGAGGTGCAGCTAATGATGATTTGGAGGGGCAATTAACCTGCTGCTCCTTTAACAATCAATCTCAGCCAATGGTGTTGTAGTCATGTAGCCTTTTGTACCCTCCACTCATGTCACAAAACACAAAAACAGCATGAAGCCTATGATATTTTTATGTTTTTTTTAATTTCTGATTTGTTTATAAGTTCCCAGCACTGCTGTGATGAAAGCAACTGATTAAATTGCCACCACTTCTACAAAGCAACTGCGAGGCAAATACTGCTACTTGACTAATGAGTTAATTTTAAATACCAGTCAGTTAAAGTTCGAGTTTTAACTGCAGGGCAAGTGACTGACAGAAACCAGCAGTTATGAAAAATGTGTGCCAACTCGCAGTCAAATCAAGATGAAAATATGGATTTGAGTCGCATTACAAGGTCAAGAGTCAAGAGAGATGGATGCTTATGCAATACAGGTGAAGAGGGCATGTTCAATAAAGAAACAGATGCAAAAAAAGGAGAGCAAAACAGGAAACAGAGAGCAAAGGAAGGAGAGCAGATGTGGCCTCTGGGCTGAAACTGCTGAATCACCATGTCTCTTCTTATTACTTCATCACATCATGAACCTGGAGCACTTTCTCTGGAGTCACACAGAGGGATTGCCATTATAAAAGCAGAGCAAGACAACAGGAGGGACAGCACAGACAAAAACCCAAAGAGAGAGGGGGATACACGCAGGACGTATGAAGGGAGACTCCCAGATCTTCTGCTTCTCTGCCTTAATCCTCCCCTCTGTGCAGAAATCACCTTCAAAGGCCCTGGAGGACATCATCTCTTCCCTTTACTCGTTTCAATGTGTTTGGGTCGGTTACATAAAGTCTGCGCATTCGCTACTGAAACACATACACATTCTCATACGCTCATATTTTAAGCCGCCTGCGATTCATTCAGTCTTGCATCTTGCAGTTTTATTGGTGGGTTCCCACCACAGCCCCTTTTGGCAGCACAGTGAAAGAAAGCCATCATAAAAACCAAGTCAATATTTGGGAGTTTTCAGTGTGAGAGTAATGTAGATGTTCATTCAGCCGGTATTTAGAGAAAGGCATAGACGTTTTAACACCTTCTAGCACTTAGCACATGTTCAGATGTCTAAACAGATGTGCTGGTTTCCCAAAATAATTTGTAATACAGTAAGGTGTTCTGAAGGAAAAACTGGCATTAAGCTGAAGTAACAGAAGAATAAAGCTACAACTGAGGAAAAAAACAGACGTGCTCACTGAATATTAAGACATTTAATCTTAGATAATCGTAATTGACAGGTAGATGTGATAAAATCCTATTAGCATGTCCACTCTTTTTAGCCTGTCCATCAATCTGATCATCAGACTTTCTTGTAATTAATTTTCATGGGTGTGACTTGTGTCCGGTTTGTGTTAAATTCTTCCATGACACTTATCTTGGAATTAAGGGTGAGGTAGAAATTGGTGGAAACATCTCACTGGCAAATGAGCTTTGAGACTGAAGGATGAAATTATGTTTTAAAGTCAAACTCCCTGCACAAGGAAGGATTAGATAAAACCTTCTACTAGTGTCCCTTGTATTCTGTGTCATTAAACATAATTGCTGCAGGAACAAAACATTAAATTGCAGGATGGAGGCCAAATTCAGGCTGGTGCAGTTAATCCAGAAATGTTCACACTGAGGGTATGAATGTGCGTATAGATAACCGTGGTGTCACAGCTAGTGGAGACAAATTTCATCCCCACTACTACTGGACAGAAGCGACAAGAATGATTGTCTCTGAACATTCATTACTTAGCAGATTTTTTTATAGTGAATGACATAGATTTATTACAGATGGGAAACTTCAAGTGTGATTGTCTGTCTTCTAAGTTATGTTACAGTCAGCCTGAAGTCTGGCTCTACTGAGTGGAAAATCAATAACATTTAGCTGAATGGCTCTCTGTCCCCCTGATGCGTTACGGGAGGGGCAGTCTACAGGCATCCCACCTAAAGAATAAACATTAATATTTATGACGAACTCTCAAGACGAATGATTGTTACCAGAAAAATGGTAGAACTACAAATTCATTGCTACGCATAATATTAGAATGATCTATTATAGTAATGAGAGCAGATGTGGTAGATTCCCTAGCCTTGTGAGTCACCGGTTTCCCAAAATTTTTCAAAGCACCCAGATATTATTGCCTTTAAATAATACAAAACTGGATTACAATCTTACATAGCAGTCTGACTTACTATTATATAACTATCAACATGTGTGATTTTCAACCACAAATCACAGACAACATATACAGCTAATAAATACCAGCAACGCAGCAGTATCTTAACACGAATACACTGTTGCATCCAAAAATAAGGTGAGTCTTGTGTGCTGTCGTGACAGATGTTGAACAAGTTGGACTCCTTTCAAATCTGCCTTTTATGAATTGAGTCTGTCTCACATTCAGCCACATCGTGACTGGCAGCCACCCAATGACAGACCACCACAGACCCCACAGCTACAGATACAAGATTACTATAACGCACAGCAGCTAGTCTCATTCAGTCAGTATGGTGAATACTCAACACTCATCATGCCTGTAGTATATGAATGAACATATGTGCAGACATAATCCTGTACTGGAACAATATCCACTGCTGCTGTCAATAGTGAAAACTATTCAGTCCTTTTTGAGCTCCGTCTGTAACCCAAGACATAATAAATCAATAGTACACAGCCAACAGCACTACAGCTATAGATAGTATAACCGAATTGAAATATCCTTTCAAAGACATTGCATTTTGTGCCAAAAAACGAAGCAGTGACAATACAGTTAGTGGCAGGTAAAGTTATCCTTGAGTTCTTACATTATGCAGACACTAAAACCTTTCAGCTGACAAGTTTCAAGAAGAACAGCGTTTCCTGTGGAATTGATCTCTTGGTGTGGCGGTGTGTCATGGGGGGGGGTCTGTTCTTAATTTTTAAGGAAAGAAAATAACTACATTGCAACAGCATTTAATAATTTAATAATAGCATTTAATAACAAAAACAGTATTCATTTTCATTTTTGAGTCATGGTACACTCAGTGACATAGTCATCTGCTGCACAGAATGACTCTGAATGTCTCTGGCAACACATTTGGGGCAGTTTGTCCAAGTAGAGTTACCGTCACGCAGACACAAATGGGCAGTTGATCTGGTCGTAACAGGCAGCAGAACCAACTGATAAAGATGGAAGATGCTACCACTGCAGCCACTGTTCCATGTTGTAAAACCTTAAAATTTTAAAATCAAGACTTTAATATGCATAGCCTAATATGTAGGTCTATTATTGATTTTTTTGTATCAAATGTATGGTGTGGCGGAAAGGATTTTGAAAAACCTTACCAGCAGAAACACTGTAGCAATATCTCAATTGACATTAGAAGATTCTGATGAGGCTCTGGGGCATGTTTCAGTACAATATGTCAAAGATTCACTGAAAATACAATGGATTTAATTTTTTCCATACCATTTTGGAATGTTTTCATGCATATTCCCACTGAGTATAAACTGTTCAAACTCAAAACTGGACAGACATTCTGCCTAGTTCGAGGTTCTTTTCATGTTAAAGCTACTTTCTTCATTGATGGAAAATTGTGAGCTTGCAATGAATGTGTATATTTTGAAACTTTCTGTAAGCGCTGGGCGATTATCAGAACAGGATCATCGTAACATCAATGTCAAAAACAACAAATTTAGTTGATATGGGATGATGAAAGAGTCAATCACATTAGGGCTGCACGATATTGGAAAAAACTGACACTGTGATTTTTTTCAACCCCTGCGATATATAATGTAATATGAAAAAATACTCAGGAGTATATATTAGCCGTGTGGTTCCGACGTAAATGGTCAAACTAATTAGTTGTGTTACCTCTTGTTGCGGCGACAGGTGGAAGGCACTGTCGACACAGAACACACGTTTCAGTATTATCCTTCTTGTAGCCGAAATAATTCCAGATAACTGACGTTGCTTTCCTTTTTGGCACCAAGTCTTCGTTTACGGTGATTTTCTCTTGTTTGTTGCGACTCACACCAAACTGATTAAGAATGATTGTGATTGGTGGATTGCTGCATGCACTGTGTGTCAGGCACCCCTGAGATTAGATGAGAACACATGGAGTTCATTTGCCTCCTACATCACAGGACCTGCAATGTGATGATTGCGCACACGTACATCGCAATGTCGATGCTCAAACAATATATTGTACAGCTCTAAATCACATACAGGAAATAAACACCCAACATAACATTGCCTGTTTAGGGAGGTAACTCCGTACACGGGGCAGGTAAATGATTGTAGTGATGAAGTCATTAAGAAGAATCCCTGCTGTGAGTCTACTACATTTTGGGGTCAAAGCACTGTTTCTCTTTCTGCTGCTGCATTGGAACTGAAGGGTGTTTTCAATGCAGCTCGTAAATTCTGAAATCCACACTGTTTCATCAGGTAAAAATGCAACTCCAGTCACATCTAAGTGCATCCAATATATTCACAAATCTACACAAAAAAGCAAAAAAATTGGAAAAGTTCCTTTCTTTCTTTTTTGTGCAAATTCTGTCATTACACCGAAAATCCGCCATTCTTCCCGTTAATACTTACACTTTAGCAGATAAACATTATTTCTTACCAAGCATCAGTTGTTACCAGGATACTCTTCCCATTGGCATCATTATCAAAGTGTATTTTGTGAAATACTGATATTGATCAATATGTGGGAAAAATGCTGTGACAAAACAATCAGCCCTCTTACTGTTTGTGGTGAACCTGTCCTGATTACTACTACAAACATTTACTTGGGATGTTTAACCACTATACCATATCGCAACATGTCAGAACATTACACCAAAAAGGTCAAAAAGGTCCAATTCAACCATTACTTACTGTCATCCACCCATATAAGACTGACAAGATAAACTGCACTATAATGGCAGTAATCAATGGCTGGAAAATCCATCATTCATACAGAAAACCTATATGGCCTAAAATGTGATTTTCTAGTATAGAAAGCAGTGAAACATATTGCAACATTTAAACAGAGTCAAGGGCTCATATTTCACTTGTAGATGGTGATGTTTTATTCAGGGCTACATGGTCTTGCATGATAGTGTGTGATGTTTGAACCAGTGGCATAAGGATAATATCCTGCCAAAATGTGCTGTCAAGGAATAGAACCCTTCTGTCATGGCTCACACACACACACACACACACACACACACACACACACACACACGCGCACACACACACACATACACAATAACACAAAAACACACCATCAGAAAGACTGAAATAAACACACAAAAACAGAGACAGGTGACAATGTTGGGTGGAGGAATGTGTGAATTGCAACCCCAGAGAAAAGCTTTCGTGTCTGCCTGGAGTAAAAGAGCTGATTCTATTTTTAGAACAGCTTCAGTCAGAGCTCAGCATGCACTTAAATAGTGAGAAACACACATAGAATCAATCCAGACTCAAATTAGGTTTTATAAATTAACATCAACCCCTTTAAATGTCACTCAGAGAAAACTAAACATTCTCCTTGAGCAGCCAATAAATGAGGATACTCTATCAGCTTCAAATTACTACAAAATCCTGTTTGGTTCCAGAGCAGAACTCAACACAGCAAATACATCCAGCCAGTCGATGTCATCCTTGCACTTACCACTCATGCTGAGGTTCATCAATGACCAGGAGGATCTTAAACTTCTTGGAGAGGGAAGGAGAGGGAGCTGACTGTTCGACAAACCCAGCGGCAGATGCAGCCGTCTGTTTGACCACGTTGGTGATGGAGCTGAAGGAGCTGAAGAAGCCAGAGGAGCCGCTGCTGGAAGTCTGGGATTGCTGAGGCTGCTGCTGCGAGAGCTGGCTCGGACGGCGCTCCTGAGCTGCAGGGGAGCTGGCGGGCACCTGGGCTGGCGCTGGAGCTTTGGTTGGAGATAGGGCAGGTGCGGGCGCTGAGGCAGGGGCTGCACCCTGTTGGGAAGGGGAGGAGGCGGTGGGGGGAGGAGGAGCAGGTGGGTCAGGCCTCTGGAGGTCTGTCATGTAGCCATTGGGCAGGTTGGACATGAAGCTGCTGTCAGAGAGGCGGCGTCGAAGGAAGTTCATGACTGCGGTTGAAAGGTCGGTTTTTCAGGGAGCCGGTTGGTCAATCCGTAAGGCTCTGTCTTAGCTTCTTTGCTGAAGGGCTTGAAAGCAGAGACAGGCAAAAGATGGTTAGAGGAGCAGAAAGAGGTTAGATCAATGACAGAGAGAATCAGCCCAAATGATCAAGCAACGGGTGACAGAGCTGCTTTTCTGCTGGAGGAATGAAAGCTGCAAGGATGCTAAGATGTATGGAGTGATGATCCAGCTCTGGTCCAGTCTTCTAGAGACAGCTCTCCAAAGCACAGTAAAGCCAGCAAAACAATGCGTGTGAATGTGGTGTTCTCCTCCTGAGCCTCACGCCTCCTCACAAATACGTGTGCGTGACGTGAGAGAATGTGTGTCTGAAAGAGAGAGAGGTGTGGTGTCGCCCTCTTCAGTGAGGTGCTTCTGCTCCCCCCCTCAGCTCTGACTGCCTGCCTCCTGAGATGCTGCAAGCTGAACGTGCTTATCTCACCCTTTCACTTGCGCACTCTCCCTCTGCCCTTTTCCTCTGGCGTGCTTTGCTTGTTCTCCCGTTCGTTCACTCACTCACTCACTCTCTCACTCTCTCGCTCACTCTCTTGCTCTGCACGCTCGCTGGCTGTCTCCCCCTCCCCCTCACCTCCTCTTCTCTCCTGTCATCATCCTCCTACATCATAGGCTACGTTCGTGTGTCGTGCTGCAGCCTTGTAGCGTTGTGTGCCGTGTGCAACCAGTGGAAGGGGTTTCCTGCAAGCGTGCATAAGGTGGAGTTCACAGATGGAAACACCATCTATAACCCTGCAAGCCCCACCTCCTTCTCCCGCCATATTTTCATCTTTTCAGCCCTAACACTTCATCCCTTTTGTCTACTGGGTTCCTTCCATTGTTTGCTTGTGCTTTTGAGGCCGTGACATTAATGTATTTTACAGATGATGCATGGTTAATGAATTAAAAAATTAAAGCATATCAGACAATTTTCTTACATTTGATATAAAAAGTATGTGGCATAATGTAACAGTGGGCTATTTTGTGTTTTAACCTACTGGTAAAGATGCCTGGTAACAGCCAGGGGAGAGGGGAGATAAGAGGGACAGAGATTCATCTCTGTCTCATACTCGCCATTGATCAGTTTATTCAACCAGACCATTCCCTCTAGTGGAACATTATGCACTTCAATAATGTGTCCCCAGCCAAAGAGAGCAGTGCCCAGAGATAATAATGTACTGGAGCAGGCAAGCACAAGACGACCCAGTAAAGAGTGATTTGAAAGGCATTTTGCAACACCTTTTTCTCTCTGTTGCATGAACTGTAATGATCAGTGCAGTAGGAATTTTGCAGTGATTTCTCTTAATGGCACCAAACTACTGGCATGAAAAAAGAACCCTCAAAGTCTCCAAAATGTCTCATACTTGTGACCGTTGCACAGTCACTCACCAGAGTGAATACACCCTTTGCACTTTAAAAATGATTTCACTGCAATTTCTGCAGCAGCTGCATTAGAGGCGATGGCATCAAGTTGAGTAAAGAGTCAACATTCTGTGATTTATTTGCATAAACAAAAATGTACAAATGAGTTTTGTGGTAACAGTTGTCATTACAGTGATTATCTCATTATTACAGTTTATCCTGTTGAGTATTGAGTTCACAGGAGTTGCACAGACCTTTGCCAGGATGTTCTTCAGCTCTACTGTGACATTTATCTAACTTGTGCTTCATAAGTGCTGGAGTAGGTTCAGATTAGACATTCAGGCCTTCAGAAGGGCAGTGGTCACTTAGAGCAATAGGCCTACTGTGGATCATTGTCAAAATGAAATCCTGCTCTTTGACCAAACGTTCACATAAAGAGGATCATCTTCTCCTTGAAAATGTTATAGTTCATAGTGGAATCCATAGCCAATCTATGGCCGGCCATAAATGATATAATGCTGAAAATGTCGGTCCCTGTTGTCAACACTGGTCAACTATGGATGTGCTTTCAGGAGAAAAAAAACATGATTTTATTCAAATAAAGTAATAACAATAGGGGAAAATGTTTTACTACTTGAGGAAGAACACCTAAATTAGGCATGATGCTGATTCCAAATCTGAAATGAGAATTTCTCCAGCATGTCTGGATTTTGAGTTCATCTGAACTACTATTCCAAACTTGCACCAAAGCCTTTTATTGTGTATTCACAATCAGAACATAAAATGGGTCAAATTTGTCAAATTAGCTTACAGATATGAATATCAAGCCCAATAAAGAACAACCCTACAGAGCAGAACTAACTGATTTGCCTCAAAATTGTTCAAAAGTATTTCAGAAACTTGCTCTTATACTTATGGGTTGTAGATGAAGGAACCAGCAGTAATCGCCATTATATTTGTCTCTAGCCTATTTCAGAAATACACTGGGAAAAAAATCTAAATCCTACCAAGTGTATTTTTCTCATTTCTAGTCAAAATATCTCATCACACTTAAAATAAGACGTAATCACCTAAAGAGTAACTTTTCAGTGAGATATAAGAACTTATTTTTTGACAATAAATCTTGAAAATCTTACTTCAAAAAATCTTCTTCTTGTTTCATTCACTTGTTCCATTGGCACTTTTTTTTGCTTGAATTAAGCAAAAAAAAAAAATCTTGAATTAGGCTGAGGCATTTGTTTGGAATATCAGCTTCAATTTTATAATATAAAACAGGGTATTTTTATTCACCTTTTTGATAAATCCTGTCAGATTTGACCTACAACAAGGAATTAACCAAAATAAGGTCTGTTCAGAACATAAAGGGCATAAAGTACCACATACTTGTCCTTCACTTACATAGCAGGTGTTACACAAATCCTGAACATTAAACATGAAACTTCAAGTTTCACCATCATAATGTCAGAAAAAAGATCTTTCTTAATCACACATTGAGGACGCCACCTGTTATAAAGTATTTAATGATTCAGTCAAAGGCTCCTCTTAAGCCTATGGTAGGTGTTCTGAATAAATACTTACTTTCAGAGGATAGCCCTAATTAATATCTTCCTCATTAATGATGTATTTTGTCACATACATACAAGCATCTGGTGTTAATTATAACCTGAATCTGCATGGCCCAACCTGATCCGGTACAACTATGATTCATGCACCATTAACCTGCAGTCATTTTCTACCGCCTGCTTCAGCAACTTTGATTCACTGTGGAAAGGTTTGTGGAAGATCTCTGGATGATTTTGACCTGAGTTGCATCTTTGTTTCAATCATACTGATCATCTTGTAAACTCTGTCAGCAATTTCATCCATGGGATCCTCCGTTCTTGGTCATGAGGTGTGATGCTAATTCCTCAGTTAACTCCTTGAATGGTATTTCTGAAGCGTGTAATTCCTTTATATGGATATTTATAGGCTACCAGTGCATGGTATTGCTATCTTTCAACTGTTGGCAAACGTCAAAGCAAACAGTACCCAGGGTTTATTTGCTTGTGTTACCACTTTTCCAGAAATCTCAGCTAATATCTTTTATTTGTGGTATCAGCTTTGCACAAACAAATCACAAAATGTCCATCCTCTACTTTCAGGCCAGTGTCTCTAATGCATTTACTGAGAAAGTTGCAAAGAAATATCTAAAATGTGTACCTAGTCAGACGTTACAAGCATGTTCAGTTTCATTTTCGGTGCATTGCAGCTTTGTGGCACAAAAGAGTCCACGGGTTCCTTTATAGCAAAAAGTTTTTATTTTTTAACTCAAGTTGGCAAAATCCAGTGAACCTGCTCCTCTTCTCCTTCACCATGCCTCTACTGTGGTGTTACTGTGAGGTCACCTTTACAGCATCTCAGGGAATACTGTGAGGCGTTCAATAACACTCAGTAAATTTACTGGGTTTGCCATAAACGAACATTGAACATTCCAAAATACATAACATGTTGGGTGCCTGTTAATGCACAAATGACTGAACAATATTTTCTAGAAATGTAGTTAGTTACAGAGCACCCACCCCCACAGGTCTCCTTCACTGTACTGAAAGCGTATCGAACCGAAGACCCCTGTACCAAAAATGTACCAAACGGAAATCTTTCTGTACCGTTACACCCTTAGTAGAAAGTGCACATGTCAAACTAATACTGTGAAGTCAATGGTGCTGAAAGCACATGTAAAACCAAAGTTATGAGACACAACAAAAACATATTTTTTTTTGCTGATAGTGTCATGATGTTTGGTGCACATTCGGTGCAGGTAGAGAAGGTAAAAAGGGGCTTCTAAGTGAATTTCTTGCAAGCAGGAAGTGCTTGCATGAAAAAAAAACATATCACCACATTTCTATTGGTGGGAAAAGCGCATCACATGGACCAATCAGAGATGTCCATACTGTGCCGTGCGTAATCTAGTATACCACAAAAGTTGTGGAAGTAACAGTTACGGAAAAGAGACAGCAATAGAATTATCAAACTTTTATCGAAGATTTCACAGATTTGTGCATATGTAGCATTTTTTGAGTATGTAATTAGTGTGTTGTGTCGAAACCATTGGTGGTTACATGCAGGTAAGAGGATAGTAGAAACTAATACAGGTGACGGTAAAAGGATGCAGGTAGTAGCAGCAATATGCCACCTACAGGGAGTTTAGACAAGCAAATGCAGAGAAGATCTGAGTGAGGTAAGTCGGGCAGGTACAGACAGTTGTTCATGGAAACCATCACCAAAAGGCAAACACACAAAGCCATTACCTGAAAATAAAAAATTTACCTTCACAAAGGAAGTAATGAAGTTAACTTGAAAATACTGAATCAAATTCTAAACCTATTTTCCATGTCAAAATATAACATTTAACATACCAAAATGCACTAGAATGCAGCATTTAAGGTCTATTTTTTCAAAATTTTCCCAGAAAACCTACACGTGTCACTTTTACGTCCACCAGAAAATTACACACCTTATTTCTTTTATACACACCCTGTTCCTCCATTTCTGCCTAATACCCTGCAGGTTTGTACTCAAACACACACACACACTCCTTTCACTTTTCCTAGGTTTCCACTCTACATCCTGCTTCCAACTATTTGTGTAGACTTCTGTCTCTGGCCTTATCCTAACACAAACGTCGCTTTCCTACGGCTTCATTATACAGTCACTATTTCAAGAGACACACGATTCCTAAGTGCCGTCAGCTGCACTCTGCATCTGCACCATTCGCAGCTCTAAGCTTCACTTAGAAAAACAGCCAGAAGATGACAGGACAAAGAGGCAGAAAGAAGATTATTTGAGGAGGAAGAAAATCCCACACGTCTGAACCACACACAGCTTGGCACGGGAATGACTGCAGCAGAAGAAAAACACTGACCTAGCTTCATATTAGGGCAATTATTTCATAAGACAGTGTGAAGCAATTTTAACAGTAACATATTTATGTGACTTAACTGCTAAATCAGTGTCCAGCTCAGTTTAACAGAGGTGCAGTATCTGAGTTTATGGAGATGTATTCTTTGACCTTTCTGTGATTGAAACACTGCCTTTCAGTTGTATCTTGATATATTCATTTGACTGCATCACCCCTGATCTTTGTGTGATTCATATTTTAGCCCTCTGTTTTTAGACATCAGGTGCAATTTGTAGAGGAGGATGGCACACTTTACAGACTATTGTCAAATGGGATGAGATCATTACTAGATGACATCCCATCAACCAGCAGCACTCATCTTTTCATAACATCCAATTTCTAGGATTGAACGCCTCAACATCAAAGTGCCGTGGATGTTTAAATCTGATAAAGACAAAATGCCTCTGGGGTGCTGCCAAATTTATGCCATGCAGCACACAAGAAAATGTGCTGATGGCAGAAAAAAAGTGCAAGGTCAACTAGTGTGTCTAACAAGATGTGTCGCTGTGGTGTAAAGTCACATAACAAATCAAATGTAGTTTCATGAAACTGTCAATAACCTGCTTAGTTTTAAAGAGAGATTTTTTTTTTGCACAACATGCAGGTTGCAATTGCTCATGGCAAGTCACGACGGGGATGGCGGTGGGGGTGGGGGGTGGTGGTGGGGGGTTGCTTCTGTTGACTCAACCAGAAGCGAGCCAGAGTGAGTCAGACAGCTGCAGTGTGAACTATAGCAACATACTAAGCTTGTCCTGGCCTACATGTATCATGGCACACATACACAACAACACAACACAATAACACATTTCAAAACAACCATTATATAATAAGTGTGTGCATGAAATTATGCAGGCAGCTGTGTCAAAGCAAAACACAGTTTTCGTGCTGAGATTAGACAAATGTAGTTAATGTAATAGAAAAGGGATTAGCCTAGCACTTGGACATTAAAAGTAAGTGTAAGAATTTACAGCATACATGATGAGTTTTAAAGGTAGGGTAGGAGATCCTGGAAAAACAGTTTAAGCAAGCGACATTCTGAAAATACACAATTCAAAAGTCCAAACCCCTTTCTTCAGACTTTCCCCAAAGCCACGCCTCCAGAGTACTGGAACGTGTAATGCTTGTTCCCGAGGGTTCATGAGCGCTGCTCAGCATCAGTTTGCTAAACTTTGCTAACTTCTTGTCATGGCTCATTCACAGGTAAGAAAATACCTGACAACATCATAATGAACCTAAACAATGAATATGATTATTGTTTCAAGTTATATTTATCAGTATATTAGATTAGAAGTTGAACTTTTCACTTGTTATTTTGATACGTGTTCTAAGTAATCTCAGGCTCCTAAGAACTGCTGCTTGCAGTAAGACTGATGTCAGGCTAGCAGCCCATTAATGTTTGCTGGCTTGTTTACATCTAACTACCACAATTCCTTGTGCTCAGGCAGGCCATGTCCACACATAACTGCAGCTTTTCCTATCTGATCTTTTTCTTTGTCATTTTCAAAAAAGTGCTCCATAAACACAGAGTTGTTTCAGGAAATAGCTGCATCCCCACGAAACGCAGCATTAGGCCAGAAACAAATTACTACAGCATTACTTACATAACAGCCTTTTTCTCTGCAGTAGCCTTCTCAAATACAATTTTTCGTTTTCGACCCATTGGTGGCACCTTTTCTTCCATCATGTTCCTAACGTACAAGTGTCTACCATATTTTAATTTAGTATGCTAGCTAATATAGCTAGCCAAGCTCTGGCTCTGGCTTTGCTTCCTGTACAAGTGCACCAAGCTTCTGAGAATGCACGATTCCTGCATAAAGAGGGGTATGCGCAGAGGGGGAGGGACAAATGGCAGTTGAGTTTGATAGACATATCAGCATTCAACCATTTCGATGGGTCTGTTAAAAAGATTGGATGGTGTTTTTTTAGTCCTGTCCGTTCCACAGGTGACAAAATTTTTATTTTTTTTGTGTTAGAGCATTTAATTAATTGGTTGCAGTCAGATGTGAAGGGGATTTTAAGCAATATTGTAAAAAATGCTTCAGGAAAACACCTCCTGCCCCACCTTTAAGCATCTTTGTAAAAAAATAAGCAACTAAACCAAAGGTCATCATCAGCAATGTAATGTTTGGGCTTTTTAGGCTGGACTCTATGTGATGAACTGCTGCAGTGGATAAAAAACAGTAAGGATACGCTCACATAGCAGAACCACAGAGCCAGGAGCATCAGTCATCTGTCAGCACACACATGTACAAGACCAGGATGCACACGCAGGCTTAATGAGGAAAATCACTGATGTAAAGCGCTCACTAGCACCTTATCCTAAGCCCTAACTTTTATTCTCAATGTTAGGTTTGAACCTGTTTTAACCCTCAAACAGAGCTTTGTGAGGAGAAATGCCTTCCCTATGAGTAAAACACAGCTGCTGCAATACAAACACATCCAGCTCTTTTGTATGTGTCATCACGATTATGTCATGTGTACGCGCCCACATGAACAACAAGTAGAATTTTCACAACTGGCTGACAGTATAAATATTTCCATCTATAGATATGAAACACTGACTTGTATTGGAAATAAAATGATGAATCTAATCCTTGTACATCTGGACATCAGTGTTTGCATTGGAGCTGCTGTTTTAGATGAAGGGGATAGATAGACATGTGGAGGTATTTTGTTGTGATATGTGTTTGTGTGCGTGTGTGTTTGTGTGCGTGTGTGTGTGTGTGTGTGTGTGTGTGTGTGTGTGTGTGTGTGTGTGGTGTGCAGGAGTCTGGGTAAATGCCGCTTTGGGGGCTTAGCTGCAGATATCTGAGTTCTGTGTGGGTGAATATGCAAAGGCCAAACATCCTGTGGCTTCACTGGCTCAATCTAGATAATCCGTGAAAAATCTGAACGCTTGGACCATGTACACATCTGGCACTAACAGTAGGTACTCATGACATGGTGTAGTAAATGCCACAGCCTCAGCAGGGCCACAAATATAATTGCAAATTCCAATATTTTAAAGGCTTATTTGATATAATATAAAATGAGGCCAAGTTTGACATATTTTCTAAATTCGTTTTTAATGACTAGATGCATTGGGGCAGCTCATAATGACGGATTAAAGTGGTTAAATTAAAGTTTAGTGTACGGGGAGTAATCTTACATTCACTTGCAGGTTAATTGAAAACACAAGGGTATAATGGAGACACACGCTTATAAAGTTCCCACCAAAATTAACACTTGAAACTTGAAGAATAAAAAAAAAAAAAAAAACGGGCAAAAAAGATTCAGATGTTGATTCTAACCTTTTGAAACTACTTAAGGGAATAGAATAGATTCAGCTGAGCTACGATGAAAGATAATTCTCGGTATAAACTTAAATAGCGCACTGTGCATGGATGGAGCTGCAAGATTAAAACACCCACACACAATTCAGATATCTGCAGCAAATCCCCCAAAACACCATTTACCCAGGCATGTGTGAACCACACACTCACACACTACAGCAAAACCTAATCTGGGAGTGTGTTGCGTGGCTATAGTGATATATTTTTTCTGAAAGGTCTCGTTGTACAGCATATTTTTAGTACAACAAAGAACTCCAAAGTGCCATAGCAACCACTAGAACAGAACTTTGTAGAGCAAGAACAAAAAGGGCTAAAAGAACAAATGTAATATCACTGAATACAATAATGAGAGATGCATCTACACTGTTTCCCATAAAGTTGGAATAAAATATTGCTTGTGATAATGTGATTTATTCTTGATTGATAAAGTGTAATTGGGACTCAGTATGTAATCATCAGACCTGGTCAAAGGTGATTACTGATGTGTACAAATAGGAATAAAAAGTGAAATGACTCTGAAATTATGGGTAATGGTGTATCATAGATGTTTCATTCACCAAACTCACTGGTGTGAAAATAACAGTCACTGTGGATTTGTGGTTTCTAGGCTCTCCTGACTTCATCATTAACAACATGCTTACGCCAAGGTCAGCACAGCAGGGACTGAACGATGGTAACGACTTCACCTCAGGGGGAACTTAGACCCACAATTGGAAGCTAAGGTAGACGGTGGCTAAACATCAGCACAAGCAGCAGCATGTAACAGCAGCGTATACAGCTTTCAGATGTACTGCATAAATACTACAAGCTCAGATAAGACATTATGGTGATTTCTTACTACAGTGCACAGTGTTTACTTGCATAACTTTCTTTAGGCTAATCATTTAAAAATCTGCACCATTATGAATATTACTTTCTGTGGATGTGGTTATTATCTTCCTCATCTCATTTTTTTGCACCCCTGTCAGTCATTAATTAGGAGGACAGATGCCTTGATTTACCTCAAATTGACTCTGATTTTCACTTGCTAATGAATTTCAGATTATTATAGCCTAAAGATTAGCGGCTGCTTCAGTTTCTCAGAGAGAAGTCTGGAGCAGCTGTGCATCTACAAATATGTGTGTAGTTAATGGTGCATTTTCTTTTGATGTTCCATCACAAGACATGGGCAGCAATGCCAATCTCCATGGCAACTGGCGTACAAAAGCTGAAAGATGCTGCTAGCTATCACTAGAGTGTGTGTAAGCACGATTGCATTGTGTCTGTTTTGCATTCACATAATATCTGTGTTTACGTGGTTACATTAACGTCATCTGAACGCAAAATCGCCTCTGGAGGATTTAGTAGGCTATTCACTGAAATCTGCATTCTATGTTGCACTTTTTGTTATAATGAATTAAAGGAAGGGGGTACACATATTTTTATTTCAACACAAACAGCCCACTCTGAGCTAAACCGCAGGCTGGGTCTTTATTATACCTATCAGAGCTGCTAACATCCTACTTCACTGTTGCTGAAGCTGCAACTCAAACTTCAGTGGAGGGACATTAAGTCGTAAATCATCTGCCACTTTCAGACTAATCCATTTAACAGAAACACTGCTAAGATCACTTCAAAAAGGAAAATCAATATACAATCACCACCAACGTTCACTGTAATTAGTTGTTTTATTTCAGGGGTGATGTTCATCTGTAAGTTTCTCTCCCGTCACTTCAGTCATTTTAACACCAGCCCACACAGACACTGTGAGGAAAAAGGAAACTATAATGGGAAAATTCTCACTGTGGATTGCAATATATTTTACACACCTACCCACCTGTGAATTGTCCTGCAACCACTTTGTAAATGTGTGGTGCAACATGCCATTAAAAACAAGATATTCCTCCCTACATCCTGGGCTGTTTATTCACAAAAACAGTCATGGTTGAAATCTAAAGACAGATCAAATATTTGTATGTATGTTTGTTTGACTTCTGTTGTGTTGATACTGTCAGTCAGAGTGAATACCACCAGTTATCTGTGAGTATTATCTACTTTTTATGTTCTATCAGGTGCTAAAATCTCAGCCAAAAGTGAAAGGAACATTTTGACCACACAACTTCTAAAATATCTTTTTTTTTTTTTTTATACATATGTTTTTTATTAGGGACCTTTCATATTCATAAACATAAATATTTGAAAAATATCCAAATTTCAAAATGTTCACGTTAGTCCTAAAATTATTTTTAAATCATTATCCATAATAAACTAAAACAAAACAAAACACATCAAACAAAACAAAAAACA
The DNA here is from genome assembly GCA_037367295.1 of Apogon hyalosoma. NCBI lineage: Eukaryota > Metazoa > Chordata > Actinopteri > Kurtiformes > Apogonidae > Apogon > Apogon hyalosoma. The sequence goes on along the minus strand of JAPQRP010000024.1, from coordinate 18,145,259 downwards.
TTATAATGCATCAAGAATTGAAATGGAAATGCAATAGTTGTACCCTTTTCCAATAATTACACTGCCTTATAATAATAATAATAATAATAATAATAATAGTAATAATAATAATAATAATAACCATAAATATACTACATTATCAGTGTAAGATGTTTTTTTTTATTACCCATTAAATGTGGATATTTAATTTTAAGAGAAGTAATTCAACATTCTATTTAAGTAAAACATAAGTAATAATGACAAAATGTTCTGCAAAGTTGCATATCAACTGTATGCTACCAAATTCCTGTGCAGAATGGCTCATATCAAAGTGTTGTTGACTATGACATATTTTTCTGCTTTTATCAGCAGCCTATAGTACGGCATTTTATCATAGCTTCACGTAAATAGCATTAAACAATATTTCTGCCTGAAATCACATGGAGAAGTAGAAGCAGACAGCACAAACTCCTAACAGACTAGCTCTGCTAATGCTAACTAAAGTAGCATACAGGTCTGTGAGAATTGTACAGAAGTTAATAAAATATACTCCTTACATTACAGTCCTAACAAAATAAGCGTAAACTGTAGACTTACCTGTGAAAGACGGCTGGAAAACGACTCCATAGAATATATTTTCCCAGCACACACAAAAATGCTCAATTTATCAATTTATTATGACAGCATGTTCTGTTTTCAATTTGATGTGCTGCCCCCAAGCGGCCAAAATAAGAACTGCACTGCTGCTTTTTCACATCCAACAGCTCCATCATAAAATCCTGTTCACTTGCTTTTTACGTTTTTTTTTTTTTTTTTTACATTATGACTGAATGGATCTGACATATACTTTAACATAACTTAACCATGCCAATAAAATAATAGAAAGTCTGAGCAGAGGCTATTATACTTTCAAAAGGTAATACTTTAAAACCACAATGATTATTATAACAACAAAAAGAGACAGAAAGCTGGAGGCAGAGCATTCATACACAGACTAATGTAGCATACTAATGTAATCACTATGGGTCAAGATCACATGTGGTAATGCAGCCATGATGTATTTAGCCATTCAAAAATGTTGTAATGAGAAATACCTTTTTAGTCCAATCAATGCTTCACTCTGTGATTTAACAATGTACTTTTCACACACTGATTGAGCTTTTTAGTCAGAATTCAGTGACCCCATCAATAACAATCTGGCTGAAAAGATTGCTCATGGCAGTTACTAAAAAGATAATATTTATCGTAGGCTTGACAACCCCATAATGAGCTGCAGATATATTGCTGCTGGCTGTCATGGATCTACATTCAATATTAATGCATTCAAATAGATGTGAGCAGTAGACCAGTGACTAATGCAGTAAAGATTGATGCTGGCTTTGTTCCATCCGTGTCCTGGCTTTTACTGCTGAACAAGTCTTTTCTTTTAAATCTCAATCACTCTTCTCTACTCTTTTAAATTCATTGTACTTTCACTGTTACCCTCTGGGGCCTTTCTCACTTCAAATGGGTATTTATAAAGTATTGTGAGAGTTTATAGGGTTGCAAAAATGTCTTATTTTCTTCTTCTCTCATAAGTTCGATTTACCGTCTCCGCTGTGCACGACCAAAACTCTGCAACCAAATACAAAAATATGAAACCTGACAAAACCAGTTATCATTATCGTGTCAGGATGATTTAACTGTTATAGATTTTCTAGATGTCTAAAGCAATATGAAGTATGAAACCTGAAGATATGAAACTTATTGACATAAAAATATCACTTGTTATTGAGTTGAGGTTATTCTGCTAAAAAAAAAAAAAAAATAATAATAATAATACCAACTTCAAAACTGCACAGGTCAGCATTAAAATCACAAGTAGAAACTAAAATTGTTTATAAATTAAAAAAAAAAAAGTATGGTGTAAATGTTAATAAAGAAGAATATTTCCATTTGTTAGCTGGATTAATTTTTTCATCCATAGTTGTTTTAAAATAACTGTTTCGATATATTTTTGACCAATTTTAAGTTTTCCACTTAATTCAGTAATTATGTGTTTTTATGGTCATTATTAATATTTTTAATGGTTCAGGATTGCGCTAAATGACTTATGACTCAATTTCCCATGAGCCTTCAGTGCGTAGGCGGCACCGTGACGTATATTGTAGTCGACTGTCAGGCACACAGCTGACTGACCTGATGGACGATGGTGAACGATAAAGAGCGTATTTTAAGTACCATCCGGTGGCTTTAGTCGTGTCTGGAGGACTTTGGCCCTTCAGTCTGAAATGTTTTCATTACTTTATGTATCGTTCAGTTCATGTTATTCGTTAGTTTGTCGGCTATCGCACCGATAAACCTGTGAGTGTTACTGCTGTGAGTTATCCGACCTAGTTCAAAATGACTCTTCCAGCTTTGCACAGCGCCGGCGTACTGTACAGAAGGATTTTGTCACAGTTTCCACAAGACATCAGTTTAGCCTTTGCCTATGGGTCTGGTGTTTTCAAACAACAGGGGACCAGCCAAGGTCAAATGGACGTAAGTCACCGTTAACATCCCGCCAAGTACCAATAGGTTTTACTGTACAACACTGTGACACGAGGTTCTAATGTAGTTATTATTGTTATTTACCATTTCTCACGAATGCATGAATAAAACACTGTCACTGTCTAAAAAAAATAGAATTTACTTATATTTCACAGTTGCAGTCATATCTTTTTCCTCAAATTATTTTTATATGTCCACAGTTAAGCCCCTAAGTCTCCTTGCAGATGTGTCCAAATCAGAGTTACTTGGAACCCAGTAAATGGACACTATAAACTACCACATAGTAGATCTATATTCAGATAGTTATGTCAGTCAGACAGATAACTGTCAACTCTGCAACAGATAGAAAATCATGTATATTTTATGTAAATGTATGTCATTACTTCCTCTGTATCTGTAATGTACTGTGGTTTTACCAGAGAAAAACTCGAGCGTTTCTTGTAGTAAATGTATGCAATAGGGATAATAAAGTTACCGTAGATACCATAGTTCCATTTTGGAACATGAAACTGATGTGCTGCAGTCTACAGTAAATGTCACACAGAAAATGCAAATATAGTATAACCTGTAACCTAGTTTGAACAGTGTTTCCTGTAAAGGAAACTTGCATTTATGCAACTGAATTTGAGCACTAATAATTATTTAAAAGGGATGGAACAAGATTGTTCCCATACAGGTCATGAAACTGGCGTGCTGCCATTATGAATTTGCAATACTTGCCCCTAGTTGGACTTTTACAAATGCATACATACATCATCAAAGTGTACATATTGTAAACGTGGTTGTATGTATTAAACTTGATCAACTTCATTTTTTAACATAACAGCCCTGAACATGAATAGACATAAGGTATATAACTTATTGTCTGGAACTACTGCATCAGTAGATTCAGTGGTAGGAAATGTAGAAATCAACATTACATTACCAGAATAAAATAATAATTGTATAAATCACCCCTCAATTTTACATGTAAGAATTTGAAGAAGTGTTGTATTTTTTAGTCAACTAGTGTACCTTTAACTTTGTTGTTGTTTTCCTCTTATACATTTAGAAAAACATGTTGGATTTTGTGTTTGCGGTGGATGATCCAGTGACATGGCACACCATGAATCTGCTCCAAAACCGCAAACACTACTCTATCCTTAAGCTGCTGGGTCCTACAACGATAAGCTCCATACAGAATGAATACGGAGCTGCTGTGTACTATAACACACTGGTCCCTGTGGACGGGAGGGTAACTCATACATTTTTATGACTCACTGAATTTTTTAGAAATAGCGCTCCTGGACTGCCTTGTCTTGGATTCAGTTTGTAGATTCAGTGTGACTACCACTGTCTTGGGAAAAAAAAAAAAACATTTAATTTTTTTCAAATGTTTTGCTGTATTAGCTATATGTTTATACAACTATCTTCTCCTCTTTTCAGGTGATCAAATATGGTGTGATAAGCACAGACTCTCTGATCAATGACCTGATGCACTGGAAGACCTTGTATGTTGCTGGACGCCTTCATAAACCAGTCAGTATCTTGGAAATTCCTGTCAGTTAAAAATAAATGTAAAAAACCAATCATTGTTATTTTATTATTATTATTTTTTATTATGTATTTACCTGCTTAACAAATAGCCTATAGTTTGAGTTATAACAAAATTCTTATTATGCATTTTAAATGACAGGGAAAGTTTTTGAAAACAGAACAGTGCTTTGTTTTTGATGGGTTTATATGTGTCCATGTATTGCCGTGGAGGTGAAAATGCTGGTGCAGGGTGAGAATGGGAAGCTCCGGGCAGCTCTGGTGGCTAACCTGAAGAGTGCAGTGACTGCATCATTTCTAATGCTGCCGGAGAGTTTCAGTGAGGAGGACCTCTTTCTGCAGATAGCTGGTCTGTCATATGCCGGTAAGATGCACACTATCGTCAGATGGATCCGCTTCTTCCCCATAACAGTCACTTTAATGAACACTTAATACTCTCCTTTGATATCCCAGTTGCACAAACTGCACAGAATTTGATATTGTGCCCTGATGTATGTAGAGTTTCTTTTTTGTATTATTTTACTTTTCCTATATTTTTTAATTTTATTTTTTATGTTTATAATTTACTAGAGAGACAAAATCTAGTGGCAAAGATTTTCTTCTGATTCTTCACTTGAATACTTTTGTGACTTTTTTTTTCCTTCCCAGATAAATACAATGGCTCTTGCATATCTGCACGTCCACACTTCATTAGCGTACAGTGCTGTAATCTGATACAACCGTCTACCATTCTGGAACAGGGGTTACGTTTCTTTGGGTTGTTTGGCTAGTTCTCAGGTGGTGCTGAGTGCACGATGCTCCAACATTGCATTTGCAAAATTGTTGGGAGAGAAGTTGTTTTGATGGAACGTGTATGCATGAGGAAACATCATATGATCAGAATGACTACACACCTAAACAAGAAGACAGCACGTGAAAAGACTTGTGTTTTGTCAAGACATGCAATTTTCAAGGTGTGGTTGCACCTCAGAAATTGTTGTTCTTTGACGTAGTGGGATTTTCAGAGCAATAACTCACAGAGAGCAAAAGGGAGGAGAATGGCAATCCTGCCATTGCACAATGAAAATATTTACCTTTATTCTGGAAGTACTTCCAGGGAACTAATGTAAGGTATGACCTTTGTTAGTATTACCTAAAGACACCACAGTGGATTATATCAAAACTTGTACTTTTTTGGTAAAGTATTATACCACATGCCAAATGTTGGTGCTTCTACAGAACTATCAGGAGAAAAATGAATTTATTGCAACGTTCTGTTTCATTATTCTGAATTTTGGCAGGAGGCTGTAAACACGTGGAGCTGGTGCAGGGATTTTTATCTGATTTATTCCTCTAATTGCATGCATTAAAGCTGCAGGAGCCAAAATTAGGAGCGAAAAAGACCCAGAACTCTAAAAATACACTCCTTATTTGTGCACTTCTCTCCTTCAGTCCAAATCAAAAGACTAAATATAAATATAGATAACCTGACATCATTTTATGCTGTTATGGAAAGGTGCAGCCTCTTTTCTAAACTTCCATATCAGGACACATGGTAGAGCAGCAGAGTCACATTGAAGTCACATCTGTCAGAATTTGATAAGCAACTAGTAATTACAACTGTCACTCACATATTTAACCCCTCTACCTGTCTGAAAACACTTGTGATTAGACAAAACCTGGGCTACATGGGGTAGATTTTCCACTACCTAAAACCACAGGCAAGGAGTAGATGGAGAAGTCTAATATGCTCACAGATAATTGGAGCAAGAAGGTTATGGAATTTTCGCCCAGTGATGCTAAAATCCTATTTGAGCAATGCAGCTTTGAGGGTAAACATTTTATTTGTGTCTCTCAGGGGATTTTCGGATGGTGATTGGAGAGGATAAATCCAAGGTAACCAATATTGTCAAAGACAACATTCAGCACTTTCGGATTCTGTACAGCAACATCCTACGGGACTGCCCTCAAGTCGTCTACAAACCACAACAAGGAAAATTAGAGGTAAGGCACAAAATTCACACTTAAATATTAGCAGGTTTGATTTACCCTTCAAAAGCAGTAGGTTGTGACTAATGAATATATAGTAAATGGACTGCACTTGTATAGTGCATTTTCTTCACCTTCATGGTGCTCAAAGTGCTTTACAAAGCCTCACATTCACCCATTTACACACACTCATACACCAGTGGGCAGCTAATGCCACACAAGGCGCTGCCAGGCCCCACTGGGAGCACTTTAGGGTTCAGTGTCTTGCCCAAGGACACCTCGACAGGTGGACAATCAGAGCCAGGATTCAAACTGCCAGCCCTTCTGTTATTGGATGAGCCGCTCTGCCAACTGAGCCACAGCCGCCCAATATGTGTAACATACACAACCAAGTACTGTGTAAAAACAAGTCTATTCTATTTCTAAAACACAGGTTTGACACATCCGGTTTGTATTTATCCGGTTTGTATGCTCATTTTTGTGTTTCTAATTTTGCTCAAAAAACCCATTACTTTTCTTATATCACACATTTCTTTTCATCCTCTGAATCGTTCGGTTTTAGCTCCTGTCTCTTTAAGCCGTCCCTCTTGGACAGGTCAGTCTGCTCTGATTGGTCAGTTAGTTCTAGGTGGAACCTGAAGTTACCTGAAGCTCAGCTGCTTCAGTCTGGGGCAGCCAAAGTCCACCACAGGCTTCTGCTCACAGGCTTCCACCCCGTGTTCTCCTATTGCCTTTCTCAGCGTTTTTTCCGAGGCTCATACTGCTGACCTCTGTGAAGGAGATGCAGCTGTCTGGAGACCAGTGGATCTCTAAACAAACTGGATAGGACCAACACCATTACACTGCTATATTTATATTTGTTTTGTGGGTTTTTTATGTATTTGTGTGGTCACAACAATGAAAAACAAACTTAACTTGGTACTTCTGTTGCAGGTTCGGACATTAACAGGCCTCACGGCAGCCGACTTAGACTCATGAATTCACCTTCAGACCTAAAAACTATTCAGTGTTTTGTGAGCGGACACGCTGCCATATTTCCATTTAAGTTTATGTAAAAGTGGCTCAGCGGCTGATCAGAAGCACTAATCATTAGAACACAGTAACATTTGCTAGCAGTGCCCTGTGAAATGAACACAGTAAGAGGTTGGTATAGAATTGTTGAGGAATAGTGTTGAAAACAAAATTGAACTACTTTCTCAAACTCTTCAAACAAAGAAGTCGTCTAATCGCAGTGCAAAAAAAACCAGTGTATTCTAGACACGGTGTCACATTAGTCCTGGTCTCTGTTCTGACTGCTGCTCATGGACGTGTCGTACTCGACGCTAGGTGTGCACATTGGATTTATAGAACCTTATGACATAGACTGGGTATGGAAGAAAAGACCTGAGAGGCAACCAGGCGTTTTTACAGATCTCACTACGTAGCCTTCTGCAATGAAGGACTGATCCCACTGGTGTGAACTGTCGACTATGCAACTTTATCAATGAACAAAAAGCCATGTAACACACTAATGGGAAGGAGAACGTGGGAAACGCATAATAGTTCCTCTTTAATGTAGTCTCTGAAGAAGATCAAACCGATCACCTCATCTGTTTTCATCTTATAGTTGTTATATTATTGTATAGCTGTTATTATAGTTTGGAAAGTGGTACGTGGCAATTAACTCACCTGTACCCCCCCTTAAGTGTTGAGAGGTTGGGTCTTGTTTTTGTTATTATGACAGTGTGTTACACCAAGGAAACGCTCAACACCTCAGGCATCGCACTTTCCTGGAAAAGCATGCTAAATGTGTGAAGAGGAACAGCTAAGCTAGTCTTGGTGTATCCTCCTGTGTGTTAAGTTCTTTCTGTGTTTGAGAGAAATACACCATCAGGAGTGTGGCAGAAATCACACAAGCATGACATGCAGACCAAGCACGAATGTGGCTGTTTTTAGGACTTTACAGTCGCAGCTTGCTGACCACGATGTGTTTGATTTTCTGCCTCCTCTTTGGACTCAATAACTTCAAATACTTAGAAATATAAACTGCTTTAATTCATAGTAAAATATCCCCAACTTAGATTTTGCTTTATTACAGAACTTAATCTGTTTCTTCATATATTCACAAAAAGTCCACTCAGTCACACTCACAAATAATCCTTAACTGAATTATAGCTTAGTCCAGAAATGTCAAACTCAGTCTATTTCAGTGGCCACATACAGCCCAATATTATTTCAAGTGGATTGGACTAGTAAAATAGTAACATAATAGCTTAGAAATAATGTCAACTCCAAATTTTTGTCTTTAATTGCAAAAAAATAAAATTTGCCTATATCATGAAAATGTTTACATTTATAAACCCTTCACAAAAAAATGTGAATAACCTGAAAAAGATTAGATTTGCAGTGCAATTTTAAAAATATCATCAACAACTTAACTCAACTTATCTTTTATACCTGCATTATAGATTCCAGTGGATCTACAAGGTCACGGAACATTTGGTAATAGGCAGAATTTTGTTGAAATTTTGGAGTTTGGAACTAAAATGAGTTTGACCCTTGACTGTTAATATCTTTTGTGTAATTTTGCACTTCACAAATTCATCACGTGAGCCACATTGGAGCCTTTGGTGGGCCAGTTTTCGCCCACAGGGTCTATGTTTGACACCCCTGGTTTAGTAATTTAGTATATATCCATGAACCCAAAACAGTTTACAGAAGAAAAGAAATGAGGTGGAAGTCACATGATATTTCTATTTATTACTATTATTTCTTTTTTAAAATGGACCCAAGGGAAAGACAATATGCATTTAGGTTCTGTATTACACATGTCAAAAGCCTTAAATACATTGTACTTTGTCCAGTGCTGCTTATAAAAATGTTATTTACAAGAGGTGGTTTGTATTCTGGCAGATTGAAGGGTTGAAATAGGACGTGTTCTTTTATCAGATATAGGATATGTCATATTCTGAAATGCTTCCATTCCCAGTACACTGCTCCATCCATACAAATAAAACCCATGTAGTTGATTTATTCTTGTTTTTGTACCTGCAGGTGGACAAAAGCCCTGAAGGCCAGTTTATCCAGCTGATGGCTTTGCCTCGTACCCTACAGCAAAGGATCACCAAACTAGTGGATCCTCCAGGGAAAAACCGAGACGTGGAGGAGATCCTGCTGCAGGTGGCTCAGGACCCGGACTGTGGAGCTGTCGTACAACAAGGTACAGAGAAGAGAGGATGGAGGGATGACGGATAGAGAGTATGATGAGGAGATGACAGCTTATGTAACCTAAGACTCTGGAGTTGGTACAAAAAAATAACGGAGTGAGGAAGAGGTGGAAATATGTGTCGACTATCACGTGTTTGTATGAGCAAAGGAAAAATTCTATGAAAATGGAGATTGATGGATAGAAGATAATACTCCCACAGTAATTCTGTCATGGAGCATTTCATAATGAGGTGATTATTAGCTCCTGCTCATAAGTCAGTCATATTGCACTGCAATATGAGATATTAAGTGTTGGATAATTGCATGTTTGAGTGTGTTTTTTCTCTCTTCTCAGGTATCTCTTCTATTGTGAAATCCTCCAGTATAACACAGAGTATCAAAGGCATTGGAACTGCTGGTACGTACATCTATTTTTGGCCTTGTCATAGTTATGCAGCGTGCTTGTGCAGGTCTTGAAAGTCTTAAAAAAATATGGAATTTTGAAATGCTGTTTTCCAGACCTTGAAAAGTCTGGAATTTTGTGTGAACGTCTTAAAGTACTGAAAAAGTTTCTGTCATAATCGAATTTTAGAGTAAAGGCACTTAATCTTGTAAGGTAAGAAATACATGAGGAAAGCTTAAAAAACTGGAAATGATTGATTGATATCTTTATTTCAGTCATGTAAATGACAATTTAATAACAGAAATGCAAATAAATGATAATCAAGAGAATGAAAACAAAATAAAAGGGTAACATAAAACTGCAACGTCTTAAGCCTCAAAATTTACATGAGCAAAAATGATTTCACTAACCAGCTGGTACTGGAATGATTCTAGTGATACTTGTTTGTGTGATATCCATGCATTTTAATATATTTTGAAAACATTTCTGTCAGTAAAACATAATTTACCGTGAATCATGCATTCATTTATTCATTCATTTGTTAAAATGAACTGTTCTACTACATACAACAGGTATATTTTCAACCAAAAAAGTAAGCATGCAAGTATAAAAGTACATAAAGTCAAAGTCTTGGGGAAAAAAATAGCAGTTTTGAAAAAGTCTGGATTTTTATTTGGATAAAGCACAAGCACTATGTTATTTAGTGATTTATGTGCTGTAGATTTCATGCTACAGCTTGAAGGTATTATGTGAATTTTGAAGATATGGGAACAGTATGGTTGTTTTGGTGTAGTATAGTAGAAACACTGCAGAGGTAGTGATATGCATGCTAATGCTGATCACTGTGTGTCCCAGGCTTGTGGAAGACGGTGTCATACAGCTCCAAGAAACTAATGAAGATGTGGAGGGGTTGGAGGAGGAAGCCGTCTGTCTCCCAGATGTCCTGATGCTGTCTGTCTTTGGAACTATCAGCCAGACATTTGATGTCCGTCCTTTAATTTATTTTTTTTTTTCCCCTCAACAAACTGAAACAATCAGATACCGAGTTCTGATACTGGTTGTGTCACGTCACAGTCCCAACGAGTGAGTCAGATCACCAAGACAGATTGCGTTTGCAAAGTTTCGGACCGCTGTGCAGCTGCCCTTTATCACAAGGTTCAGAAGAAGTTGTAGAAAAAAGGTGACATTTCATGAGTTATGGCTGACATTTAATGGGGCCATAGACTGAACCTTTGTGGATGATTACACGACTGCTGCTGTCACTGAACGACCCACACCAGAGGCCACAGGAAAGAAGCACAGAATCACTATTCAACACCTGTAGTTGGACAAGATGAACTAAATGACTGTGGTTTTAATGTGTCAAACTTACTTAAAGCTGAATGATGCAGGATGAGGGCTACACCAAAGACAGAAAAAAAATCCACAGTGAAGCTATAATATCTTGAGGAAAAAAAGTCATAATATGAGAATAAAATCATATTTCTACAAGTAAAAAGTAGTATTTTTGTGAAGAAACTAATTCACCTGTTAAATTTACCAAATGAGCCCCAGGAGTTTGAATAGGTGAATACCTTTCTAACTTTAATCTTACTCCAGAAGATCGAGTATTTCACTGTAGAGGAGATGCCCCACATTCCTCATTTTAAAGTGACAATTCCTTTGATATTTCTTGTATATCTGCTTTTTTTACAACAATACGCTGAGCTTTCAACATATGATGACATATTAAAGTTATTATTTAAAATGTGAGGTCAAATCAATATACACAATTAGAAAACATAAAAATATAGTAAATAAATCAAAGCAAGTATTAGTAAAGCATATAGTAATTTCTGATTTTTATCCTCGGCCACTGCCGCAGGGTTTTGTCATCAGTTTGTCGTCCATCTGTCTGTCTGTATGTGCAAAAACTTTGGAGTGGACTGAAGGCTGAGGGTTTTCAAGTGCGGGCGTGTTATGTTTAAAATATGAGTTTATTCTCATAAAAGTACTTTTTTCTTGAAATATTATAGACTTTATTCTCACATCCTTATGACTTATTTGTTCCCCTCAAAATGATCCTCATAATATTTTGTCAAAAAATTGTGACTTTATTATTGGAATATCTTTTTTTTTCTCCAAAAAAAATCTTCAATGTGACCCTGATCCTCCTTCAAACAGCTGTATCACATGTTCAGTTATAGAGAGAATAGTGCCACTATTCTAACACTTGGCTTCTAAGATGAAATACTGAAGAAATTGTGGTTTATCTTCCTCATGTTACACTTAAAGGTTAACACATCTGAAGCTGTGGATTGAAGTTACATATAAACAGACCTCTTTTCCTCCGACTTTGCCAAAGATCTCAGGTGTTTTACTCTCAGCTCCCTAGGATTGTTAATGGTATGTCTCATGTAGTATTAATAAACTAAAATGACATTTATTTATCATCATGATATAAGTTAATGCTTATTGTTAACAGAGACTTCTGTTGACTGCATTTTTAATAGATAATACTCCGATGACATGCATCATCTTAAGTCAGGTCCACCACTACTGATTTCTTTATTTCTTTAGAGGTTATCTACCAGATTTTACTGGATTTTCTTTGTAAACTGTGGGACAGTTTATAGAGCACACAGGCCTTTCGCATGCACCGTTCAAGTCAATATTCAGGCACTTCAACTCAGTGTACCGACTACCAAACTCCTGCTGTTAGTTGTGGATATTTACTTCTGTACTGTAATAAAGGACACTTTTTAAGATTTGCCATAAAAAGTTTTTATTCACCTACTTGTGTGTTTTTCTGTCAATTATGCACATATATTTACAAAATCCATTACTGGTGTCTACATGAGACAGTTTGTTACATATTTAAGTGGTCAATATTCAAATTAGCTGGACCTCGGTTAAAAAAAGGGCAAAACACTGCTATTAGCAAGCCATAAATGTGATATTTTAATGCATACTTTGAGACATTTTACCTGTTTATTTTTGCTTCTCGTACCTTATTTGCATTTTACTCCTACTACAACTGGACAAATTTGATGGCCATATTAAATAGTCACACTTTTCTCACTGTTTCCTTTTATGTAATGAAAATGTTCAGTCTCAGTCTATTGACTATTTTCTGGATTCATCAGTAATTTTTTTAAGCTATATTATATCAGAGAATGGTGAAACCACTTCCCAGAGGCCATTGTATACTCAGATTTAAGAAGAATCAGAAAATAATAATAAAAAAAAGAGTCGCTAACATGTGTCACTGCAATATTTTTGAACGTTTTACGGTAACATTACACACTATTATCCCATTGATCCCTTTTATCCCTACGCTGTTTTCTTCAAATGTAATGGATATTTGATCTCCATATGTGGAAACACCATTGATGAAGTCAGGAACTGTTGTGTTTGCCCAAAACATTATTTTCAATATCTTAGTATGTAAAACTATTGATATAGCACTTAAACACATGGTGACAAAGTGCTCTACACAAATAAAAGATCAAACTACATAATAACAATTAGAATGGGTGAGGAAAGCAGGGATTACAATAAACATACAGTCCATTATGCAATGACTATTAGATTTTCAGTGACCTCTTGAGGTTTTAACATTTAGAACTGGAATTTCACTCTGAACTCACCAATTCATCCCCATTTGAGCTGACTCAGTGGGCTTCACTGTGAAGTCCGAAATGAATCAAGCCTAACATTCATTCACTAAAACTCATTTTTCTTTAAGTGAAGAACTATAATTTGACATTTTAATCAAGAAATAATGTATTTTACTTCTTTTTTCAGTTTTTTATGTGTAAAATAGCCATTTTCTGAACCCGCTTTATCCTCACTAGGGTCATAGGGGTCACTGGAGCCTATCCCAGCCACTTAAGGGCGAAGGCGGGGTTCACCCTGGACATGTCGCCAGTACATCGCA
>JAPQRP010000024.1:18100946-18122824 GCA_037367295.1 Apogon hyalosoma | reverse complement strand
TCCTCACTAGGGTCACGGGGGTCACTTGGAGCCTATCCCAGCTACATATGGGCGAAGGCGGGGTACACCCTGGACATTTCGCCAGTTCATCGCAGGGCGCATTCAACATAAAATTCTTAAAGTTTCTGACTTGCGTTGTATATTATTAAATGCCTCATTAAAAATAGCCATACTCATTAATCACAGCAAGCATAAGTGGCAGGAGAGATATCACATGAGAGGAGATCTAGAATCCATATTTTGTTATCCTGATTGGGTGTAGAAATGAATTGGAAGTGAGATTGAAATAACTACTGATGATGTGCTGCAACGACACATCATCAGTGGGGTAAAACTAACCTGTCTCATGGCGGCCTAAACTCGGCTCATGTTCCCTTTTAGTGGGTGAATAATCCAACGCTTGGTGAATTCTGCTTCACAGCCTCATACAGCCTTGCCAGATTGCTACTGCTAAGTGTCACAGAATTATCAAATTATCATCCACTATGGGTCTTTTTGCATTTTTCATAATACACAATACACAGGGCAAAACTATTGTACAAATATGACAATATATGGCAACACTGACAAGCAGATATAATCAGTTTGTGGGCCTTGTCTTTGGGTGTGCACACTGACATAAAGCTGACAACTTTGGGTTCTCTGGACTGAACTGTTCAGACTCTGGGCTGATACATAGTATTTGTCAGCAAATAAGCAATCCAACTAGTCAGAGCTTGTTGATTCTTAGTTCTGCATAGTCAGACCAAAACTGCACAAAAGAAATCAGAGATCTTGCATCACAGCATTATGTCTAAACCCCGCTAGAGGCCCACAGTATTCAGCGTGGGAGGTAATTTGACAGAGGACTCTTGAGTATGGGAGCGCTTCTTCAGCGAGCATGTTTGCCCTCCAGCCCGTCCAGGCTTTGACAGATTTCTCCCAGTGCAGCTTGTGTAACACGACACAGGTGCTGAACAGGAACCAAGAGTGGCAGTACACAGATGGTGAGCTGCTTAACTCCATCTTTGTAACTTATCTTCCCCATGTGGCTTAGTAAGACATTTTGAAGTTAAAAGAGCAAAAAGTTTTTTTATGTACTATGTAGCGTAGGCTGCACATGGGCACTTTTTTCCACGGACAGAACGCTTCAACTGTGGTACATGAAACACCTGAGTGTGTTTAGTGAACATATACAGTATGTTTGACTTTCTTGTACCTTTTTACTACCTAGTAAAAAAAACAAAACAAAACAGTGGATCCTAAACTAAATGGTGTGTTTAAGTGTAGTTTTTATCCATTGTGGTTATTGTAAAATTTGCCTAAAACTTTGTTCTGAGGGACTTTTTTTTTTTTTTAAGTCTTAAAATGAACTTGCCTTAAGCTGTAGGAACCCTAGTATTTGTTATTTGTTTCACCCCAGACTGGGAGAAATGCTTGTGGTAGTGTTGACTGTTTTCCACACACAGTAGGCTCAGTAGTAAAAGAAATCATCAACTTACCAAATACGTGTTCAGATTTTAGACTCAGGCTCCTAAAATAAAGAAAAAGTGAAATCTGAAGGATTCTCTGAAACTTTCTGGTATATTCAAAGACTCTTTAAGACCTGAGAAGGAGTAAAGCTAAATATCTGTATGTGGTATTTTTGCATTTTAGTGCTCCACTGGTGAATTTTATTTGAACCTGGCTTCAATCGAGGCACATCTTGTGATGTTGCCAGTTGTGATTACATAATTAGGCATGCACTGATCTGTTTATAAAGTGTCTGTTTACGGCTGCAGTCTGCTGTAAACAATGCACTCGTACCTGCTGCACAATGAGCAAAATAAGTGTGCATGCTCTACATAACTTTTGCAGTATGCCTGTGTTCAGCTTTGTGTATATATGCAATAAAGACTAAAAAAAAGTGGGAGGCATGTTTAAAATGGTTTATGCTCTATTGTGTTGAATACCACTGGGGTTTTATTGGTTACTTTCCTATCAGTGACCCTGTATTCACCTTTTATTGATTATAGGGGAACGATGATGTCATTAACTTTGAACAATGTTAGACTTATCACATCCTATCAGGGCGTGTTTGGGTCAAGGAGATAAATGTCCTTATCAGCAAACGCATTATCGGCCTGATGAAGTCAAAGTAATTTACGGAATACACATCTCCCGTTCGTCTCTTTTGGTCCCATTTTGTCCGTGTTTTCTATCATAAAGTGCAATTACTGTCTGTAGAATATCACATCACTTCAAATCTGGTTAGTTTGCATTTTAGAATCACATTCAGCAGCTGGTTTGATGAACTGGCAGCTGGTGCCGACAAAACACTTCTATTGTTTATAATGGTATTTTCATTATAATGCTAAGGGTTAAAATTCCCTCATATTGGCTTAAGCTTACTGGATCTCCCAATACTAAAACAGCTTTAGAATGGGTATAAAAAAAGTTTACACAGCGTTTGATCAAAGTAGATGAAAACACTCGCTAGTTTTGTTGCCTTCAGTGTGAGTTTTCAGTTGGATATAGATCCAGCTTAACTCTGCAACTGACAACAACAACGTGCAAGCACACAGGCATTCACAGCACTATCAGTGGCTGGATAGTGTCATGGTTCATCAAGACAAAGGCCAATAGGTGACTGAGGTCATGAGGTCAAAGTGTCAGCAGGTCACAGCGGCAAATCACAAGGTTAAATAGAATAGACCCTTGTTTTTCTCTATGCACAAGCACTTCTATTCATGCAAAGCTTTTGGGATCATCATGTTGTTTGGGTGAATAATCATTTTGCATTTGGATTTATTTTCTCTTTGTAACAAAATAAACTCCTAATAAACTCTACATCAGGGTGAATAACCAGCCAAGGCCCCTCTGGGACGTCGATTTTAGTGAATCACAACATTTCCTCATTATTAAACCCTCAAAGGGTTTCACCAACAAGTAGCCCCAGTCCATCTCCTCTGCTTATTGACTCTCCTACATCGTACACTCATCTCCTTCCGCCTCCATAGACACTCCATCTTACCTTCCCTGGAGTAATCACAGCCTCTGTATATATACCTGCCACTTCCCTCAGCCGTCATCCAGATTGTTCCGTGCCTCTGTGTTGATAAATCCAGTTTGTTTATCTGCTGCCAATCAACTTGTTATAACTTTAAGCTTTGCCCCTGACCTCTTCCTCTCTCCTGCTACTGATTTTGTTTCTTGACTGGTGCTGGTTTCTGATGCTTTGTGCCCTGCCTATCTTTTGCTGCCCCCCCCCCCTTTGGTCTGATACTTTCACTATCTTCCTTTCTTTCTACCTAATCCCTTTTCTTGCTGTACTACTGTCTACTCCTCTGGGCCCACTGTTCATTTCACCTGGTTTGCATCCCTTAATAATCCAGCCTACATCCCATAGCTTCCTTATAGTCTGTCAGACAGGTTTAGTGGGGTGACCTGGTAACTCATCTGCTAAAACATGTACCTCTTAACTAGATTCCAACCTGAGGCATTTACTGCATCTTCATCTTCTCTTTCCTCTGTTTCCTGTTTGTCTCGGTAGCTTTTCAGCTTGTGATTCAAAATTACAAATACATATGATATCCCATAATGTTTACATTTTTACAGCCTCTTCCATCAGCAGAACAGTGATGAATTAAACACATTTTACATTTTATCCATCTTGTTGCATCTTTACAACTTAGGTTTCTTTCACATGGCTTTAATGAGGGCAACTCTGATAGATGCTATTTCAGCTCAGAAAATTAATTTTAACATCATGTATCTTATTATGCATTTTACCTTGAATTGACAGCCAAATAAAAACAACTCCTGCTACCCTGAATTTAGGAGAGGTTGCTCTAATAAGATGGAAAAAGGGCAGTTCTGTGTATTTGGCATTACAAGGAGGCAATTTGTTATAAAACCTGAAACACTTGCCCAACACTGAAAAGGTCAGGATGTACAGACTTTTTTTTTTCTAAATATACACTCCTTCCACTTATAACCAACTGTATTTCAAAACATAATGTCCTTATCTGACAAGAATGATTGAATGAATATCATGCTTGAGCCTAAGCTACTCCTCATGCACTAGCCTCTTGGCTCAGCACCTTAAACTCATGTCCTACATTCCCTCACAGTAAATGCCACACTTGCTGACCGGCCGTTAGTCTCATACTGACTCTGCTGTCTTAGTGAGGGAACTTTTTCCTCAGTTCTGTGCTGACCACACATACTTTACATTCCTCCTTTTTGATAGCACTCGCCATGGTTACTCAGAATAAAATGCAACTGGATTGCAGTGCCTCTCACAGAGAAAGTCAACCTTTAGTGCAAAGAACCTATTATTGCTGGAGTGGATTTTCTGTGTGATTAGTACAGTCAGTTGATTTAATCCTGACAGACTGGTCTAGACACACACAGACACATTTATAGCGACAACAGTCAATATTTAATGTCTCTCTTTTCCTGGTATAGCTTCAATTTCTAAAATGAGATGAATCCAGATTTTCATTAAAAAACATGTGAAGGAGGGATTTCATGTTTGTGCAGAAAACTGTATATTGTATTTGTAGCCTTGGCATCCTGGGGTAAGGTTGTGTTGACATCTGAGCATGCTGAGGCTGTAATACAGGCACAGATGCAGAACATGAGTGGTAGTGGCACAGTGCCTGCTGTCCCACATAGGAGCAGTCTTGGCCTATAAATGATAAGCCCCTCAGGTCAGTTGGTTACCAACTAATTGTTAGCATGGCAGGAATGTTGTCATAGGTCCCACTGGCCAATGGGAGCAGAAATCACTTTCCATTAGCAGATGTAAGATCTGTTTGGGGCCATAAAAGCAAGTGGCGGTATGAGTTACTCAGTACAAATATGTTTCCAGAATTGATGAGAGTTCAAATCATTGTTTCCGACAGAATTTTTTGCACTTTTTTTTTTTCCATCAATACCATACAGCCACTGCTTGCTAATACTTCTAATACCTTTTTGCTGGAAACAAAGTTATGACTGGAGACAGACGGGGTAAGAGGAGTTAGGATTGAACTTTTGCAAAGGCTAAAGAGGGCTCATATTACATTATCAGTGAGAAGCTTTGTTAATTTAGTAGATCAAAAGTAGGAAGGAAAACGGAACAGAAAAACACTATAACAGGGTTATAGTGTGATGGTTTTCTTTAATGGTGAAGGAGAACAGATGGACTTTAAAGAAATTTGGCAAAGAAAAGGCTCCAGTGTCTTTACTGTGAGAGAAAACTAAGGGCTTATCTGGTCCCTGTGACTGCAGCCAGTTTAACATTAACAAGAAAGTGTGATGATTGTTGATCATAGCACACAGGCAATCCGGCTTCCTGGTAAGTGTCACTGCTATCTGATACTGCAATTTAAAACCTGTCTTCACTGCACAAACAGTTCAAGCTGCCATGAAATACAGTCACTCCACACCAAAGGACAGATACTGATATTTTCACTTGCCTTCAAAATCAGCTTGGTTTTTAACAGGGACCATATGACAATCAGGCCCCAAACTGTATCATCAATTGTCAGCTCAACAGTAGATGCATTTCCATAGACCAGGGGTCTCAAACTCACGGCCCAGGGGCCAATTGCAGCCTGCGAGATGATATTTTGTGGCCCCCTACTTGACATCAAAGTTTAGTGTTAGTGCGGCCCACACGTAGTTCTCAAACTTTTTTTGCTGAGTCGTACCACGCTTTTATTTTATTTACTTTTATCACTTATGGGCTACCATAGATAGTCTCATGACAGCTTCTGACAGCATTTGTTGTCAACGGTTGTCAAACTAGCCAACTGTGAAATACCTGGGGAGGTATGAACGTTAGTCACTTAGTTGAAACATATTCCAGAGTGACCCCAAGTGGACGGAAAATATCTGCCATCACCCAGTTCCAGTCATGTCTCTCTCAAAATGAGCCGCCGTCTGATGTCATTACTCAACTAGACATGCTGAGAAGTATACAAAATACCAGGGAGATGAAAGAAAGAACCAGGTTACCAATCTCAAAAAATGTCTATTGAGAAAACAAGATTTACTCAAGAAAGCAACAAAGAGAATGATTGTTAGCTACGTGGTGAGTGAGATGATTTCTCGGGCCGGAAAGCCATTCAACGAAGGCAAGTTCATCAAAAAGTGCATGTTACTAGCTGCGAGTAAAGAAACCCTTTTTTTGTGGAATACTTAATGCGGCCCAGCTTGACCCAGACTGTACTTCCAGTGGCCCCTAGGTAAGTTGAGTTTGAGACCCTTTCCATAAACATATTTAATGCAGATTTTGAAATTTTGCACTAGAAAATATTTATGGAAATGTCACAATTTGGGGAAAAAAAAACTCCCAGAATTTCTCAAAATAAGGGTTTTCACTTGCTTTAGGTATTTTTTGCCATTTTTTTCCCCAAAGAATAAATGTGTATGAAGGATTTGGAAGCTGCTGGCTTATAGCTGCATCTTCCCATATACCTGTGAAAACATGTCTGGTAGTGAGGACTGATGAGACCAGACAACTCCTCTGTTTTATCCACTGAAAAAGTCAACAGCCACTTTAGATGGAAAACAAACAGCTTGTTTTCTCCTTCTACTTCTTCTGTGCTGTTTATTTCACCTATGTGAAATGTAGCCTATAGTGCCACCTGTTGGTAACATAATGCAGCCTATATTAGTCAAACCAATGTAAGGAAACTTGTATAATTCAGATTTATGTTTTTGTGACATTCTAAAAAATCAACTTCAGATTTTCTTGACATTTTATAGAAACACAGCTATTGTTAATAACATTATTCCCATATCTCCATATGAGCAGGTTTGTGATTCTCTACTGTAAATCAAACTTTGAGATTCTTGCAACATTCAGAGACATTTTCATATGAAATATGAGCTTCTGAATATAATATAACTCAATTCAATTACTATGACAAACTATTATTTAAGATATATTTACAATAATTGGAATTGGCCATTATTGTATCTTATAACCTTATGAAATAGAACACACCTTCCACAGGTGAATGTGGGAACGGTGTTTGATATTAAACAAAAACTCAGGTGTATTAACACCTACCAGGGTCTCCACCTTTTACCATTTGCCACACAAACACACACACAGAACACAAAAGTGGGAAAAGGCAGAATAGCTTCACTCTTACACAATAAGCTGTTGTTAACATTGTTTTGCTGCAGCAACCTGATATTTCCTTTTCTTAAAGTGTGATGGTGATCTTTATATGTTGACACTCCAGGGACATGCTGTAATGGTATCTGGTTCCAGCTGTGTAATTTTGCCCCTGAATGTTCAGTAACATGATATAAACTTATTTGCATTAAACATCACTTCTATTTTGTACTCGACACCTGTAGTAAGGCAGTAAGAGAGTTTGACACGGTGCAATCTAAAACATTTTGACCAAGCTATGTCGTTTTTGCATATATGCCTGAAAAGGTCACGAAATGTAAAATGCTAATGGCTTTCTAAACTTGAAATACAGGTCTTTTCTGTGCAGGTGTTTGTACACATTATATGTGTAATCAAACCTTCAACACCCTCAAGGTTTATGGAAAAGTCATAGTTAACTAACTTTCCTCATAACACATGCTGAGACAACACATTTAACAGTTAATTAATGTCTTTTATGTTGCTTTTGTGTATTGTATTTGATTAAAATAAAAATATACAAAGTACATAGTAGTGTGAAGGTATTTCAACAGAGGGCGCCATAAAGTTACCAAGGATATGACCTCTGATCCTTACTAGTGAAAGACTTGTTGCCACCCAGGCTTGTAAAGATCATGTTGTCATTATTGTTATGTAATGCAGCTCAAGTTGAACACCTCAGCATTTTTGCTCCCTTTCTGTCTTAACTTGACATAAAGATCCTAAGATAAGTTTAATAAATAAATAGAATGAAATCAAAGACAAAATCACATAAGGTGGGACGACAAAAGCAGGATGGCTTTTTTAATCTCAGTCATCATTCTGCGGGTTTTCATTTTGCTTGTGTTTGTCTCAAAACACTGCGGGGTATTAATAAGGCATTAGTGAATCGCCACCTAGCCTGTGCAGTGTTGTTAAACAGACACACCCATTCCCTGGAGAAGTCCAGACCTGTTCACAAAGACACACAACACCACAGGAGATTAAGTAGGTTTGGTGGTGTCTTGTCCTCATAGATTAGATAAATACATAGAGAGACAGGAAGTACAGGGATGATGAAAGGGAAACAGGACTTCTCCACTGGAAATGACGAGTGGTGGTGTGTCTGGGACGTTATACAAAAGGAGTGTACATGGATAGGTGCACTACAGCCATCTGAAAGCAATAGCTGAAAAAGGATGCTCTTCCACACTTAACACACTATGCTTTTACTTAAGTGAATACTTTTTTCTTTAAAGGGTCTTTCCTATAGCTTACATCACTGCAGATAATCAGCCCTTTCACAGTCAGCATTTTACTTTCAGCCATCTGAGTCATGGTGATGAAAACATGCTGGGGAAACAGGAAGGAGAAAGCTTAGCATTAGTTATGTGTAACAACTTGCCCCTATGGAAAGAAGAGATGGAAGTTAACCAACTTGTTGTGTAATCATTAATCTTCTTAGTATACATACTAAATCTTACAGCATACTAGGTCAGAATGAATCTAGTATTTCTGACTGAAATACATTTGTATGGTTGATATTGTATGATTATTACAAGACAGGTTTATATACAGTGAATGAAGCCACAAGAGAAACAATAAATAAGCATCGAGCGTGAACTTGTCCATGAACGCAATTGAAGCAAGATCATTTATTTATTTACAAATTGTGTCTGACTCCTGACTGACTGACTGTCTAACTGGACATGTTGTTAAATAACATAAGTACATGACAAAGTGATGATTTTCTTTTTTTTTTTTTTTTGTCAAGGAAATCCAATGCATCCATAATCCATTGGCATTTTGTCTCTGTCAGTCTGAAAACCTGTGAGCGTGCATAACATTAAACTGTGCTTTACACCAAAACAGTTTGACAAGAATTAATGGCATTGTCATGTTTGCTGTGTTTACAGTTTATGTGCTGTTTCCTAAAAACTAAACGACTTATTTTTAAAGCGGCCAATTAAGTAACAGCTCCTGCATCCGTTACTTCTGTGCTGTCACACACTATAAGTACATAATACTAACAGTGTTCACTAGGTGACAGTTTGGTTGCAGACTCAAAGTTTGAGGACAGTATGTCTATGAATTGGTTGTAACCTGCAGCAGGTTGGAGCAACAGTTGCACTGACTGGACTCTGCTTGATCTCTGTAGCTTGCTAGAATGGAACTAATGGATGTCCAATGAGACAAGAACCATGTTCCTTAGTTCTGAATCCACAATGATGGAAGAGGGGAGATGCTTTTGTGTGTGTGTGTGTGTGTGTACACGATAAAATAGACAGGGGGTTGTTGGAATGTGATACTATTTGTGAAGCATGTGTTTTGTAGTTGTGGCTGTGTGATTGAGGGAGGGAATGAGAGACGGGGCAAAGTCCTCTGGGTAACTGGTCTCCTAATCTAGTTTTTAGCAGTGTTAGAACCGAGGACATAGTTAGTGAGTCAGAGGTCAGGAAAGTAGCCGTTGCTTTGGGTTTAAAGGAGGCCTGGTCAGTCTGCTGCTGGGTGTAATTTATGGCGCTTGAAAGTCTTCTGAGGCCTGGAAACTTTTTCTTTTACTACAAGTTTGTGTTACTGATCTAAATGACGTTTTTTTGTGCTTTTTTGCAGTTGTTAGTATCTAGGTCTGTGTGTTTGTAGGTATGTATTGCATGAAAAAACACACACACACAATGACTGCAGATGTGTGTTTGTGTGTAAACTCATGCTCACAACCACACCCTGATCATTATGCTCTGTCACATACCCTGAGGAAATTGTTCTCTATTGTATCCATACACCCTATGTAATGCGATAACTGTCAAAATCTCATTCTTGCCATCTATGAACACAGTATCCATTTCATCCATTCATCCCGTTTGTCTCGTACTTTTTTCTACATCAGTCCTTTGACTGAGGACAAAGCCTGAGCACAGCCCATCATGGACACCAGGGGGCAGGAAAGAGCTACTGTGAAAATGAGGTTCACTACCTAACTTTTTGTCATTAATAGAGTATGAAGTTTGTTTAATGAGGGTTTACTCAAAACAGCAGACAGCTGATGAGTCCAGTGCAGTGCATACATTTCACAGTATAAAATCCCTATTACACTGTTACCTGTAAAGTTGTAATAATTTTGTATTTAGACAGATTTATTTTTTAAGATTCCTATTTATACACATCAGTAATCACCTTTGACCAGGGGCAATGATTACATACTGAATCCTAGTTACATGTCATCTATGAAGAATACATTCAAAACAATCATTTTATGATAAAAAAAATTAACTCCAATTTTATGGCCAACAGTGTATTTTCTTTTATATTATTATTGTCTGATCTATTTTAAAGTTTCCAGCTATTTATATGTACCGTCAGTTTTTCTTTTTCTCTTCTCATCTCAGGATTTATACAATCAAATGCATGGGTAGTCTATGAATGCACTGCAGTATAAAACAAGTTATTTATCTAACTTTATTGCTTCTGTGCAGTCAGTCTAATATCCCATAATATTCCTGCAGGGCCTCATTGTGTCTGGACATTGTGATAAGATAGTGCAATTTACATGCACTTTATTTTAATCTGCGTCCCTTTATCACTACCTCAGGGATTAGATGTAGGTCTGAGGTAATGTAGCCTACTTGTTTATGTTCTCATCCGTGATTCTTATCCATTATAGAGGCCTATTGTGCTGTATCCTTTATACATTTCACAGTGCTCTCTCTGCCTCCCCCTTCCCTCCCTGCCTCTCTGGATGTGTTTGGAGGGGCTGATCTTGCGCGTAAAACATCCCTGATATTTGAGGCGCTCCGGGGATTTAGTGAGCATGCCCAGTGCGTCCCTCCGCAGCAGAGGAAACCACTGGAGCAGCATAGGAGTCATACCAAGCATAGCCTGCGTGTCAGTGCAGTCGACTTACAGCTGGCTGTGAGGACAACTGACGCTACTCTTTTTTTTTGTGATCTTTCTCACCGCGATACATTCACCAATATCTCCAAAAAGTATCCTAAAGTCATCAGAAATAACTGTGGCTCTCCGGTTAAGACACTAACCACTCGGCGGGTTTTTGTAGAAAACTAAAGTTGGAGGCTGGGCCTTTAGCTTTCTGACCGTCGCTTCAAAGAGAAAAAAAGCTGGTCTTTTTTTGTTGCTTAAAGTCGATAAATGCTACTCACGAAAATGGACCTGTTGAACTACCAGTACCTGGACAAAATGAACAACAACATTGGCATTCTCTGCTACGAAGGTGAGGGGTTTTGTGTGTTTTGTGCGTGTTTTGGAGGTTGTTTTCAAAACTTTGGACTGGCCGTTGTTGCCATTACGCTAGCGACGTTGTTGACACGGTCGGAGTTGAGCTGAAGTTAGCTAACTACTCCTAAATTATGCTAAGATTTATCAAGAAAAACAACCATTTTCAGAATCTTGAGTCTAGAATAGTTTATAATATCGAGTGAAAGTGGTGCTTACTTTTTAACTCTTCCCATAACGTCCCGTTACGAACGTTAGCGACGTTAAAGAGCGTTTACGTCCGATTCCCGTTGGAAGTATTAGCTTATCTGGAATAGTGGAAGTGTGTTTTATTAGCCCGTCTTATCTTTTTCTGTTATTTTTATTTTTTATGAAGGAAGATCTGGCTACTAAGTAAGATCAAACACTGAATAACAGACTTAAAGCCATGTGTGCGTGCTCCTGTCCAATGGCTGACTATGGCTTAGGATACTACTGCGCTTATTCACTTATGTCTGTTTCATTCCTATCACCCTTTGGCATTTGTTATTATGCGACTTTAGTGGTTACATGGGTGGCTGATCTTATTAGGCTTTATTGTTCCAACTTTGTTAACTATTGTAATGATGCAATGCTGTTAGCAGCTCACCATGACTGTTTCGTAACTGATTATAACTGGGCAAGCAAACTGATATTTTGCATTTTCAGTCTTTTCTTCTAGTTATTTTCAGCTTCAGCAGTGTAGGATGTAATATTATGTTGTGAACTTGCCAGGAGCTTCCATGGCTCACTGGAGTGGTGTAACTTCTCCCCTCTGTTCTGCTATTAGTGCTCACATGTCAGAACTTCTGATGTTATCCAGTCTTTCTGGGGGCGAAACACAAGTCCTGTCCCCTGTCCGGAACCTGACTTCAACTGCAGGAAGAGAGGCAGAATCAAGTCCAGAACTGACAGTATTTCTTTGTTTGGATCCACAAGCAAATCTGCAGCTGTCCAGCAGAAATCCACTCAAAGTTTTATGATTTTTACACGTACTCTTTTTTTTTTTTTTTTTTTTTTTTAAGAGAGGGAGCTGATTTCAAAAGGACCATTTTGAAATAATGGAGAGTAATAGGAAACTGGTCCAGGAAGGAAATGTGTGTAGTTAATGATAATAAATCTATTTCTTTAGATGACTTGTGCAGCATGAAAGGAAATAATTTCCATGACAATGTCATGTTCTTTTTTATCTCCCCTCTCTCCTCTGGGTGTGCATTAGCCTACTTTCTCCTCACTGTTCTCTGTAGCACAGTTAGCAGCTCCTTTCGACATGATAAAATGTAATGAACTTGAATAGCTTTCCTATTAAAAGAGTGCGACTGAAAGCCAGAGAGTGTCAGAGAGGCGGTTTGGCTGGTATCCAAGTATCATTTTATAGGTGAGGTGGTAGGAGAGGTTGTAGCTCTGTATCAGTGCTGCAGATGCATTCATGAATCTGTCCTTTAAAACTGACTTACTGAACCTAGTGGTGGCAGAAACACAAGATATTTATTTTTGGGGTTGAATGTGTGATTACAGATGCTGTCAACAGATTTTATTTGAATATGTCTCTAATGTTTTCTAGAGGGAAAGTGGTTTGGCTGCTGTTTGTGAAAAGCAGGTATGATCCTTGCTTTCAGGCATGCGACTTTTCACGTTTTGCTCGTCGCACACGCAGTTCTTCAAGAATTTTAGTGATAGTTGTTTGTCATTTTATCACTGCTGTAATCGGTTTGCTGTTGTGCTGGGATTGGAGCCAAGTCAGAGTAGTCATCTTCTTTGTCGTGGCAAAGATTCATAGTGGGTTTCTACTACATATCAGTGATGAAAGTGACAGCAGTGAAGAGTGAAGGCTTTGGAGTGATAGTTTTTGCATGTTTTTGACACAATGGTCAAGATAGTTTTATTTCTTTCTTTGCAAGAACATCTCTGCAGGATTAAAAGCATGTATTGTTTTTTGTGCGCGCTTATTTTTTTTTGTCTGGTGTTTTTAGCTGACGGAGCAAAAATCTGACAATCATGTGCCTTATGATAAGAACACAAAGATAAAAAAAACGATCTGCGACGAGTGGAAAAAAAAGACTCTTTTTAAGCCAAGAAGAGACTGGAGGGGCAATGTGATACACTGAGCTTTCTGACTTGTGTGGTTTTACATTCATACATGTTATCACAGAAAAGCACACAAACATATTGATCTATCAACACAACCTGAAAGCTGCTCTCCTTTATTTGTGTGGCACTTGGTCAATTATATTTAGGTGTGCTTTTAATGTGGTAATAAGTGGTTTGTTCTATCTATATCACATCTGTTTCTTGTAATATAAAACCTTCTTAGGCATGTTTCTGCATGTGAACACACTATTCATTTGTTTCCTTCTAGGATCTGTCTTGTTCATGACCGTAAAGACCAAACGGGGGAAAAAGTGCCTTTTTTTTGTCTTTGTCCTAGCACTTACCTGTTCTGATTTTAATTATCTGATGTCTTTGCCTTCCAGTTGTAGTTTCCAGGAATGGTTTGCTGAATGAATGAATAGATGTTGTATTAAGACACATCATTTGTTGAGTCATATGATATACAGTAGTTAGTCTTGAGTGTAACATTACCATGTCAGTCTTGGTATTTTCCACTATATCGAACATTATACACTTGTATGGTTCACTTGCTTTCAGACTCATGTGGAAGATATGTATGGTCTTGCAATGTTTTTGCATTCTGTCTGCACTTCTCTTCATCTCTCTTTGAGTTCATCCCTCCACTCTATCTGTAAAGCTGCCATCAGTTGTGGCCTGGCAATGAGGGGTGCAGGGGGAATGCTGACTGTCCTTTTTGTTGCTGAACAGGAGAAAGTAAACAAGGCTGAAAACCTGCTTAAAACTGTGTACTTTCCTCAACTTTGCCTCCTCTTTGTCTATCTGTCTTGCTCTCCCTTTTTCTCTCTGTCGGAGATCAAACCAATCTAACATCCGGTTTAAAAGTTCAGCTGACAAAGACGAGAGCCTCTCCGGAGCCTTTTTTGAGTGTGTTGTTAAGATTATAAACTCTACGGACTTAAAACATAAAAAACAGGTTCAGCTTACTGAGAAACTCAGCCAAAAATAATAATTTTGCTGCTTTGCAGAGATAGAAGAGGACAAGCTCAGGCTATTTTTTTTCCAAGTGGTTGCAGTGTAAAAGGGGAGAGGGAAAGGCAAATGGAGAGAGATATAGAGGTTCATGTCCGTTTGTAATCCAATCTCATCCTGATTCCAAACTTTGAAGTTCTGTCAAGAGAAACAGGCTTTGATCATGTGGGCCTAATGAACTGAGAGAGCAGAGAGGGAAAAGATAGAGTGGAGACTTCTGTCTAACAACCTGCCTTCCACTGACTGCCTGCTGGTTTAAAGAGAGAAAAAACATATTCTGTAGTATTGGCATGTTCTTTAGGGACAAAATGAGTGATTTAATATTTCTATAAAGTGAGCAGATGATTTTTATTATATCCCTGAAATCGAGTTTTGGGGATATAATGGTTTTACCCTGAACTGCTGGATCCACCACCGGAGAACCTTCATGTGAATGTGATAACTAGGACAGATTTGGTTGGATTTCTTCTCCCTTGATAACCAATATAGGGGACCCCTAGTGGAAGAACCCTATGGATTTCAGCTTCTCTGAGTATTAGAAGTCATCCAAATGGGGGCGCTTTAGTTAAAAATCTGTTTTTGGGACATAAATCAAGCAATAATAGGCTGATTGAGATCAAATATGAGTCATATTGATCATTGTACAAATGTCCATTTTCCAGAGTTCATATGGTGTCATTTTCATTCACTGGGTGGAGTTTTGTGGGGAAAACATGGTTCTCCGACCATTATTCTGCCACTATCAGGTTGATGTAGCTGAAATTGAGTTCATATCAACTGTCTAACAATTATCGTGGATAGATTTATATATAGCAGAGGATTGGGGGGATTTCAGGGATATACCCTGGCTGTCGGCCCCCGACAGCGTAAGCCTCATTTTAGATGCAGTTGAAGTAACTTGTGTTGTTGTGAAGTTTTCTTTCTTCTGCACAAAAGAGTGAAAAAATGACAAAATACATCAGTATAGAACTTCACAACTAGTGCTTCCATACAACAAATCAATTTGGTTAAAGTTACAGATTTGATTATGATATAGGGCTGGAATTATAATTGCAGCATTATCCTGTGCAATGACTTAATTGCAAAAGACAGTGATTTAAATGTCCAGATATAGGAGGACCTAATTGCAAAGTAGAAAAATTACAACCTCCATTGTTTGGTGATATTTTGGATTTAGTGACACTGAGCAGAGAGGTACTGTGAAAAACATGCTTAGTGAAGGTCAGAATATTTATTGAATTGTTTTGCTTTGTACCTAAGGGTTTTTTTTACATTTCAAAAGGAGCCATCTGTGTGTTTTCCTTGATAGACTCAGTTGGTAGTTGCAATATTTTCTATCATAATTACAAGATGATTTTCTCACTAAATTGTGGAGCTTTAATGAAAAATTGCTGTTAATCATATTCATAATGAGCTGTATTACAGATAGAGTTTCATTTGATTTAGGTGCACCAAACTTTCACATGAAAATACTTTAATTTGTATCAAGTCTTTTTCAAAAGTGAGACCAACAGTATTTGACTACATGGTCAGATTTTGTATTTGTTTGCAGGGGGAAACCCTCCCAGATTCACTCTCTCCTTAGTGCTTTACCCTTGTACCTCCGATAAGCCATTTGTCCTGGGTCCTTGTGTCACCAGCACCCTTTTATTGCCATCCCTGTGTCCTGCCAGAAACAGTGATGATGTCATCCTTGTTGCCATGGCACACAGTGGGGCGAGCAGGAACATGCCAGAGAGAAAAAGGCAGGAGGGGTTGCTGATATGTTTGGGAGGCCATGCTAAATATACACAGTGGGACTCTGGTGGCACGTTTTATCACATTACAAAGCCTTTTTATTGTTTGTGTGTGTGTGTGGCACAACCTTTTCAGAGCTTGACTGAAGTAATTACTTTCAGATTAGATTAAACTGCTTTTCACCTAAATTGTATGTACTTATGCTTATAGGCCTACCACTTGTTCAGTTTGTTGCATAAAGAGGGCAGTGTTACAAGTGGTAGCCTACATCTGTACAGGTTAAATTGAATAGAACTCCCTTAGCACATTGCAGTGCAGTATTGTGATACTCATTATGTTTAAAATAAATGTAAGTACAATTTTCTTATTCAGATCATTAGTTACGTAGTTACAAAATAAGTGATTTAAAAATACCCAAGTAATAGTGATTTATTGGTTTTGGATTGTCAGAAGTATAAGTAATGTGTGGAGTGTGTTTGTCACAGTTTTTCTCAGTCTAATAATAGTTGTGGAGAAAGCTTTGAGTCGGAATAAGATGTTTTGTTTGGGAAAATTCAGATAGATACGTGAGGCTGTAGCAGTGGAAAGTCCCCATGCTGAGACAGGGCCAGCGGTAGTTTTCCTGATTCTCTTCTGCTCTTACTCCCACTCACTGATGACTCTGTAGGCCTTCTGTACCAGGGCAAGACCGGAGGGAAGCTGAGAGAGTCAAGAGACACAGAGAGAAATAGTTCACACCACACACGCTGTACACAAATACAAGACCCATCCTCAGCTATTTTTTTTCCAAAACACTCCAAACCAGATACTCCTCTGCTCATGCCAGAGGTTTATGCCTCTCTCAGCAAACTGTATAAATCAACAAAACCTCAAATTTAAGGTGAAACACAGCTTGTACAGTTCTGGAGTAGTTTTTTTTTTTGTGGTGAACTTGTTTAGAGTGGCAATAAAACAGTTGCCTTGTACTAGTAAATACCCAATTTTTTTCAGTTAATTGCCATAATTTACATTTATGGCTAGGTACCCGGTTGCAGTGTGAGAACATGAGTTGACAGAATGATGCAGATTTGTTTGATACTCAGTCATGTGTGCAACTTTTTGTTGAAGAATATTATATGGCAGTGTTTTAATGAGACCTTTTTATTGTGGGGCTATTACTGTCAGATTTCATATTCAGATGACGTTTTTGATCTCTGCTGCAGATTACCTTGTATACCTTTGTAGTGGAACCTTTAGGCTAATAACTGTTTGTCTTTGGTCTTTGATCATCCTTCAGGTGAAGCAGCTTTGAGGGGAGATCCCAGACTCCAGTCCCTTTCCCTATCCTCGTCTTCCTCCTCCTCATCCTCCTCTTCATCCTCCTCCTCCTCGTCTTCATCTTCCATCTCCAGTCACAGGACAGGTCCCCCTCCCATTAGCCCCACCAAGAGGAAACTGAGCGGAGACCAAGGGGACAGCGACATGGACGACAACGAGCATGTGGCAAAGATGAGCCGACTGTTTGCTGCACAGCTGTGAGTACACATGCAGACATGTGTCTGTAATGTACACTGACTTGGTCATTGTAATAATGACAGACTTGCTGTACAACATGCCACTTATTACAGGGCTACTTACTAAAGTAACCAGTAATTTGAAAAAATTATGATTAAAAAAAATTAATGTAATGAAACAGGTTCTACAATAGGAAACCAATAAAGTATACCAATGATCTGTTATTCATGACATTTACTATAGATAAATAAGAGCTATTACTCACTCTGGAAAATTGTAGTATACCAAGTAGGTAGTCTTTGAATTAAATGCAAAATACACACGTCTTTTTGTATCTCTCCCTTCTGTGCACTAAAGCACACACTGCTTGGTAAAAGCTGCATATGAGCACACACAAACCACGTTTTACTTGTTTGCAAGTGTTTTCCTTGGCCTTGTGTTTGTGGGTTCCTTGCTTGGTTAAGTTGTGTCCAGGCAGGCCTTCTCAGAAGTCCCGCTTTGGACTCCAGGTTGAGCTTGCTCCACAGAGTTCTCCTTATAGCCGCAGATCTCTGGCAGCTTGGAAACAGGGACTGCACAACAGAAAGATTACTCACATCTCCAGCGTTCCCACATTCCCACTTCCAGAGATTCCAGAGATTCTGGAGTGCTGATTGGCTGTGAAAGACTGCGGGGCCGGGGGCAGTGGCGTCAGAGCTCTCTGTGTCGGTTTGACTTAGTCAGTCATGGGACTCTCGCCACTGCTATTTATTGCAGAGACCATCAAGGAGGTATTAGGTAGTGCTTTGCAGTTTTACAAGAACAATAGGTCTTAGCAGTATATTCTGCTCTTGAAAACTTGTCCGTTAGCTCTTGCTGATGTGTGCCACGATGGATAAGCATTCACCGGAAGTCCTGGATTAAAGAAGAGCACAGTCGTTGCCAATAATATGTGTATTTCAGCATGTGCACATAAAGCAGTGGTTGTTTAGAACATACTGAGCAGCATTAAGATAATTTACTCACCAAATCGAGGGGGATTTTGTTAAGAATTAAGTGACTGTTAATGATTGTAAAGTAGTAATAATGTAGAAATTAACTGTTCACTTACTTCTGTGACTGAGTAATGGTGTTTCAGTACAGCTGGTGTTACCAATAGGAATCTGTGACTCTTGATTCAAGTTTGTGTGGTGGTACAAAGCAAATGTTTTTCTTTTTCAATTTGCAACTCTGGTTTCACATAACAAAAGGTTTGCTTGTGTATTTTAGCATTTTGCAGAGTCATGTTGTTTTCTGTGATGGGAGAATTTACATTTTAACTTCTATGAAGTCAAACACTAAATCTGTTCACTTGGTGTATTATTCTGTAGTGGGTTTTTTTTGTGTGTGTTTTTGTCCTGTGAGGGATTTTTCATGCGCCGTGCGACGTCTGCATACATTGATCAGCAATTTTTTTCTTATTGTGTACAAGGAGGACTTTTAAGAGTATTGCATGTTTGGTACAATTTGACACAGTTATGGAGTAGAAGGTTTTAGTAGACGTCACAGCTCATGAATCTAACGTTTTGCTGTATAATTTTTTGTGTAGTTAACCCTGAGTTCTGTTTGATTCAACGCAAACTCTAATGTTTAAGCCCTTTCAAACTGCTTATTGTACTGTGACACTTTTTTCAGACTTAACCTGTGATAAGCAATAATCCCTTTATTTAATCTTCATTATAATTATGACCTTGAGGCCATTTCACTCTGTGTGCTGTGGGTACAGTAAAGAAAAGCCAATTGCTAGTTAACTTGCTGAAACATGAAGTCAGATTCAGGGCTTTTTGATTCAAAAAGCTTCATTTTCTCATCTTGCAAAACTTATTTGCCCTGGGGCCACCCTAAATGTGGCTTTATTTTAAGTTAAGTTTAATGTCAGGTTCTCTGAGGGCTTTCTTTCCTTGGCAAAGGGTAGCTGCTGAGTGACTTGTTAAAACCTGCAGTCAGAGTTGTCCTCATCCTTTGAACTGTTGTGTCTACTGAAAGAACAGTGATTACACTAAAGTGGAGAATGATAGGTTGTTGTTACAGAAAAAGTTAAGCTAAAAATAGTGGGTAAAAACACCTGCTATATTTGACACTGTCTGACACTCAACTTCACTTTGAATTTCACGTTACTTCACACAGTTGTAGGCACAGTGTTTAGGCTTAATTTGAAAATGATGATCTTTAGGAAGAAGTTGGATAGAAACCAAAAAACAAATCCCTTTAGAACATCCCTCCCATGTACACATAGATTTCAGATCAGATATCCAGAGATTGTTATCTGACACCTTGCGAGCTGTTGGATCTTTGAATCTGCTGCCTTCTTCCGTCTTTGTGGCTTGCTTTTTTTTTTGGTTTTTGTTCATGCTGACTACTCTGTTCCTGCTCAATGTTGACTCCTTCTGCATGTTTAGACACTCTTGTGTTAACTCTCCTTTCAGAAAAATATTCTGTTTGAATGGCAGTTTTCACACATGCTGACTTATACATTTCCAAGTGTAATATTCCTTTCCTGAGTTTCGTGCAGTAGTTTTTATTTCTGCCAGTAAATTCAAACTTTTTTGTCATTGTGAGTGTTGACGCAGGCTGACACATGACACCTTAAACATTGGGTGTGGCTATAGGTGGAAACTCAGGTAGTCTTTGTCTAATAACAACAACCTGAATTTGGAGGAAGGACAGGTTTAAACACAAGAAAGAAAACTGAGCTCAAATGTTTTTCATGCAAGAGCGGAAAAAAATTACATTCAGCCATGTAATAGGCCTATGTTGGGCAACACAAAAAATGCATGGCATAGCAAATACTGATCATACACATCTGCAAAAGGGTGCTCATCCACGATTCAGGTGCAGGTGATTTCTGCACCCCCAGTGTGTCTGCATGCATTTGTGCAGGTATGTGTACATGCTGGTGCACTGCCCATCTGCGATGATCTGTGTGTGCATTCATGTGTTTGTGGTGAGTGGGCTCCTTGTCAGACGGCAGGGGCTACTTTCCTCATTTTCTCTGAGGAGTAGGAGGAGTCTTGAACAAAGAAGCCTTATCCTGTCTGCTGGAGCCTGCGGGCTGGAAGCTTGCTGCTGCCTGCTCGCCTGCAAGCCACTCTGCAGTTGTAGACCAGCCAGTAAAAAAAAAAAAAAAAAAAAAAAAACTTGCTCAGCTGTTTGATTCCTTCTTCAGAAAAATAACAACCAGCTACTGAAACAAAGTTTGCATTGGCTTTTAAAGAGGAAAAGCAGTAGCAGAAAAGTATATTTGCATGAGCTGACATGTTCAGGCTTAGTGGAAATTGGGTTTGTCCATGTTTAAAATGACTTGGCTCTTAGAACAGATGATCAAAATGTAGATAACTATTTAAGGGTCTGCAACCAGGACCCTCTTTTATAGTCATATGTAATCATGCATTTGTATGTATTCTATATTTTCTTCATTGGTAATGCTGTAAATACTCTACTAAAATTTTAGCACATTTGAATCCAAGTCAGTTCTCTGCAGTAAATACTGAAGCATACAGAAACTCCAGCTGAAACTGCAGCTGCTTTCTACTGGGAACTTCATCAGTAAGTTGTTCTCATGGAAGTTTCTCTAGAGGCCAAATGGGGAGAAAATAAGAGAGGAAGAGTTGCTGTGTGTGTATGTGTATGCGCAGCCAAGGCTGGTGAAGTCATTGTTACCCTCTTGTTTTACATGAGACTATTTATGCACTGTTTGAGGGAAGGAGGGAGAGCATGTGGGTCTTTTCTTCTGTGCGTGTTCACATGTTGTTTTCTTTGCCTTCTTGTTATGGTTGTTCCCATATCCGATCTGTCCCAGCTTTGATAACAAAGGATTTTCTCCACTTCTCTTTCTCTGCAGTCAGTTAACTCTCAAAAGTGTTCCTGACTTCTATTGGTATTGCTGCATCAGTAAAAATGTACAAATTTAAATTACCAATATGGAAATGGTACACTAGCACTAGGATATAATTACATTTCTTTAATTTTTTGTTGCGTATAATGGATTCATGACTAAATAGTCTGTACATAGTAGTTATTTGGGTATAATTCCTCTGGGTTGACTTGTATTTTAATTGATACAGAAGTATTTCTAACTTCCGCTTGGAACAGACTGAACAGAGTAAACCATGTCTAGATGTTTGTATACTTTATATAGCCTAAGTAAGCCCTATGGATCACTTTCTATGTGTATATGCATGTGTGT
>JAPQRP010000024.1:18087557-18100821 GCA_037367295.1 Apogon hyalosoma | reverse complement strand
CAGACCTTGTAGATCAGGGGCCTGGTTGTAACCTGTGGTTTAGCCTTCATCCTCCTCCTCAGCTTTTTTTTTTTCCCTTTTTGTCGTCTTCTCTACACCCTGATTCTTCCCAGATGTTTCCTGTATGTATCTCTCTCTCTTTTTCTCCCTCTCTCATCACTCTTTCTCTCAGTCTTTCTCTATTTATTTCTTCAAGGACAAGGATGTGAACCTCTGCCGAACCAAAGATTTGTAGTGAGGTTTTCTCTGAAGACTTTGGAACACAATTGTGAGAAGAAACTTAGACCTTTTATAGCAAAGTAAAATACAACTAACTTACCAAATTCGCAGCTAAACCTGGCACACTTTTGGAAACATAACCGTATTTTAAGGCCTGTAGGTCCTATGTTTATCTTGTTTTTTAAAGGTTTTTTGTAGCAATTAGGAAAGTTGGCTTATACAAAAGTACTTGTTAAGCCAGAAGTTTTCAGATTGTATAAGAATACAGACCTACAACAGATGAAACGCATGATCCCAGTCGTGATCTTTAACTTGAGGTTGACTTGAAGACAGGGTGTCATGTGAATGGTTACTTAAAAGGCTGCACTTAATGACAGATCAGAGTGGTGTAATATTGTTCAGGATATATGACTATATCATTTATGTATTCAGGGTTGGACTCATGGTTTTAAATTAAGGGATCTTTCAGTGAGTGCCCACCACAGTGACTACCACTAATGCCAGGCTGCACATAAGCCAGAGTCTAGTAAAATAGAATCAAATAGATGTTCTGGTCTCTATTTCATTGTGTTAAGTGGTTGATTCTGATGTCACCCTGTTCTCATTATCAGACTACTGCACTCCTCCACACTATAATCTGAATATTCACATCAATTAAACTTAACACTGTTCATTCAGTGTTAATGAAATGAGAATAGCATGCCCAAGGAACTTGGTCTTTGTTTTCATTGAGCATATCTGTCAGTTCATAAAAAGAGTGGAGCTGTCCTTGAGGGATTGTTGTTACTGTTACAGCAGACAGTGGTCAGGACTTTTGTTTTGTAGTTTGTGCAACTTAAGGAAGTAAAATTATATAGCCACAGCTGCTGAAATCCACTGGGACAATTGTGGACAGTTTTGCACTTTTGTGTGACTGTGTTGTTTTGTCCGTGAGTGATGAGTAACCCAGTGAATATTTATTGTAAAGTAAGATCAAGCTGCGCCCCCCCCCCAAAAAAAAAAAACACACACACACACACACTTGCCTTTTTTTTATTTTTATAAACTATGCAGTCTCTCTCCCAGTGCCCTTATAGTGCACTTTTTTGAGTCCTTTACTTCTCTCCCCCACTTTCAGCTTCCATGTACTCCTCTAGCCCCAGACAAGGCCGCCTTCTCTCTTTAGCTTTAGCCCTCGATACCACCCACATGCCCCTGTCTCATGTGCTGTCCACCCTTTTTATCCTCTCCCTCTCTTCCCAGCTGCAGCCCTAACGATAATTGAGAGGTGAGTAAGAGAGACAAAAGACGAGGGTGGGTTATGAATGCCTGATCCCTGGCATGAAATGTGGTCCAGGGTTTGGTGGGCAATCAAGCGAGGGGAAGGCGGGGGAAGCGGTGGATTCGACAGCTTCGCTATTCATTGGTCGGATTTGTTGATCCCGTTCACTGGCTCCTGCGACGGCCTCTCTTGTGTGAGGATGTGGGCATGCCTGGTTTTTGGCAGTGATTAAAGTTTGGAACAATTTCCACAACCTAACTCTAGATGCAGCTGCTGGGAGGAGATGAGAAAGAGTGAACTTTTATCTATTTGCCTCTTAGCTAATTGAGGGATTGTTTATCTTTAAAGATAACTGGACTTATACAGTTTGCATTTAGGATTACTGTAGAAACAATTCAAACAAAATATTTTCATGAGCAATATTAAATACTAAGTATGAGTTTTACAAGCATTTTTTAACTGTTAAAAACTGAAAATTCCCTGTGTTGAAACATGAAAGCTTGTCATCAGGCAGTCAAGAGTTTATGAAAGAACTGCCAAGTCTCTCCCTCTTGAACCCACAGGAAGTTTGCTGCTGATGGTCAGAGGAAAAAAAGTAAGACAAAGAGAAGGCAGGAGGGGGTGGGGGTCTCGGCTAATGTAAGCTCTCGGCACAAACGAAGGAAACTACCGACCTCGCTTTTCTTATAGTAGAGGTCCAAACCATTCAGATGCAGCTCCCCTCACCCTCCTCAACTCTTCCTCTTTCTCCTCAGTATTCTGTGGTGGATGGAGCTATGGGCTCCAGATGCTTGACCCAGCAGTCAGGTTGCTTGGGCACATGAATCTACAACTGTTTGCCTGAACTTGTTGTTTTGCATCTAAACAAAACCTTTTAAAAGCTGCTGCAGTGTGTGTTGTGTTTTCTCATTCAGACTTTGTCACATGGGCCTGGTGAAGAATGTACAATGCAGTTCGTGTTTTGTGTATTCCAGAGCCACTGTTGGTACCTTTTTTTTGTACTATGTTTAGTGCCTTTTATTCATTATTGTGGCTGTAGAATCGTTTTACTGTGTTTTTGGTGGATGGACATGTGTATGCATGTTGGTATGGAGTAAGAGGGAAGAGGAGTACATAAAAGCTCGCTCCCTGTAACAGGGCCTCAAACTGTAGAAGGGGAGAGGAGCTGCAGGAAGGGTGTAATAGACACATGCACAAACACAGACCTCATTTACACACTGAGGCATAGTAATTGCTACCTGTTAAGCTGCAAGCAAGTTTGCACTGTATCAGACCGCACTGCTTTGCTAAGGCATTATCATCAGAACTGGGAGCTGCAAAAAGAATCCGAAATCTGTGTTGTGTTAAACTGTCGTTACCTTAATCCCTTATCTTCATCTCAGCTTTTTCAAAGCTTAGAATATGAGCTCACATTTGGAGAGAACAGGAGTAGACTAGTATGGGTGTCAACAACTATTCAAGCCGATTAAATCAAATGTTATGACTCCAGAAAAGCTGGCATTGAAACTCAGTTAGAGGCAGCTCCAAAGAAAGTCTACGCATATATGTCACATTAGTACAGGAGGATTTTTATCTGACAGCAGTGAGTGCAGATGGCTGCCGGCTCACTGGAGAGATCAAGTTGACTAGCTGTTCTGAGGAAACCACTTTAGAGCTTTGAACTACGTGCCCATTGTGCCCCTCTGTACAGGAATAAGTTTGGAGTGCATCCATGTTGGATAAAGTTAGGAGTGTTCCTTCCTTCCTGCTAGACTCAACAGCACAAAAAGCAGTCTTATCAAGCCATGTGGCAATCTGAGAAGTAAATGTGTGTTGCTCTAGGTCAGTATTAATAGTTGCTGCTGGTTCTGCAGTGTTAGAACCCCATTTACAATCGTTCTTTTGTTTCTTTCACCCCCCTTTTTCCCCCCTCCATTATCTACTTCTATATCTGAGCTCCTTTTCAGCTTTTTCTCCACCTAGTTTCATCTTCCTCAATTCATTTTATTTAAATCTTACAAGCTTGAAATCTAAGGAAAGGTCTCATTAATTCTGAAAGTTAGATAATCAAGTGAATGCCTCTGACTGTTTTAGTTCTTAGAGTGTCAGTTAATAGGTGTTATTCTCTCTTTCTCTGTTAATCTAGGAAACCTAATGGAGATTATCGCAGCTCTTCAGTCCCCAAGGACCGTAGTCGGAGCCCCATTGAGCGTGTGGTGATGCCCAGTGCTCTGGGAGTCCACAGCAACCATCTGTACAGCCACGCCCACCACCACCATCACCTGGCCAGCTTAGCAGGCATGGACCAGCCCCTGGCACTCACCAAAAACACCATAGTGGACTCTGCACGCAGCAGCACAGCAGCAATGGTCACAGTGCCACACACAGTCAGTGCCGTGGAACGCCAGCAGGTACAATGTGGACTTTGTTGTTTGACTTGTTTTTATACACTTTTCATTCAGATCTTCCCTTAGTCTATGCTCCTATCAGTTTTAGTTCCTTTAGGTGGTACAGATATATTTGCTTTGTAATGTCAGGGTTGGAAAGGTTCTAGAATATTCATGTTTTAATGTGAAGTAATGAGGGCAGGCTGAGGGGAAAATTATGTCTTTATTATGATGCTAAATGTCCCCTTGTACCTACTGTTAAAATATTTGTTTAGTTGTTGAGTGAAAGGAACTACTGCTTGATTTTTAATTTGTGTCTGTGTTTCAGAATCGTCCCTCAGTGATCACATGTGCCCCAGCAAACAACCGCAACTGCAACCTATCTCACTGTCCAGTCTCCCACAACGGCTGCTCAAGCCTCGCCAACAACTACAGGAGAATTAACAGTAAGTATGCACATGCAGAGTGTATCCAGACAGACATAGTAGTACCAGTTCAATGCTTCTTAATTAGTTTATATTCATTGGAACAGACAGTAAGACATGATCTCTGAAATGATGAGTTTTTAACAAGTAACCCAGTTGAACCTTGAAGTGGATTTAATTTTGTGGAAAAAAAAAAAACTCAATTACTTACCAGAGGAAACACCACCAGAAAAAATACTTTAGGTTCAGGCTAATTGAAATGACTAATACTGAAAAACATCATCACATTTTCCCAGCCTGTTTCTGTTTGGAAACACAGCAGTTGTTAAGATGGAACCTCAACATACTTTTACAGCTTTTTTTATCTTTTATCGCCGTCCACAAAAAGTCACTCGAGGCTTCCATCAAACCTTTCAACATGCTTCCTTCATACTGTCTGTGAGTGTCAGTCATGTTTTCTGTGGGCTGATAACTTGACTGTGGCTGCTTTTATGATCCCAGTGAAATCCCGATGATCTCATTGAGGTTAACAGTGAAATTTAAAACTGTGATTTAATACAAATAAAGTGCAATGAAGATGTGATGTAGATGTTTGAGTTAGTATTTTTCCATTGGCTTTAAATGCACATTACCAATGCTGATGTTAGGCAGTAAACTTCCCACTGACCATTATACAAGTGAGCTTTGGAGTTGTTATTTTTTTAACAATCGGGACGAATCTATTTTCCGTTTTTGCCTTCTCTCATCCTCCCTCTTCTGTTTTGGTTTTAGCCAACACAGCCTGCGACCCGGTGATCGAGGAGCACTTCCGCCGCAGCCTCGGGAAGAACTACAAGGAGCCCGAACCCGCTGCCACCAACTCTGTGTCCATTACAGGCTCGGTTGATGACCACTTTGCCAAGGCGCTGGGCGAGACCTGGCACCAGATCAAGAACAAGGGGAGTCCCTCATCGTCCAGCAGCAGCCCAAACTCCTCCCCCGACAGTCACATGGTCAATCACAACCACTCCCCTTCTGTGGTCTCCTGAAGGGGGGGTGGGGTTTACAAGGGATCAGCCCCCTGTTTTTCCCCAACCAGCCCAGCTCTGACACCCACGCCTCGTCACTTTGGTCTGTCACCAGCGTCCCAGTGGGAATGCCTTCCTGCTGGTCTGCTTCATCACAAACGCTTCAAACCTGCTCTCTCTCTACGCACTCATAGAGGAGGATCAATCAAGCAATAACAACATGGTTGTTTTCCCCCCTTCTATCCTTGGCATGTTAATAACAGACAACATTAAGTAATGAGGGTTCGACTTTGGGACTGACGGGAGCATCAGATTGCTCCTTCCAAATCATTCATCATCCCCGCTTGGAGCTGAGCAAGAGTCTGTAGTTATGTACATAATGAGACAGATCCAGTGGTGTTTCAATTAATTGTCTTTTTTTTCTGTTTTCTTGTTTGTTTCTTTATCGGTAGGTTTGTGTACTGCTTCTGTATCATGAGATGCCCGATGTTTGAAAGAAAAGATAAGAGAGAAACACTTTGGAGATTAAGCAAATTATCACAAGTCATCTGACTGTGCTACCAAAGAAACCTCTAACACTGGTGTTTATCTGTGCCCACGTTAAGAGCAAAACAACACAAAGTCATCTTTGAATCGCATCCCTCTGCTTTCTCATGTATCTTACCTCACCCTCCATCCAGCTTCACCTCCCGCTCCCTCCATCTCTCTCTCTCGCTCTCTCCTGTGTATGTGTTCTGCTGGTTTTGTTACTGTATGTGTGTTCTTTTGTGATCGGCTAGGTCTGATTTGCACTACTGCCATAGAGGGTAAAGGATGCCACGCTAATATTGTAATCTGGCACCACACACACTGGAACGAATGCAACTGATTTCGAGACAAACCGATAATATCCGATGTTTGTTGGAACCTCTGGTTGACTGGATTCTATTCACTGACCATAATTCCATCCTGGCCTAGACAGAAAAGGACTAGTCTTGTTATTGCATATTATGTAAATGCATTCTGATGAATGCCAAGCATAGTGGTGGAGCTGGACAGGATAAAATGGTACACATGGGTTAATTCTCCTGACCGTGCCCTTGACCAAGGTAGGGATGAAATCTGAGTGCTTTCAGTGGCAGCTCACTGCCCTTAATGTGTGCTAATGCTAATACTAATCTAGTGATAATGGTAGGTTATGTGTATTAGGATGGTTAAAATGCAGAAACTGAATTTCCCTACTGGGGTAATAAAGTGAGTTAACCTTTAACCTCAAGATAAAATAGAATTGAGAAACAACTAAGAAAAATGGCAAGTTTTATGCTCAGATGACTGAAAGAAACGAAGATGTTGATTGCAATAAATTTTGTTACCAGAGGTAGATTTTGGAGAGAGATTTTGGGAAGCCACTCTAATTTTGACTAAGAAAAGTCAAAAAGTTCAATCAAGTAGGTCAAGTAACATTTTAATTGAAGATAAATATCATCAGTTTATAACTACACACAAAGTGGCTTTGACTGTTAATGTGTCGTAGGTCACTGCAGTGGAAAGTGTACGGATGTTGTAG
Organism: Apogon hyalosoma; assembly: GCA_037367295.1. Classification (NCBI taxonomy): domain Eukaryota; kingdom Metazoa; phylum Chordata; class Actinopteri; order Kurtiformes; family Apogonidae; genus Apogon; species Apogon hyalosoma. The sequence continues at coordinate 18,093,997 of JAPQRP010000024.1, read as the reverse complement.
CCAGAACTCATGTCTTTATCACAGTTTATCACTTTATAACAGCTTTTTGATGTTCCAAATATGCTTAAAGATACTATTACATTCTATTAAAATTACACAAGGACAGATACTAAAATTTATACAAAGGTGAGGTGTATGTATAAGTGAAATTACTTTATACTGTCCAGCTCTACATGTTTTATATCTACATGAAAAATGAAACAGTGTTGATCACTATCGCTGGAAATAAAAGAACCAACGCACAGTCAGGTTTTTAAATCATCCAGTGGTGGTGTTCATGGCCATCACAGTAGTCAGAAGAGGAGATATAGACTGAGTTGTAAAACCTGTAGTGTGTTGAAGATTGGGCTTTTGCTCAGTGGTGTCTTTTTGAAGTGTTCCAGAGGGGCTTAACTGCTGACATTGATGAGGGGATAGATGACACCGCATGTCACTTTGTGGTTTGGAAAAAAAAAGCTTGTTTCTGGACTGGGGGAGAGAAGATTCTTCAGTTCTCTTCAAACATGCCTTTGTTTTTGTTACTCTTTGAACACGGGTGTTGTAATTATGTTTGGCTCACACCCTGCTCTCCTTCCCTCTCTCCTACACACTGTGGTTTGCAGATTTCTACAGAGTTTGAAGGGTAAACTAATGCTTTTACAGATGCATGTTTTTTTTTTTGTTTTGTTTTTAATAGCTGGTATCTATTAGTGTTTTTAAGCATTTCAATCTTAACTATTAGCCTTTTCATTTGGACGTTAGTTGTTACTTCTTTTGTTGTCAGTAACAGACATAGACACTATACACTCACTGCTGGGTCAGTTGTACTCCATATTATTATTGTTATTGTATTACCATTTTGTATGTTGTTTTCCATTAATATCAGTATGGTAACAAACATCTGTAGTGGGACAGCCTCCGGACAGGCTCTGTTTAATGATGAGCTGCATTTCTCAAAACCAGTGTAGCATGATGATCATCAAGTCGATCCTGATTGGGTTGAGTTGGCTTTGGGAGAGGCAGCCTGTAAAGGTTTTCTTTAAGATGTTGATCCATCAGTGGTACAGGATGCTACAGCCTTCAGCCTGACTGAGCTGAGACACCAAGTTGGCACAATGAGTCAACAGGACTTCATTTACCAGCATTTCAGACACCTGTTCTGGATGATGTGGTTAAAAAAAACACCACATTTTGAATTTTTCTGCCACTCGTCAACAAATGGCCTCAGATTTTTAAATATTAACAACACTAGCATTGACATTTTTTGTAATACGACAAAGCATTTGTGTGGTTATTGGGCCTGACTTGTCTAACATCTAAGTTCACACTCTTCCATCCTGCAGCAGTTTACTTTTTGTGTCCTGACTTGGTGTCCAGACCCGTGTGTATTTCGGTGCTTTCTTTGCTGAACATTGTATTGTGTGTATCTGCAGTTAAGCTAGACTGCTGCAGTCTGACAAAATGATTTTTACTCTGTAAAAGAGCCTGCGCCAAGTTGGCATACATTCCTCCTGTAGGGAACTTTGTCCAGGCCTTATTTACACTCAATATCTCCACATGAACAGACAAGCCACGGCTGATTGTGCCAGCAGAGTCCTCTGCTTCCAAGGTGTCCACCATATCTTGTTTTGACTTGCATCATTTAAGTTAACCTTTATTTTGTGTGATAAAGGAACAACAAAGCATTTACCCCATGAATTAAGGACATTCAGAGCGTTGAACAGAACAGGGCGGCGTCTTTCTGTAGCTAAAGTACAAGTGGCTTCACTTTGAGTTGTAGTTTTTCGGTGGTGAAGTTCATACTGTTAGTTTAGGAACTTATTCAAGTACATTTACTACAGACTTCTCGAAATGTAAACCGCTGTGTTCTAGAATGTCCACACATTCCATCCTCTGCTGTCGACAGAAATGTGACAAAACCAGAACCGACGATAAACGTTCTACCCTCATCCCCCAGAATGAATTTAAACAGATGAGTTTTCATTGGGCTTCCTCAGACCAGTTGACAGTGGTTTGGACTGTATGTTTGGGGGCAGGTTTGGGGGGGCGAGCCTTCAGGAGCTGAGCTCCTATAAGGACGACCTGTGAGCAGCAGACGTTCAGCTGCCACTGAACGTCTGCTGAAGGTCTCACAGCGATGCCTTCCCCTCTTTGGTTCATTTGACCCCAATTAAGATTGGAGGTAGTTAGCATCATGTTAGAAGACACGAGGGAAAAGTGCTTGGTGTCCAGAGGGTTTTGTTTTTCTATTATTATTATTCTTTCTCATTATCATTTCACTACCACCCTGTAGGTAGGAGGCTCTCTTTCTGTTTTGACACACACTCCCTACACACTGTAGGAAAATCACTTAATAAAAGACTTTTTTTATAATAGGTAACTATAAGACCATCATTACGCTGTGCGTAAGGAATGTACAGAGAAAAATCGTAGGTATTTTTTGAGGAACAATTAATTTGTTAATGATATGTAGCTATTTAATTGTTGTTTTTCCCTGTCCTTATATTGTAATCATTGCATTTTCTCTTTTGTGAAAAAGTTGATCTTTTTTGTTTATAGAGTTTGTCTTGTTAAGAGTAAAGGTTCAAGTGCAGGAACACAGTAAATGTATGAAACCACAATAAGCCACTGGTGTGTCCGTGACAATCGCTACTTCCATTGATCCCCGTTGTTCTGGAAACAGTGAACTGGTGGTGTTGACCATGTGACTTGTGAATCATCTGAACAAAGAGTTCACTCATGAGCAATAAGAGTCAGTCCTTCTAAAGGTCTCCTCAGAAATTAGCATGCGATGTGAGAAAGGATGTCGCCGCTGGCCCTGACTGTCTTACCTGCTATTTCTGAATAATTTTCACAAACTTGTTGGGGAAAACACATCCATCATGGGCTAGCAGGCAGGTACAATCCTCACACACACACACACACAAAAAACAAATCTTTTGAATGGTTTTGGTTTTTAGATGAGAAGTTACCCTTAAAACTTGAGCTAAATCAGTTAAAAAAAAAAAAAATCCAATCGCTAAAGCTCAAGTGATGTAATTGTGACATTCTGTTTGTGCTTGTACACATGTTGTGGTCAAATACATATGTTTTGCTGTCAGTGAGGCTGAGATGATCAAAGTAGTACATGAACATTGGGGATGTTTGCCTTTCATGTCACAGTTCTCATCTGCTGGGGCCATTTTACTTCTAATCAAGTAAAAACAACATGAAAAAGTGCAGAAAAATCAAAAGGAGTTGGTCCTTACTCTTACTGTACACACGATCCTTTTTGAAGTGGAAGTAGCATGTGCTTAGTGGTAGTAATACTCTGAACTGTAAAACATTTGTATCATGAAAACAACCGTTTGTGGCTCTGTGTCTCCTACTAAAAAGGTTTTGGCAGGCCACCTTTTTTGTACGTAAAGTAGCCTTGATGAACAATAAAGTGCTTTTAAACCACAGAGATTGGGAGTCTTTGTCTTTTAAAGTGTGTTTGTGGTTGTAATTACATAACACATGATTAATATGAGCATCATCAGGTATTTGATGAGACGGCACTAAACTAAAACCATGGATGTCTTCCAGTAAAATGTGAAAACGCCCTTGAATTCCACAAATCAGACATTTCATTTTAGTTTTAGGATTTAATAGTTGCAGAAGAGAATTAGAGCAAAATGAACAGAGATTTACAAAAACCAAGAGAAAGTTACAAGTTCTAATGACTTGAAAACACAGATTATTGAAGTTTATTTGGAAACAACAGAGCAGAAATTCTCTCACAAATATGCAACCTGATGATAAAACGCATACTTCATCACACCGACAAAAAAGAGAACATTATACATGCATCGACACCTGACTGCAGAGTAAACAGGTTTTTCTACAGTAAATGAAATATTTTCAGGCAGTGTACAGTAACATCTGTGTGTGTGATTCAGTGACAGGAGTGGAGCTGGTTTCAGTATTAACTGTCTCCCGTAAACAGACGGTGAGACGGATGCATCTGCTGAGTCGTCCAGAGTGTTTTTGTATTTTCGTAATTCATCCCAAGCTCTTTTCTCAACTGAACGAGTGAGCAGATGTAATAAAGCGGAGTCCTGCCAAACACTCTTCAGCAGATGCATTTAATGTGATGATGGAGAGGCTACAAGATGGACCTAACATGTGACCATTTTTACACTTTCCAAAAAAAAAAAAAGAACTTTGTTTTCCGCTTCAGACTCCAATGTGTAAGTATGTAAACATGACTGGTTATTATGTCATAGGATCAGATACTTTCTGCTTTAAACACAACATTAGCTGCTTTTTAAAGCCCTGATCATGTTAAAAACATTCGCTCAGTGTTTTCGCAGTAAAAGTGATGGTCCAACTTTTTGGTCGATCTTGTATCCAACAGACTTGGGTTTTAAGGACAGTAACAGAATGCTCTGAAGCCTCTCAGCTGTTTTTTTTTTTGTTTTTGCATGGATTTTTATTCATGTTTTACTTAATATTTATCAGTTTGTCTGCAGAGTGTGCATGTGAAATAGGTTAAAAAAAATAGTAGAAAAATGGATGGATGGAGTGAATGGATGTGACGTTTCCATCCTCAGTGGTGCAGGTTTTATTTTTCCAGTCCTTTAGATGCTTTCATCGTCGCTCATATCCCAAATCTAGAGGAATAGAAACGAAGGAAAAACAAAAAAGAAAACAGACAAAAGTTAATTCACATAGAATGCATTACTTTGTTGAACCCTCAAAAACTTCCACACTCACCAGTGCCTGCAAGCATCTGCTGATCAAAAATGATTCATAACTGTTGAACCATGAATCCTAGTAGTACATGTAAATAATTCAGGTCAAATACAGTTTGTCGTCTTTTCATGGTCATCAGATGTGACCCATGTTGGACGTTCAGAGGCTCCGTACTGAACATGGAAACACCGTCATCTTCTACAACATTGATTCACCAGTAAAACCCATGGAGCTGGATCGATGACATTAGCTGTCAGCACTTGTTTTCTGTTCAGTTTTAGACATATTTTGTTGATAAAGTCACTTTTTCTGCAGTTTGCTTTGTTTTGATAATAACCATTGAATTTTCTCAGCTTTTATGAACATCTACACGATCAGTAGTAGCTAGTCATTTTTTCCAGATTTTTCAGGAAAAACTTAACCAGGAATTGAGTATCGGATGTTTTAGGCAAAAAAGGGTCATTTTTATAAGATAAATAATTAACATAGGCAATTATTTTAGGAAGGTGACAATATAAGAAAATACCAGATTTTCACAAATAAATGCAAAGAATAATAATACAGGGTGTCCCAAAAATTTTACATCATTTCATCACCTAATAATTTGTTTAAAATTTGTTTGCTCTTTTTGCTCAAAAAAGCGTAATCATTTTTATTGTTCTGCTTTCAGGAATTGACATGCTGTTTACTGCGACAGAAAAGGCGTTCTGTGTATTGAAGCATTACCTACTTGACGTGCTGCGTCACCAGCGGCGCACACATTGAACATTTGTAATAACTTTGGAACATTATGAAATGACCATCCCCCAGAATTTTTCATTTGAAATTTAAGTCCAAAATAAATCCTATTAAGTATCATTTCTCCTGACCATGTAGTCACTCTGATATGGACATCTCAAACAATGTCAATTTTTTTGGGACACCCTGTGTTATAACAAATGGTGATGAATCACTTAGGAAACGTTAAACGTGGAGAAAATTCATCTGGAAGTCGCCACAAAAACAGACATTTTTCACCTGGGTCATTCTGGTGGAAGGTTTTTTTCAAAATCACAGGTAAAAGTTCCTGCAGTGGAAAAGGTTCTGTATGGATCTGCTTTAGGACCACATGAAAGTGTCTGGTTTGTGCTGTTCCGACTGTCACAAAAAAAAAAAAAAAAAAAAAAATCAGATATGACTCAAATATGGGGAAAAAAAGTCACATTTGGGCCAATTTGCCTTCAGTGTGAATGTATCCTTAGTCAGTTACAATGAAAACCCATTAGTGTGTGTCTGTCAGTGGATGAGTGGATGATAATAGTACATAAAAGCTGTTTCAGTGTTCACGTGGACACCTGATGACCCCTGAACCCACTTTTAAAGGTGCGTGGAAACAGAACCGATCTGACAAAGAGTAACCCTTGTTCACTGCACTTTAGTTTAATACAAGCAATGAAAGCTCTGGAATAAATATAAAAAGCTGAAGTGATTTCATCCAATCACTTAGAGTAACTAATAAAGTAATGCTCAATTTATGCCCAGACAAGAAAAATGGACCTTCAGAGATCGTACAGTGAGTCTGCAGCTCTCAGTTTTTGGCAACGTGAAGCACTTGTATAACAGCTTTGAAAATAATTACTAACAATCACGACTAAGAGGTTTCTTACCAGGAAGTGACAGCAGCATGTGACACACACACACACACACACACGCACACACACACACACACACACACACACACACACACACACACGCACACACACACA
>JAPQRP010000024.1:18063757-18086722 GCA_037367295.1 Apogon hyalosoma | reverse complement strand
AGTAGTAGTAGCAGTAGTAGTAGTAGTAGCAGTAGTAGTAGTAGCAGTAGTAGTAGTAGTAGCAGTAGTAGTAGTAGTAGCAGTAGTAGTAGTAGTAGTAGTAGCAGTAATAGTAGTAGCAGTAGTAGTAGCAGCAGCAGTAGTAATAGTAGTAGTAGTAGCAGTAGTAGTAGTAGTAGTAGTAGTAGCAGCAGCAGTAGTAATAGTAGTAGTAGTAGTAGTAGTAGTAGTAGTACTTCAGGTCAGAACTTTCCAAACACTCAACTGTTCATATTCTAAAGACTATAAATCTGTTTTACTGGACAAGTTAATGAAATAAACCAACCAACACGTCATCCTATTTTTTTATTTGGGGACATTTTTGTGGGGAAATTCCAGTTTTTAATGAGTTCCAAATAGTACATTTTACTCCCAGGAAATTTCTTTTGACATTATGAGGAAGCTGTCAAGTCCAGGCCCAGAAAACCTAAACAGTTTTAAACCCCTTCTGCTTCTTGCTGCTGTTCTGTACGAGCACAGAGAACAGATTTGATAATCAGACGTCATTATGGTTAAGTGCTGTGTGCTTACTGCAAACGACTTGAGCAGTGTGAAAGAACAGAACATGGAGAGCACAAAAGTACAATCCATGTGGTGGGCGGTGCGCGCGCGGACCGCTGCGACTCCAACAGGACTACACCTCACCACCTCATTCTAGCTGGAGCGCGCACAGACCACCACCCAACGAAACGCATTCTCTGAGTCAAGCACTCTTCTGCCGTGTACCTGCTGACTGCGAACGTCACGCTGCCGTAAAATGGTATTGGTGTGGTTGTATCGGAGCACTTTTACACTTTTACAAGTACGAGTAGAAGTGCACACGCTCAGTATCGGGCCGATACCCTAAACTGATATCGGTGCATCCCTAATCTACACATAGCAAAAATAATACATTTCTGGGGTTTTATTCTAAATGGACAAACACACATATATCACTCCAATTTTAAACCTCCTCAAATGTGATACTATTTTATACATTTTTCTTTTACCTGACTTTTCTGCATGTCCCTCGCACTGCCCTTCTAACTTTAGTCACTTTGATAAGTGTTTAACAACTGCAACATCTCTAACGTTGCATTTGCACTTTACAGCATTCAAATGACTGTAACTCCTAAACCGTTTGCGCGTCCCACAAAATTCAAACATTATACACACGACATAAGACTTTGTGGCGCCAACGTGGGACTTCATTACAAGTCGACTTGAACTGTTTCAGAGACTTCCGCACCGTACTAGTAGTAGTATTTAAGGTCAGAACATGACAAACACTTACTAAACTGTAAGAATTCCAAAGAATATAAAGCGCAAGATTTCTACATTTTTCAACATCAGAACATCCATGAATAAAACTGATTAAAAAAAAAAAAGCATTGAAACATACTGTCTTTTACTTGATAAATTAATAAAAAAAATAAAAACAAAACAATAAGTCAAAATGTTTTTTACTTGGGGACATTTTTTGTGGGGAAATTCCAGTTTGTAATGGGCTCAACATTGAACATTCTACTCCCGGAAAATAAACCTCTTACGTTTGGTTCACTCCCTCAGCGCGTTCAGCATTGTCAGCCTTATTTCGTATTCAGATGGACAGACAGAATGCAACGCACTTGTATAAATAAATAAATTCATGGTTATAAAAGTCCCTGGGAATGATGGTGGAAATAGGGCTCAGAAAGTTCTTGTCTTCAATAGAAGTAAAACGGAGGTTTTTGCACATAAAGATACGAACTTTGAAGCTCAACTCACACAGTGTCTCCTGCTGTTGTTTATAAGCTCTGGATCTTAATCTAAGAAACTGCCTCTTTAAAGGAATATTTTAGAGACAAACTGATGATTAGAGCTAATATTCACACTTTTACAATTGTCATATCTGTATTTTTGTTCATATCCTGTCCTGTTTTGTTTATTGTCCTGTCCTCACACCACGACAGAAGTAACAGCCTATTAACACTGAAATGATGAAATTATTTTAATCAGAGTACTTATTTACAATCCCTGAGAGTTCAATATGACAATTCACAACATGTACTATTGAATCAAGGCCAGATTAAGGACACTCCCATACAGGCTCGTATTGAAGCTACTCTCAAAGACACCAAGGTTTTAATTTTTACTGCAAATATGCGTATATTGGTTCAAAATATTGGTTATAGTCATGTTCAACTGGGGGTGTACTGGCCTCTAGTAGAGAGAGATATTTCAGTTTGAGTTCATGTGTTCTGTCTACTCAGAGCTACTGTCATTCCCATATTGCTCGAGACCAGAGCCGTATAAAGAGAGTTACGATATGCTTTGATGTCACCACTCCCGTGATCACATGATGCAAGTAAGCCTGAATAGTTCCAAACGAACCGAGCACTTTCATGTTCGTCTATAGACAGCAGTGAGTGTGTTATTGCATGGTAAATCTCAAAATAAACCACACACAACAGTTGTTGCACTACTGTATGTACTGTAGTGTCAGTTATACTTTACAGTAGTGGGGTTCACCAATGAAAGGACTGTATTTATTACTCTGAATTCTTACATTTTTGGGGGAAAGGTTCATGTTAGCTGGAGTAGGCTACTTATGTCAGTGGTGCTAACTTTACACGTTCATTCATTCTGCAATTGGACTGTAAAGAGATAGACAATTTACCATTTTAAAGTTTTACTATTATAGGACTGAGGTACAAGCAGTAAACAGTGGTTAGCTGTGAACACTGTGTGCCTGCCGAGCCCTGCCCTCCTAATAACACACACAATAAGGCATTAACCAGCATATAGCATAGCAGCTAACTTAGCATGCTACCATTTGCACAGAAGCTAAACTCATTAAAACTCAACATTAGCAAACTCAAAACTCAAAAGAATTCTTATGGGATGAGTCGGATCCAACGAGTGCCAAGTTATTGAAGTTTTGCTTCCTTTAACTCATCAATAGTAACTTTAATAAACTTTTATTGGCAGAGTTCAGCTCTACAGCAACTCTCTTCCTAATTAGCACATGACCTCAACTGACAAACTTAAACAAACACCACCAGTTTCAACAAAACTAAAATAAAACCGTTGATATAATATTTGTACTAACGTTACCTTATCTTAAAAATTCCATAATTTGTGGTTATAGTGGTTCATTCTCAACAGCTGACCAAATCAAGCTAGCTAACTATAGGACTACAGCAGAAAGTCCAACATAACAGCTGTTTAAGATATACATTTATGAAAACGCTAACACATACCAAAGAAAACAGAGTTTACAACATAAATGTCCGCTAATACAGGAAATACACTCAATAATTTGAAAGATGATGACATCTTATCAACTTAGCACTGGAGTTGCTAAATCAGCTACAATAGAAATGAATGTATTCCAACACTGCTACACTCTATGTTGGAACTATCTGCCCCTCCATAAGCCGGAAGCAGGTCCATATTTTGTCTGCCATTGGTTTTTTTTACAACGGGAGTCGGTGGAAGTGTTGCGACTCTGTTTATATCAAAGGCTCTGGTCGAGACATGTTATCAGTTCAGTTACCATTAAAGCCCTGTTACTTGATATCTGGCCCTAAGCAAATATCTGTCTGTAAGTATTGTTGTGTAATAAAATGTTTATTCACCCTACATACTCAGTTGAGGCTCTTTGTGTTGTTTCATACTTTATAGTTGTGAAAAACGGAAGACACTAATAGCATTAGCATGTATATGGCACTTTCAATGTATTTTAACATCGTGCTAATTGCTATCACTAACAAATTTTTTTGTTTTGGAACTGTAGCAAGCTTTAAGTTAATGGTGTGTACATTTTACATAATACAAAGCAATGATACATTGTGTTATGTAGCGCTACACATTTTTTGTTCATAAAAACGATGATTGTACAATGTATTTTGTTTTTGTATGTACAGTTTTACACAGAGGCTTCCTAAGTGTTTATTGGAGCACTGTTAGCTATCTGTACAGCAAGTTATCAAACACAAGTGAAGACAGAATAGAGGGATCATCATCTGTCACACCATGGATGCTGCCTACCAATTCATTAACTATAAATAAGTATATAAGGGATAATAAACAGCCAGATGGTCATTATTACTGAATAAACCATGATGGGGTGAGAGCGGAGAATACATTTATTACATGACTATTTATTAACGAGTCAATAATATGACAAACTGTATATACAGTACATGTACATATAGATGGTCTATAAGTTATTTTGGGACTCATTAAGTCACCATGACCGTGTTCCATTATGCTGTGTTTCCACTACTTGGTACCGGCTTAATTTGACTTGACTCAGCCTTTGTGCATTTCCATTACGTAAAATAATCTGGAATCTGGTACCCAGGACTAGTTTTTTGGTATCTTCTCTGCCGAGGTTCCAAATCGGTGGAAGAGATACTAAAACATGACATATAAATACTACAGATCACTGATTGGTCAGAGAGTTGTCTCTGTGTCATTATGTTATCAACGTGCGACCTGCCATTAAAAAAAAAAAAAAACAGATCCAGAAGTTTACAGTAGGTTAATCCACATCATGGCAGCCTGCAAAACTACACCGTGATCAGTCAAGGAGATGCAGACATGTCTTTCCTTGGTGGCAGATGAAAAAATTCAGCGTGAGCTTGACGGGGCAACACGCAACAAACAAGTTTATCAGCAACTCTCTGAGCAGACATCACAGAAGTTATGCACTGTGTCGCTATGACGACCAGGTACTCAAAAGTTGGTAGAGTCTCCAGGAACAGTACCTGGTACCCGACTCGAGCTGAGCCGAGTCGACTCGAGCCGGTTCCACATAGTGGAAACGCAGCATTAGATTATATGTCTACAACTGTGTATACTATAGCATTGCAACAGCATGTTATTCATAGCAACAGTCTGTGCAGCACAAAGGGACCTTCAACCAGTCAGAACTGAAAATTTAACAAAGCCATGTAATACATCTGAACATGCAATGTAGTGGATTTCTCTCACAAAGGCAAAGCAGTAAACATTTTACCTGTGGGTGGAAGTCAGAAAGTCATCTAACCTGCTCTGCAGAACCTTCACCTGCATGTGAACGTGCTGTGGTATTCGCTCTAGTTCGCTCTATCAGAACTTCGGGAGGCCTTTCTCTGACTTGGGTTGGAGTGTATCAGGGCAGTGTGGAGAATCGGGGACAAATTCATATCAAAGCTGGATGTTCTGCATTTCTGCTCCACTGCCGCTGGGGAGTGAGCATCAAAAGGACAGCGAGCAAAGAGCGCTTTGAAACACAGCGACACTGGAGCCCCACTCTGGACGGCTGCCACGCCACACTGATGCCGTGTTTATGTGTGTTTTGAGCAATCTTTTGTGCAAAATGAAAGAGAGAGGGGGGAGGGAATGGAGGAGATCTGAAGGGGGGAGGTGGGAGACCTTATGTAACGGGAAAAGCTGAGGCCAACAACTTTACTACATTCTGTCAAAGCACGGCTGAATACTTGGGATGTTTGTCCACTGTTTACCTCCATTGCCGCAACACATAAGCAGATTTTTGTAAAGCAGAGATTAAAATAAATTGGTCCAATTAGAGAGTTTGCTGAAATCACTGGGTTTATTTTATTCTAAGTTAACACATTACCTGAATGAAAAGTGTACAGTGGTGATATTGTTAATTCTGTACATCCTGGATTTGCTGCTTATTTCCCTTCTGGCTAGATGCTAAATTACATTTCACTGCCGTGGACTTGTACATGTGTAGTGACAATAAATTGAATCTGAAAAGCAGTTGAAACCAAGACATTTAAGAGATGAACATGTACTAACATGACATTACATATTACCAAAAGAGATTAAATCAGTATGGAATGAACTGCTTTAATATTTTGGCAAAAAAAAAATCAAATATTGTCTCTTTTCATTATATCCTCCTGACATCCAGTAATGCATTTTTGTCCTCTTTAGTGGACGAGAGTTTCAAATATTAATTAAAAAAATAAAATAAATAATAACAACAAAAAAAAAAAAAAAAACGTATCTGAGAAAAACTGTTCCATCATATTGTTTCCAATCAAGGTAATTATTTAATGTAAAAAAGCCAAAACCTTTACTAACTGGGTCTCGGGAGAATATATATTGGCAATTGGCCACGTAAAACTATCAATCTGGACCTTTAGCCCTGCCAAACTGTGCCTACTATAAAAAACAAAATAACAGATTAAAGAGAGAACACTGGAAGTGACTGTTGGTTGCAGCCTTAGCTTGACTTGTATGTGATCAACCTGGTCGACCCCCACACCACACACACAAACCATGACGGCACCTCAAAGGGATTGGCACTAACTCATCCAGCTCCACATCTTTAACTCTGAAGCAGTCTTATCGCTTCTGGACCTCGAATCACTGCGGGTTACCAAAAAAAAAAAAAAAAAAAAAAAAAAAAAGCAAGAAAAAAAAAAGCCTTGTTGGATGTTTCATAAAGTCGAACTGTAAGCTGCATGTAATCATTGTGTGAATGTGTTTGAGTTTGTAATCAGTTGGGCTCCGGCTGATATGACAAGTATAATCCGGGCTAGTTGTTGAAACGAGGCCGGGATCTGATCAGATAGAGGAGGTGTTAGCTGACAGCCGAGGCTGCTGGAATCACAGCCAACTCTCTGCTGCAGCTGATTATTGTTCTCCCACAAACACAACACAAGCCTCAGCATGAGGGTCTTTAGCTGCGAGTCCCACTCCCGCAGGCCTCGGTCAAAGCACTGCCTCTGCAAAAGCACCATCACAAACACTATATATTTGCTGTCTGACATTTCACATCTCATTTATTTTTAACGACGTTTCCAGTTTTAGACAGACGGCTTGGGATTGCCACTCTTAAGGGGAGCAGAGTGGAAGCACTGAGCCTTCTTACAGGAACACATCCTCCTAAGTACGGGTGGCCCCAGTGGGAATCCAGCCTCTAAAGCCATTCAACTCGTCAGAGCTACACAACCACTGATGGGCTTTGCTATTAAACACACATCTGCTTTACATATTAGAACTGACACCAAAGCACAAAGCGCAAAGTCAAAGCTTTCATCATAGAGACTGGCTCCATCTGATATACAATTAGGGGACCACACAGAGTGGCGTGGTTTATGGCTGCTGGATGCAACAGTGCCTATGCACTGCTGGTTGAGGAAGAAAAAAAAAAAATAAAGAGGCAAGAAATCAAGTCGAACTGATTTTTTTTGTGAACTTATGAAGCTGAAGAGGTTCAAAGACAGACACCTGTTACTATGAACAGTATGTCAGTATGTAGGAAACACTTCATACATGGAAGTGTTACTTTGTTGACTTCATGTACCTGCTAAGTGATGGCTTTTCATCATAAAGGCGATAGATGTTTATTATGTTAATAAAAAGTTGGAGTTTGAATGTATTGCAAGGATCACCTCTTTTGAACGGTGTCCTAAAACCACAAATACAGAGAGCACATAAAAACATAACAAACCAGCAATACATAACAAACACTGCAACTACACAAATAATGACAGTGCACAGTTTGCTCCACCAGTTATACTCCAATTTTAGCATTGATTTAGAACCTTATTTTTGTGCACGTGGTGAATTAATATTCAATATTTATTCTTCTTTTAGTTCTGTTTTTGATCCCTAACACCCTCTTACGTGTTTGGTCATCAGTTTACTTTGTATTATTACATTGACAAATATTTCCAACCAAGAGCCCAAGTCCCGCCCCTTCCACTTCTATTCCATTGGACCTAACTTCAGAAAAAAATTGTATAACAGTCAATAGTGACTCACAAGGAATTTTTTTGATGCGTCATTTACACAGATAATGTTTACCAATTTAAAAGGCATCCAAAGTTTGTTGTATAACTGCTAAAGTATAAGACTGAAAATACACATACACAAAATCTAGACACCTGAAAGTCACAGAGGTGATGTCATCATAATGACCTCTTTACAAGATGTCTCTGCAGCTTCAACATGACCAGGATTTTTACCTTTTTAATACTTTTTCACATTTTTCTTGAACAAGAGATGCAGTCCATTAAACAGCTTAATGGACTGCATCTCTTAAACTACATGTTTCTTATGGTCTTTGCAGTGAAGCATGACTTTCTTGTTCATAAAATTGTTGATATTCTATTAAATTAGTAAGTAATAAGTAATTTGTCTCTTGCCATTGACCACAGTTCATTTTTCTGAAGTTAGGTCTCATGAGGTACACCAGAAGAGACAGGGTTTGAACTCTCCATTTTAAATTGTTGCTGAAGCCCATTGTTTCCCCAGTAAATGCCCGTAATACACCTTATCAGGTCAAACTGGTTAATATCACAAATTGTGTTTTGGTAGTGTGCTGTTTGCATTCTATATTAATAAAGATGATCGTATAAGCAGTTTCATCATGTTGTACAATTAATAATAACTATAGGTACAAAACTATTAGTTACTTATGGAATTTTAAGTCTGTGGTGAATTTGTGTGGTTTTACACCAGAGCTCCACTGTGTCAGACTGGATAAGTCCTTCATGTTCAGTGAAGCCCACACTTCCCCTTCTTCCTATACAATAAAGTCAATGAATCCATTGGGCTGTGGAAACATCAACACTGGGCAATTAGTTCAGACTTGGCCATGGAAACTCTTGTTTCCTCTATAAATGATCTAACATGTGTTTATAAATGGAGGATGTATTTGATGATTTATGTTAATGGATGGGGGGCAGGCCCATCCACCACACAAAAGACCCCCTGAGGGCAGGTTTTAAAGTGTGAGGGAGGAAAAGATCCACGCAGCTAGCTCTGCAATTAAGGAAAGATTAACTCATTGGTAAGTAAATAAAACACTTGAATATGACACTTCAAACTGTTTTCTGCTTTAAGATTGGGGACTGGAAACCTCTTAGTAGGTTGAAAAATGTAGAAAAAGTAGACCCTTTATCTATATTTTTGTTTCTTGCTCCAACTTCCTTCTTTGTTTTTCTAAAGTTCCTCTTTTGACATTTTTCCTTCTGACCTTAGTAACCACAAAGGACACATCATGGAAAACTCACAATATCTAGAAAACACTGAACTGGAAATAACCTAAACAACAAAGACAACAATAGGAGGTGTGTGTGTGTGTGTGTGTGTGTGTGTTTATGTCATGATCCTAAAATTGCTTTACAACCCACAATGACATGTCCACTCATGCACATTTACACAACGACTCACCCACTGTAAGACACACATTAATCTAACATTCCTCCACACACACACTCTGATAACAAAACACACACACACACACACACACACACGCACACACACACACACACGCACACACACACACACACAGATGAAGTGTGGGTTCATTGTGCCCATCATAAATAAATGATGCCGTTTGGGTGTAGCTTTTCTGAGGGTTCAGTTTCCGGTATGGAGACGTATTCAACTGTGAAACAACAGTACTTTGAAGCACAATGATGGGATGAGGTCTACAATCACCTGAGCTGCTGTTATAGGAATGACCTTTATCTGGTTTGGCTGGAACCTGAGCTTGTACCAGGATTTAAAAAGGAAAGATGACTCCCAGCTATTTTTAAGACCTAAACTCTGGCTACAATGTAAATGCAATAGTGGCAGAAATTAGATGTTTTGTATATGAGCTCTGAGGATGAACAGAATTTCTTGAATGTTCAATATGGAGGATGTGATAGCTGGTTAGTTTCAGCATTAGCTTACAACATTTGTGAGCTAACAGTAGCTAACATCGCACACTGATGCAGCAGTACAGGATAGACAGTGGCTGTGATAAAATTAAATCTGAAAAGTCACAAAAATGAAAATGCTAAGTATGTGTTTTTCCATAAACTGGTTTGGTGCAAATGATCTAGTCAGCATTGTATGGCCAGTAGGTGGCGTTATAGGCTACATTACACATGGGTCTAATAAACAGAGTAGAAGAAGCAGAGTATTCTGTTGTTGTTTTCCCTCTAAAGTGGCTCTGACGAAGGAATAATGGGGTCTCCTGATTGGTTGTACTACTTACAAAGTTTTACACTTTAGCAGAACATCTGGGAGTTAACAGTTTTCTGCATTAGAATTTATTTGAAAAAGATGGCTCTATTTCCTCTGTGTCTACTTACTTTTTGGTTAGCAAAAAAAAAAATTTAACTAAATCTGAGTTGGTTTTTATTTGTTCATTTTTATTTTCATATACATTTTCCTGTGCAACATTAGTGCATTTGATTCATTTGTGGAAACACACCTATTGAAAAATGTAGATGGAGGAGCCAGGGTTTTCATGGGAAATCCAAACCACACTCCTTTAAAAGAAAGCAGTGTATTGTGGCTGTTATCCGAGATGCAGCTGGTAGGTCACTAATGAAGTTGGGTCATTGATTATTTAATAATAATCTTCTTTTTTTCCAGTGTTTTCCGGGTGAGTATTTTAGCCTCAATGGCACATTGAGAATGAAACAGACATGTAACTACAGTATATTTATGCAAAATGAAAGTAAACTACTGTTTAATTCATTCTGTTCCTTTTCATTTCCCCCCAGTGATGGTGTATTTTAACAACAAGCACATATAGTGCATAGTCCATGAAGACTGTGCAGTTGAAGTGGCTAAAAAAGACTTAACAAAATCTCATAACATATTTCCAGAGGTCAGTGTTTTCAATGCTAATCCACAGAGAAGTGAATGTAAATGTGTTTGCAGGTATGCTGCAAGATTTAGGTTTTGAAAATGATTATATTTCTTTGTTGGTGTCTGTATTGAGATGTTTCATATGGAAGGATCAGATCAAGTTTTAAACAGGCTTTGGAGTGAATATAGAGGGTAGTTTAAATGGAGCATATAATAATCACGTTTTAAAAGCATTTTTTTTTTCTGTTTCTAGGTTGTACAGCAGTTATAAGTAACTGACACGTTGACCCATGGGAATCCATGGGTTCTAGGAGCAGTACAGTTCATAAAATGGGGAGCCGAGCTAAGCTTACTGCTGTAACACACAGATTAGGAAAAAATATAATGGCCCTCGTTTTGGATTGAAATCAAAATTAACAGGAAAGAAAAATAATTTCCTTATATAGTTCTTTGAAAGGGCTTTACATCATTACTGTATGACTTCATCACATTCACATTACTTGATGACTTGACTAAATTTACTGGTGTAACACACAGATTAGGAAGAAACAGAATGGCCCTTGTTTTGTTTTCTATTGACATCGACGTGGACCAGAGACTTTTACACAGGACTGAGCATGACGGTTTATTGTGACTCACTGCCGTTCTCTGTCCGGATCCGCTGAACTGAGGTCCATGTGATCCGAGTCTGCGCAGAACGGTCTGTCAAGGCAGCACTTTTACACAGGACTGGACATGACGGTTTGTGAATTGTACTATTCCTGGTAGCACATGAAGGCAGCATATGACTTTTACAAAGGACTGAACATGACGGTTTATTGTGTTATGACCCTGGGTCATAATTTCTGTTGTGTACTTTTGTGAATGTATTTTCTCCCCCTGCCCTGTAGGGGTGCTGTGTCTTTTGGTTTGTTTCTTACAGGAAGTTGCTGATTGGTGGGAATCAGATGAGCTGCCCTTTAAAAACAGCCCTGGACCCAGCAGCTAGCTCTCTCTCTGCCAGCTTCCAACAAGATTCTGTGCGTTTTTTGATTGCCAGCTTTGTGAGATGTGTTTGCGTGTGTTAGTAGTAGTTGTTGTGTATTGTAAATAGTTGTACATAGTATTTTGTTAAAACAGTTCTTAGTTTCTGGTAGGGGAGAGTGGCTCTTTTTGTTTTCACCTTTTTCTCCTGTTTTGGTTAGGGAGTTTAAGTTAGTTATTGTATTTTATTTTATGAACTTAGTTTAGAAGACTTTTTGTTTGGAAGAATACTTTTTGATTTGTTGTTTTATCTGAGTACTCCCCCTAACCCTCTTTGAGTTGTTTAAATAAATGTTTTTGGACTGTGATTTTCAGACTGGCATGTGTGATTGGGAGTTGGGAGAGGGCTGGAAGAGCACATTATGTACGTCCTGGTAAACCCCTAGGCCGGGATGTAACATGAGTCACTGCCGTTCTGCGTCTAGATCCGCTGAACTCCGGTCCGTCTGATCGGAGTCTGTGCAGAACGCTCTGTCACTGTGTTATGGTGAGTGGGGGGCTTCCGGAGGGGGACGTAAAAAGGCCGAGTCTGACTGGGGACCAGCGGAGTGGAACTGGGAGACAGTAAGAATCAGACAGACTTTGTTAGTGTGTGATTACAGTCGGACCCAGTTCTCCCGTTGTGCCCCCCTCCTCGTTTGTGACTGAATGGACTTGTCCGCAGGCCGCCTGTAAGCCCATTGTTATTTTAGAAATATAACTTCAAAAGTATTGGTCATATCAATAAGCTGTTTTTGCCTTCTGATCCCTGACCCAAAATACATAAGTACTCCAAAAGGCAAAGGCTAGCTCTGTCTGGTTTGTCAGTTATAAAGCAGACACACATACACGCATGTATGCACACATGCTTTTATAATATAGAATCATGTCCCCAAATTTAAGTCCCCAAGCACTTAAAGTTAGGGAAGTCACTTCACTATTCCTTTATCATGGTCTCTTGCAGATCTTATATGACTTGGCTGGTAATGTAGCAACTTAAATATTACTTAGATTTCATCCTGGTCTGGGAAGACAGTGTGTCATGTTCCAGTAAGAAGATCAACTAAGATTAAGAGTGTTAAACCTTATTTTGTCTGCGTCTCCTCTTCCAGTAACACAATTACATGATTTCACACATGCATGTACAATCACAGGCTGCAAATGTTCACAGATGGAAACAGCGATGAGTACACGTGCACACTCTCTTTACGCAGTGAAAAATGACCTAATGTAGCCTGAAGTAACACCAACTGCTGCTCCGGCACGCTGCATTCCCTGCTACATTCCTGAATTCTCTTCAGACATTCCTGCACAATGTGGCAGGAAATGTGCCTGTGTGGTAGTTTCACTGGCAGAGAGGCAGTTTAATTTCAGGTGAAGGGGTAAAAGGTCAAATCGCTCTCAAAGTCTGGAACATAAGAGGGGCTGTGATGTGGCTCCATTATGTCTCAGGACTACAACCACCTCTGACTGAAGGAAAACACAGAAAGAGGAAGAAAAGGACCAAAATGAAGGCGACTCTAAGGGTAAATGCTACAAATCTAGATACAGTCCAAGACCCTTTCTCCTGTCAGTGTTTAACAAATACATACGAAATCTACTCATTTTGACTAAATATTACCCATGCCACACAAATGCCACATGGGCTATTATGTCCTTTTCATGGTCTCATTTTATTCTCATTACCACTTCAGGCTATCTGAAGACATCCAGCAGTAAATCATACTACTGCTAGGCTTGAAAGCTCCTAATGCCTTCTGTTTAATAAAGCCATGTCTCCAGGCAGCATATACAATTGCACACAATAAGCAGAGCTTTGGCTAATATTTGCTTGGCAGTAAAAACACTCATTTGATAAAGTAGTTCCAGATGCTTCGCTGAATGCTAGATGTTCAACAGTGTGATCCTGATTTTTTTAACATTGCCGGTGTGTCACAACAGTTCACAACAACAATCCACGCATGTTTTTAAAGCACATGTTAAGTACTGCCAGTGAAATACAGACAACAATGATTATCACAAATGCCCACAATTCTAATGAATTTTAATAAGCTAAGTGGTCAATACAAATTCCCCCATAGGTGTGAATATGAGGGTGAATGGTTGTATATGTCTGCTGTGATGGATGGGCAACATGTCCAGGGTGTACCCCACCCTCACCCATGGGTAACCAGGATAGGCTCCAACATTCCCAAGACCATAAAGAGGACTAAGAAAGATGCCGAATGAATGAATTTCCAGAATCCCTTTGCCAATTTCATTTTTGTTTCTGCTTTGGTCTCTACCAATAGAACAAACTGAGGAAAATACATGACTGTAGCTGCTGCACCGTTATATGAAGAGTGTAGAGCAGGGGTGTCAAACATATGTCCCACGGGCAAAAACTGGCACACCAAAGAGTCAAATCCAGTCTGTGGGATGAATTTAAAGGAGTCGTATGTAGGATTGTGGCCAAAACTGGTACTGCAATCACATTCAAATCACTGTAGAGCGTGGTATCCCCTCCCCCTCTCCCTCCCCCCAGACTAGGGGTTACCAGATCCAGCATGAGTGTCTACTACATGGAGCTACCATGGCAAGTGATGAGTCCTACACCGGTATAAATGTCGGCCCGGTCTCTTCACCCGGTGGCTCTCATCGGGCGTTGAGACTGTGGCCCAGGCAGGGTGAGGCTGTGGCGCAGGCCCAGGTCCAGCTGTTGGTGGCTCTTACTGGGTGGTGAGACTGTGGGCCGGGGCCACGGGAGACCATGGGAGAACTGGCATCGGCCTTCAAATTCTTCTCTGCTTTCAGCCGTCCCCATGTTCCGAAAGTATCTCCTATACATAACCTTGTTTTGTTCCTCACTTTGTCATGACATATTTGGGAATCATGAAAGGCCTTTTAAGTTTAGTAACGTCAGACATTTGTGATCGGAAATGTTCCAGATGCAGCTCAATGGGAACTGGCAAACTGGATGTCAAAATGCTACTGACTGTATGATTGGCAGATAGGTGATGGGCGGAGCATCAGACCATAACACAAAATGACAACATAAACATTACTTGTAGGCTGCCACTTAACTTTTCAAATGCAAATATTCTGGCTGGACTACTGTCAGTGATATCAGTATTTGAAATGAACATGATTCCTTAATGTCGGGTGACATTCAGGGCCATTTCATGATTACTTGGAACATAAGTCTTACATAGAGCTCCCTTAAAAAGCACAAATATTACACCAAAGATATTAACAGTTAAGGGTGTCAAAGTGGTTTTAGTTCAGGGGCCACATACAGCCCAATATGGTCTCAAGTAAATAATATCATAACCTATAAATGACAACTCCGCATTTCCTTCTCAGTTTAATATAAGAAAAGGAAAATTACATGATGAAAACTTTTACATTTACAAACTATCCTTTCACAACAAAATGTAAATAACCTGAACAAATATCAACCTGAAATATCTTTAAAAAAATAAATGCAATTTAACAACAAATGTTTGTTACCAAATATTTTGTGCATTTGTCAATTCACTGTAATCTGTAAATTGTGTTAATAATAAACTGAGAGCAGGGAATAATAAAAATAATAATGAGCTAATTTTGTTTGTTATTTTTGTTTCACTTGTGTTTCTTAAGACATTTAAGGATGTACATTGTTGGTCATGTTATTCACATTTTCACTATGTAATTGTACCTTTTTCACACTAAAACAGAGAAAAATCTGCATTTAGATAGATAGATAGATAGATAGATAGATCTGTATTGTCATTGCACAATCATACAAAGTATAATAATGTAATGAAATTAGTGCTCAGTACTTATGCTGCTAAATTTGACCTGATATAGTCCTGGTTACATTTTAGCCACATGCCAAAAAAAAAAAAAAAAAAAGGAAATTTCTGAAACTATGGGTTATTACCTTTCAAATGAGCTGTTATTGTTTAGTTTTAACATTGTGGCTCTTCAGTTATAAGGTTTGGTAAAGGGATGAAAATAAATACAACTTTGATGGAAAAGAACAGGTTAAAATTGCAATTTAGGTATTTTTCACAATTTTTAGAAACCTTGATTAATCTACTTCATTATTCAGCACCACAACACACTTTATTCTCTCCAAACCAGTTTATCAAACCAGACATAATTTGCAATTTCACATGTGCAACTTTTTTAAAAATTTGCTTCAAATTAACTTGATGTTCTATAGGAATACAGCTGTAGTCAGCTTTTGGTAATATAGTAACTAATATAGAAATCTAATAATATACCACCAAATATCTTCATAACAGCTGTAATCTGGACAGTGTTTCTTCTGTCAGGCTACACAAATGAGCTTACACAGATGCCATTATTCTACTTTCCACTCCTTTTCCTGGCCAAAATATGATATTCCACCTAGATGAATAACTCAAAACCCTATAAAACTCTCAACCTCTCATGTGGTGGTACTAGTTATTCCATAAATTGAGAAAAACTAAGTGAGTCAAACGGAGCCAAACTCCAGTATGGAACAGCTCATTGAAATAAAATACAATCTGGACTGAGATCATACAGATTTAGGTGAGTCTTCCCCCCGCCGCATCTTGATGATCATTTCATGTTATTCCATTTCCTGCAGTGATCCTCTGTGTTCTCTCTGGTGTACTCATTGTTCCAGGTCTGCTGCTCTCAGGGGGGAACACAGTCAACGGGCCACAGGCGAGTTTGTGTGTGTGTTTTTTGTGCATACGCTCTATTCATCAAGCCTCAACACAGGAAGAGGAAGAGGAGATGGGTGGAGAGAGGAAGAGGAGGGACACCTACTAGCTCAATCTGCCCTCTCAGCACCATGTCCTGTCCACTGTTTTAAGTGAAAAACCTGACCCCGATACACCCAACATTAAAACAAATGACCATGATGTCACATGAATGATGAAACCCTAACCCTAACTAAACACTTCAGGTTCATCTTACGGTAATACACAGGCAACCTGTTGTGTTTATTTGATAAACTACTTCTATTGTTTTTTGTCTGGGTGTTAACATCACAGTTCTCCTGGGAGTAACTGCACTAATGCATTGCATAATTCTTGTTCTATGAAAAAAAAAAATACTACCAGTACAAAGGTAAAAATTAAGCAAAGGGTGTTCAAATCTAGTCATTCACAGTTTAAGGGTAAATAATTTTTCTCTTTCATTTTGCTGAGTCAATCCCATAGTATCATCACAATCATCAATACTTTCACACAGGTTCCTATGGCATAAATCTCTCAAACCAAATTTACAGTGATTTCGATAAGTACTTGGCCAGTGAAACAAACTTTATAACTAATGGGACAGGACATCAAATTGCAGATGGATAATGAAACCAAACATACTGTAAAAGTAACCCAAGAGCTTCTGGAGGCAAAGACATGGGATGTTCTACAGTGGCCTAGTTTGTCACCTGATCTCAACCCAATAGAGCAGCCTTTCAGTTACTGAAGACCAAGCCGAGGGCACAAAGACCCACAAGCAAGCAGCAACTGAAGGCGGCTATGGTAACAGGGTATCTGCAGGTTTGGAGAGGCAGAATTTATGATTTTTTTAAGACATTTTCAAGGTGTCTTTGGTCAAATTTAGGACCTTACGTTTGCATAAATAACAGTACAGTGGGCCTCGTAGTTATCGTCTTGAACTAGTCATAACCATGTTTCAATCCAGCTCATGTTACATTTCCATTTTTCCATGACTGTTCATGCTAAAATGCTAAACACTAGTTACAAATTGATTTGAAATTCTTTATAAAGATTTCCAAAGCAAACATAGTGATATCATTTATTGCATCTGTGGAAATTTTAAAACCTTTGAGTGTCAGATTTAAGGATAAATAATTAATTTTAAGGATAATTAAGACCATAATTTAGGACAATGACATTTAAGACTTTTTAAAGATCTTTTTGCAGGACACCCTGAGTAAAGACTGGCAAAGCATTTCCATGGGGAAACTCGTTTGGCTTCAGGTAGTCATTGACAACAAAGGACTTTAACACATGTATTAGTCTGTTCAACTGCTTTGGAGTCCTTGAAAATGGAGACATTTTGTTTGAAACTGTTCTAATTCCTAAACAGTTAATAGAATATTTCTGTTAAACCCTTGAAATTAAAATCTGTGTCACTGTCCAAATATAGGTACATCTCAAAAAATTAGAACATCAAGAAAAAGTTCAATATTTTTTGTCACTCATTTCAGAAAGTGATACCCATATATTATACAGACTCATAACACATAAGAGTGAAATAGTTCGAGCCTTTATTTCTTGAAATGTGGATGATTATGGCTTACAGATAATGAAAACCCAAAATTCAGTGTCTCAGAAAATTAGAATATTATAAGATCAATTTAAAAAAAGAAAAGGATATTTTAAACAGAAATGTCAAGCTTCTGAAAAGTATGTTAATTTCTATGCACTCAATACTTGGTTGAGCCTCCTTTTGCGTGAATAACTGCATCAATGCGGTGTGGCATGGAGGCAATCAGCTTGCGGCACTGCTCAGGTATAATGAAAGCCCAGGTTTTCCAAGAAAGATTACAAGAAATAAAGGCTTGAACTATTTCACTCTGTGTGTAATGAGTCTATATAATATATGGGTTTCACTTTCTGAAATGAGTGACAAAAAATATTGAACTTTTTCATGATATTCAATTTTTTTTTTTTTTAGAAGTACCTGTAGTTATGGATTTATGGAGTGTATATTTTCACTTTTAAGATGATATTGGGCACTGCAGTCAGTGAACAGGAATAAATATTTACCTTTTGAGTTGGGAACCTTGTATGTGTTGCATCAGTGTGTCTGTGGTCATTAAAATGTCAATGTTATGGCTACAACAAACTCTTATGGTCAGTTCTCAAAGCCCAAGAGGATATTACAGAATGCAATGTTTGGTTCATAAGCCAAAAATACTCAAGTTTGCTATCATACCAGAGCCGAGAAAATATTGACTTTGTCTTGAAAAACTGGTTGATTTGACTCAACAGTTGACAATTATTCATTAATCAAGTGCAACTCTGAGGCTCAAATGACTATGTTCATTCCCATACCACCCCAAATATGACAATATTCTGATGTGATTTTGATCATGTACAGAGCATTTACAGCATTTTCTTATTAGGACGTCTAGGATATGCTGTTGTCCAGATTCATGGTATTCAGATTTTGGAGCCCGTCTTTGTACATGTATACAGAACATTCTAAATATGTGTCTCAGTCGGGTATTTTTTAAAGCTCTTTCCAGCACATGGCCTCCTGCCTGTTTACAATCACCTCTCTACATGGCACACAAACCAGCTAGCCAGTGTTTGCGAGGCTAGGATAGAAATGTACGAGCAAACGGAGAGCAGACGTTTCCGTTCAGAAGCTAAAGTACGCTGACTTTGAAACATTATGAAAGACTTGCATATCCACAGGTTTTTTGGATATGTGCAAATAAAACAATGCCAACCTTTTCAAGATGGTTGTTGAAGGAATGAAAGGAGAAGGCTGTGCTTGGGTGGTCGAACAAGTCTGGCATTGGTGAAAAACCTTGAAAGAAAATCCTATTTTGACACAAAGGGGCAAGCACAAATAAGTGGAGTGGACACAGCTGCATGCAAATGGGAATATTAGTAGAATATTCGTTTTCATTAAACATGTAAAAAGCTTGGAAGGAAAATTGTCTTTTATGGAATAAGTGCAAAAAAAAAAGAGACATTTTTGTTCATGTAAACATGCTCAGTTTTCCTCTGTTTTATGGGACTGAAAAGAAAAATCCATGTGGTAGCTTTAACCAGTGTTTTCTTTTTTTTACTCTTAAACTATAATTCCCTTTTGTTTGCCAAAATACTACCAACCGTTCACCTGGTAGCTCTGGGTTTTGATATCCTCCTCCATATTCGACATAGGTTAGTTACATAAAGCACTATACAAGACTTTGCAAGACTCTGAAAACCACATTTTAATCAGAATATCTGAATGCAGTTTATTTATTCAACAGGACAGTGAGGGCAACTAAAAAAGTGACTTATGGGAGGGAGAGGATGAACGACAGAGGAGGGGGAAAGGTTAAAAGAGAAACGTCAGAGGAAAAGTGAAGGATAACATGGCGGGGAGTGAAAGTGGTCTGACACTGGATAAAGAGAAGAGATGCTCTGGTGGGAACAGAGTTAGTGCGGAGGTCCCAGCTGAGGTCACGTCCCCTGGCTGTGTTTTCATAAACTCTTCAGTCTTGGGGTAATAAAACAAAGCACAGGTTCCTTCACCGCACTCGGTCCAGATAGTAAACTCTGGAACCAAACCTCAGAAAGGGTAAACCAGGAAGTGACGCTGCTTCCTCTTTTCCTTCCTTTGCCCTTTATCATATATATTTTATAAAAAATGGATGAACACCCAACTTTTCTTCACTAAATCGGTCAGATTACACCAGGGCCACTACCGTCTCCACCTCCCCTTTCTCCTTCTTTTCTCCCAGAGTCATAAAGGCCAGCTAGAACAACAAATGGAGTCTGTCCCGGCTGGGTGTGGTGACCTGCGGAGCAACAGCTGGGTCCTGTTGTTCCTCCAGAGACACCGACTGACTGCTCGCCCTGCTTTCGTGATGGCTCTCACTTTCCTTACACTTTTTTAAGGGTACTGCTCTGATGCAGCCTCTCCTCACAAAGCCTCAAAGTGTCTCTTTCATGTCTTTTCTCCCACTAAATCTGTCAGTTGCCATCTCACTCCTCACCTCCCTCGCTCTCTCCCCCTTTATCTCCCTCTAATCCCCATTTCCCTTCGACACATTTCCTGTGTTGGTTATCAACACGTTTTCTGAGTCATCTAAGTGTTTCGTAACACCACTGTTTCTCCATCTTTGACTAAAAGCCCCCCAAAAAGTCACATTATGGGGACTTTTAAAACACATGGCCAACTTATGACATAATTAAAAACAACTTCTTTCTTTGCAAAACAGCTGATGCACCTAAAGTATATTAGCTTAAAAACTTAACACAAAGCTTAACTCTGAGGCATTAATGTGTGTGAGTTTATGCAACCATTATAAACTGTACCTAATGAACTGTTTTGAGCGTGCAACTAACCAAATGGCAATAACAGATCAACTTCAGAGGGTGTGTGTGTGTGTGTGTGTGTGTGTGTGTGTGTGTGTGTGTGTGTGTGTGTGCGTGTGTGTGTGTGTTGCCAGTTCAGACCTGCCCTTGGTTTAATTAGAACTGTGAGTCAAAGCCAACTGACGTGTGGTCAGAGGAGCAATCAAACACTGGTAGGGCCCCTTGGGCACACGCACGCACACACACAGACACACGCACACACACACACAGACACACACACACACACACACGCAGACACACAGACACACAACCACACACACATTAACAAATGCCCTTCAAAAGAAAGAAACACAGATGGAAATTTTGTTTTACAAGACTTCTTAAGGAGATTGAGAGCAGATAACTTTCAAACTAACCAAACTTTATGAAGCAACATGTCTGAACACAGACACACACACACACACACACACACACACACACATATAGAGGGTTCATTGAGGAGAAGAAGGCAGAGTGCCTAGTAAACCATAGATGAGCCAATCTTTTGATCCCATGCTAAAAACATCAGACAGTCTCAATCTTTCATTACAAAGACTCATTTATCCTCCTCAATCAATCACTGACAAGTTGCTGTCCACAGTATAAAACAAACTTTACATTTCTGCACTTCAGAGACCAAGATGGGAGCTGTGGAGGATTAACAAATCAGTGAAAAGAAAAAAAAAAAAAAGCACTTATCAGGCATTTAATCTCCTGTTGAGATGAAAACAAATGGAAAAAAGGGCTAGTAATATCCTCAAGATATATAATTAAGAGTTATTACATATACACAGGTTTGTGTGTGATAAAATAGATTTAGATGGAATGCGAAAAGTGAATGTAATATAATGTGCAGACTTTGTTCTGAGGTAGTAATGGAGCTCTGAGACAAACATATCTTTTGAGAAAAACCCATTCTGTCATTAATTCATTCAATTTCACATTTTGATCCAATAATGTGTCTTGGAAACTAAAGCCAACTCTTTACAGTCCCCCAAGTTTGAATAGAATAGAATAGAATAGAATGGATCTTTATTGTCACTCTCACAGGAACAATGAAAGTTTGTTTAGCAGCTCTGTTCTATTTATCAGCAAAAACAATTAGTGCAAAAAAGGTCTGTATAAATATCACACTACTGTCATTCTGGAAGCATTTTGCTCATAGACCAGTGAAATCAGTCAGTGAAATATTCCAAAACTACTTCTTAATAATTGTGTAGAAACATATCTCCATTTGGTTTCCTACTGAGAGCCTAAGTACACTCCAGATAGACATTACTGAACGGTGAATAAAAGAATAATGTTGATTTTGATAGATTTTTCAAGTGTAACACTAGATTTACACAATGACTGACCTGCAAGTGGCAGATTGTGTCACATCCATAAATTTAGAGGCTCCTTAAAGTGCTTTTGTTTCCCAGGAAAATTAGGTCAGAGGAAATTATACCACTATCATACGTGCGTACATGATGAAGTGCCTCATTGTGTTTTAGTTAGAGGAAAGAGGGAACACACAAAAAATAACTGTGTGTGTTTATGTGTGTGAGTAATTTTGTGAACCTGAGGCTTGATGCTATCGCTCTCCTCCATGTGCTGGGCAGAACAGCATCGGGGGAAGAAGATAAGAACTGGCACTGTTTCATTTGTGTGTATTTGTTCTTCAGGCCAGAGCTCCTGGGCAGATTACCTGATCGACCAGGCCAAGATCACACACACACACACACATACACACACCCGGTTCCATCTTGATCCATCTCCTGGAGGCTTTTATTAAACCTTAACCACAACATGCCGAAACGTAACCTTTAATCTCAACCAAAACAAGTATTTACCCTCAAATTTGGTGATTTTCATTACGTGGACTCACATTTGTCCCTGAAATGGAGCCGAGTGTAAACAGATTTATGTACACACAGTTCTTATCTTTATCTTGTATGCCGTTTTCTGCATCAAAAATCAGCCAAACCACAAAGAAAGGAAAGAGCAGTCCTGCAGCCAGATAGGACTCAGGGAAATGCTTCACTTGGGTGTAAGTCAGTGGTTCCCAACCTTTTTTGGTTTGTTACCCCATTTTAACATCACAAACTTCTGGTGACCCCAGACATTCAAAAAGGAATACATTTTTTTTGCTAAAATTATTTTGTTTTTGATCATGTAATAGTTTGTTGTACTATGTTGCAAATAAACATTGATTTTAGACAACGTTTAGTCTATATAATGTATATTATTATGGACGGAGGCAGAAAAGCCAGGTGTAGATTACTGCACAAAGGGAGAATTT
>JAPQRP010000024.1:18021799-18054393 GCA_037367295.1 Apogon hyalosoma | reverse complement strand
CAAAATAAGTAATAAAATGAACAAAAACGAGTAAAATGAATAATAAACCAACAAAATAATAAGTTGCATGGACAAAATAAGCCACAAACTGAACAAAACTGAAGAAAAAAATGTATACAAGAGGCAACGAAATAAACAAAAACAAATAAAATACTAAATAAAATGAATTAAAAAATAACCAAATAAATGTTTCTTTTTTTCAGTTTTATCCATTTTGATATAACCTTTGAATTTACTCTGAGTTTTCATGAACATCTACATGATAATTTGATAAAGGGGAAAATACATAATTGCACTGAAAAATGCCTAATACAGAGTATAATATTATAATAAATGGTGATAAACCACTTAAGAAAGGTTAAATACAGAGAAAAATTCATTTGGGAGCTGACATTAAAATAGCTCTGGGTCTTTATGGGTTAAATTGCTGCTCCTCTGATTAGCTGGAGAAACAGAACAGCGGATCATGACGCTCGTAATTGAAGCCAGAAGATACGAGTCGGACACAGAGCTCTGGGTTCGTGAATTTTAAACATTCCACAGTTTGCAGATTCTTCCTTAGCAAGAAAAATGCTGCGTCTTATATGTCAAAGAAGGGAAATTGTGTTTAGTGAAAGTGCTGAATCATTTGCATTGGGTCCTGTGGCGACTCCAAATGCAGATGTTTTCATGGGAAACTTTTAGAACTGATTGTATTTCTGCAGCTAAAAGAAATCACATGGGCCTGTAATACAAAACACTCTGAACAGAGCTGGATGGGAGGGGACACTCTGAGAGGAGGGTTGTGAATGGACTGAGATACTGCCAGATATCTGTCCAACATCCATTTACAAACAAGGCTGTATGATTAATCACCTACAGAAGTGAGTTAGAGTCTTCCTCTAGGAAACTTAAGAGCTGTTGTAGTTTATAATATACTTATAAAAGATTATCCATGACATGACAGAAGTTGCTCACAGGAACAAATCGTTAGCCTCATAGCATAACCGCCCAAGTCATACACTATATGGACAAAAGTATTGGGACACGTTGAATTCAGATGTTTCTTTTCTACAAAACAATAATGACAAATATAATATAGTTTTATATTTGACCGGTACTTTGAGTGAAACCATAGCGGTTTTCTTTATTCAGTCATTTTGTTTGATTGAATACACGATGTCGCTGTTGTTATTAACCCTTTAAGACCACAGGTGCCCACAGGTGACCACAACCATCTACTGATCTAAAATGTTTAATATCTTCTGAATCACTAAACCTATCAATGCATGCCAGTAATTGGTGTAAAATACAGTTATTCATTTTTTCATGGTCATCAGATATGACCCATTTGGATGTTCAGAGGCTCCATAGTTACCATGGAAACACTGTCATCTTCTACAACATTGATTCATCAGTAAAACCTAATGAGTTGGATCAATGACAGTGGATGGAAATGCTTGTTTTACATTCAGTTAATGACAGATTTTGTTGAAAAGGTCACTTTTTCTTCATTTTTCTTCAGTTCAGTTTTAATATCCCTCAACTTCAATCTGAAGTTTTATGAACATCTGCATGATCAGTGAATTAAATATCAAAAAATGCATGACTTTCACTGAAAACACAGCAAAATACAGAGGATAATATTAAAGTAAACGGAGATAAATCACTTAAGAAAGGTTAAATCTACAGAAAAATTAATTCGTGAAAAGTACCACTGGGTTTTTATGGGTTACTGAAAAAAACACAAAAAATGAGTTATTTTCTATATAATAAATAGTGGGGGTTGGGGAAATGTTGGTGATCATCAACACTGATTTCATTACATTAGTATTCTTTTTTAAGTGAGCCAAATTTCTGCTCTGGGCCAAAAATGTACAGACAAAAAAACTGCTATAAAATCATCATATATCAATACATTCTTTCTGCTTTTTCTGCATAAATCTCTTAAACCACTTCATGTCATAAGTTGAAACACAGCCATAATTTTCACCAAATCAAAAAAGAAAAGTGGCCTGAGGGGTTTATAGGGGTGTTGTTGGTACATATTACTGTCTTTTTATAGTCTGAGCATAAAATAAAGCTAAAAGAACATCATTCCTGACTTGGTCTGAACATAAAACACAGACATTTAAGACCATAACTTTGTGTTCGTACTGGACAAGATGAAATAATGCTTCACTGTGACATGGTTTCTGTGTGGTTCATCTATGTGTCATTGTTTATTTTTTAGTCTCCTCTTGCTGCTCATGCTAACTGTGCCATTTCATGTTCATTCCACACAAACCAGAAGCATTAAATGCATCACTTCATGTGCATCACAACAGAGGCCCAAAGAAACAACATAAACGCTAACTGTACCGTCTGAAATCACTCACAAGCAGAAACTGAGACAAATTAGCATCGCCTGGCAGAGGCTTTAGCTCAGGGGTGGCCAACATATGGCCCGTGGGCCAAAACTGGCCCGCCAAAGGGTCCAAATCGGCCATGGATGGATGGATGGATGGATAAAAACACTACAGTAAATGCACTATACATAATAAATTACAAGTATAAAAAAATCCAGAAATGGTAGAAAATTTGGGCAATAAAATGTGCAAAATAAAATTAAAATTTCAGTAATATTAACTATTAATGTACATGTGGAAATGATAAACTGAGGTATTAAACTGTTAAAATTGCACTTATTTTTCTTAAGAAATTTCAGGTTGTTTATTGTTGTTCATGTTATTCATAGTTTGTAGATCTAAACATTTTCATCCTGTAATTTTACTTTTTCTACTGTTATTACTTCAACTTGAGATCATATTGAGTTGTAAGTGGCCCCTGAACTAAAATGACTTTGACATCCCTGCTTTAGCTTTTGTTTGCAGAATCAGGTAAAGTAATAAAAAGGTGACTTCCTCTCACCCATCGACAGCCAACTTCAGGTCAGGGACACAGATGTTGTCCTCTCCACAGTCCAGTTGAATCTGGGCCTGAGAAAGACAGGATAAGAGATAAATGGAGGAAGGAGGAACTGCGAGGGATGGATCTGATGGGTGAATGAAAGAGAACAAAGCCCAAAGGTATGGAGAGGGAGGAGGCATCTGAGGAAGAGGATGTTTACACAAGCCACAATATGAGAATCATGCTTTAATGAAAGGATAAGACAGGACAGATTCTATACATATACTCCATATATGTGCAAATATCTGCCACAGCCAGACTGTGTGAGTGCTATACCCTTTCATGTTTGGAGCATTATATATATTATATAATACGATAATCTATTTAACTTCACTCTTGCACCTTTATTGTCTATTGTCTCCTCAACCCCCTGCTGTTTACAGTCATATTGTATTGGTTTTTTTTTTATTTAACTGTGTTCATTGTTGCACCGTGGGGCCTTATAGTTTTATAATTTCAGTTTTCTGTATGTGACGTACATACGGCAAAACTGACAATAAAGCTGACTTTGAAAATGTGCGTTACATCTGGGAGAGAAGAAAGGGAAAGAACAGAGAAGGTTAAAGGGATGATGAATCTAAACAAGCACTACATTTTTGTGGAAAAGCCACCATCAAAGAGTAAAAACCTCACATTTGAAAGAGGACAGGGCTTAATCTGCTCTTTAGTCTAACGTGACAGACGAATGTACAAAAACCGCAGCCAAAGAATCATTTAATTTGACGGTATTGTCTTTTCCTGCGTGTCTCTGGAGCTTTTCCCTTAGTCTCTCCTTTCTCCGATGTAGTTTAGTCGACCATACTGTCATTGTTACCATACCCTCATCTCTCCAACATATGGGAAGCATTAGAATCCCAAAGAATGTTACAAAGGGCTCCAGAGAGCAAAGAATCAGCCTGGCAATGGTTAACAGCGTCTCAGCGGAGATTCCTTCTTCATTCTCTGCTCTTACCTTCAGTCAGGACTAGAGAAGCTGGTGATCGCAACACCAAACGCTCTGTAATAACCTGACTAAGATCAAATGATGAGTCCCAAACTTCCTCCAAAACCCTTTTCATCTCTTTTTTATTTTCGTCTCTTTATCTTCCCATTCATTTGATCCATGTGACCCATGTTTGCCCCTAATCTTAACCCTTTAAAACCATTTGTATCATATTTGCTATGCTAGATTCTGAGACCTTTATCTCATCAATGAGATCAATACTTTCCTTAAAAACTTGTTGTATGTGACCCAATATGAGGGATTATCATCAAACTACAGCCAGTGGAAAAGCTTTTTTTTGTGCCCTTTTTAATATCGCTGCTAATATCAAATCACCAAACACACATTTTGTAGGGAAGTCTTTGGTCATTTTCAAAAAGTTTCAATAAGAAGAACATTTATATTATTATTTGGTTGAAAATTGAAAAATATTGAAATTATGGTGCCATTCAAGGGAAGTAAAAAGGCTGTAAAATTTTTATGTGAAAAAAAAAAAAAACACCAAAATGTTCTATATTTTCAAAATGCTACTGGTAAAATCTATTTTTGTATCTAAAGTTAAAGTTGCCAAAAACGCCCAATGCAGTGAATGTGATACAAAAAATATATCATAAACAAAATGATATGGCAAAATTTTTTGTTTGGATTATGTTAAAAGGGCTACTAAACATTTCAATTCCAGAAAAACAGAAATTTGTGGCTAGCTTTTAATGGGTTTGATTTTACAGGGTTAAAGGAATACAACACAGAGCAAATGGCTGGACTACAGGTCAACCTGAAGACACGAAGCAGTGAGAAGACATTAAAAAATAATTAAATAAAAGTCCAATTACATAACAGGAAAGCACAAAGCTCTGCTAAGGCAGCTACATTACCCACAACTACATACAGTACATTCCCTGTAAACACAATGAAGATAATGATTCACAAGGATTCCCAAACTCACTTACTTTTATTTTTATTCTGGAAGACAATGGTTCAAAGATAAAGCAGCACAAATCTGAAATTTAAAAAAACAACTGTATTTTAAGAAAATCATCTGATGTAACCTTGACCTTCAACATTTCAAGGTTTTTGTGGTACTACATCTTGACATGAAGATGGTAAATTAGAACTATATGAGATTAGTCTTGACCAGGATGTGATTTTGATTTATTTATTTATTTTACGTTTCAATGTCCCTGTATGTCAGCATCATGTTTTATCTGAATCAATCCCCAGCTGAATTTGAAGTTGTCAGGTTCTGTTTCTATGTTAGAGTCCTGTGGTCTGGATGCAGGAGATCAGTCTCCCAATAAAAGTGGGTGGTACTTTCACTGGAGGAGAACTCAACTCATTCAATCAAAGTCTATAAATGACTTCTATCAGTGATTAATAGGAACTAGATTGATATCTGTAACCATTTACATCTTATAAACCATCAAAATATGGACCATTAGAAGGAAAGGTCCATTTTTAGTATTTAAAAAAAATTGTTAAAAAAAAAAAAATCAAAATTTCTCAAATCTATGAACAAACTTTGTAGACATTATCCCAAGGAAGATACATCATTTTTAAATGAATCTGACCAGTAGTTTCAGACAAGATTGTTGAAATGTAGACACTGGTGACTTTGAGTTTGACCCTTAAAGAAAAGCATTATAATAAACAAGCATACAATCTCTACTAGTGACTGTTTGGATTTGTTATATGGCACCATGATATTAGACTTTACAACTGGATAGCAGCATACTGTCTGTAAATATGTATAAACACACAGAGTCACTATCCTGCTAATCAGTGCTTTTCACATTATGCAAAGTACGTTAATAGGTTATGTTAAGAATTAGCCAAACCTACACATCAGTTTTTTCATATATCACTTCCTAGTTAGTGGTGCATTCAGTACGTTAACAGCTGCATTAGAATCAGCTTAGAAATGTCCACTAATTGCTCTTCCCAATGCTAATATTCAAATACGGTCACTTCTGTCAACATACAAAAACAACGCACCAAAAGTTACAAAAACATTATTCCACAAACCACTGGTGACTTCACGGTGGCTACGTGCAGTTCTTTCATCCAGTCTGTAGTTTTATCAAAGAGTAAACAAAAACCATCATTAAGTGTGTAAAGCCCCTTTAATCACCTCCACTTTCCACTTCTTGGTTATGATTACAGGCTTTTAGATCAAGCAGATCCAAAGGGACTCTATGAGAAATTAGTCTTATGAATTGCAACATTTAATGCTCAAAGGAACCATATGACATTTCTTTGAAAATCTTGGACAAGATGATTAATACCATTTTCACATCTGTTCGTGTAAATAAAAAACTAATTGTGGCATTGCAGGCAGTTATGTGTTGGACTGGTTCTTGATGGAGAGAAATTAACTTTCCAAAGTCTCTGCATGAAAATCTTCAGTATTATAACTCTAATTGTTAATGTGGCTGGAATGGCTGAACTCAAAGTGCACTACCAGAACATTTAACTGTCTCATTACATTTATTTTATTGTATTAATAAACTTTAGCTGCTCAGAAACTGGAACCCACTCCCCTCCAGTTAAATGCAAACATACCAGTGGAGTGAAAAAAGCGTCAAGTCTGACCTCAACTATGGTGCCACTCAAGGAGTACATTCTAATCTATCAGCATAGAACCCTGTGACATGCTGTAACTTGTAAATTACAGTATTGGCGTGAAGCTCCGGGGCCCATATGGTTTATTGCTCTGTTGTGCTTCTTTGTTTTTAACAGCTTTTCAATTCTCTGTATGCTCTCTAGAGCTGATGATAAAGTCGATTTGACTGATCAGTGAATCAAAAGCTTGGCCTTTCACTGAAACAGATGTCAATCACAGTTAAGACTAAAAACGTTGAAGTCCCTTAACCCTTTAACCTCTGACGTGTCTGTGATGATCGTTCTGAACGTAGGATTTATTTTAAAGATTCATAAAAATTCAACCGTTTGCTCAATAGTTAAAATTTCAAAACATGCTGATAAAATAGACCTTGTTCTTTCCATTGACACATCTGAGCATGCTCAGTTCACCCCCTGCCACCTGTGGAATGGGGGGCAAAACACAGAGCAGTGAGTGAAACCGACTCACTATAAAAATAGACAGTTTGGGCCTTTTTTTTTTTTTTTTTTTTTTTTTTTTTTACATTGTTTTCCTTGTCATTTTTTGTTTCTACTGTTGTTTGCAATTTTGTTGTGATTTTCCTTTTTTTTTTTTTTTGTTGTGGTTTTACTGAGTTTTGACCGTGTAACTGCTTTTTGGAGTTCAACCATGTCAAAAAGTGGCTGGACTGATTTATTTAAAAAAAAGAGCCCAAAACTAAAACTACTGAGCCAAAATTCAAATACTTGTTGTTGTTCAATGTGTTCCAATTCACAGTTCATGTTCAACATCCTAAATCTTTTATTGATGCACATTCTGAGTACCTGTCAAACTTCAATTCCTCTCTTTGTCTTTTTCTGTTATTCCACCCTGTTTTGACCCTAAAACACACAGTAAAGCAAAACCACTGAAGAAAAAAAACACAAGCACATTGTCACTCTCAGCTTTTATGACACTGAAACAGATGCAAATTCAAGGGGTTAAAGGGTTAAATCATCTGTTTAATTGCTCCATAATTGAACCCCTGTGACTGATCCTTTTTACAGTTGTTCTGACACTACTCATTTTTAAATTCAATGTCCCTCTTAGATTATACCCCCCTTCTCTCATCATTACAGTGTACTGTCACTGCACTCAAATGAGCCATTTAGTCTTCAAGTCACAAGATCAAACTGAAAACGACATGAAGTGTGACAAGTGACACATTCTTCTCCAAGTACAATGCAAGCATCTCTATCTTGTGACTTACTGGCATCGGCAGTTGGAGTAGGTGGGAAGGGAGTGGAACATGAACTCTGCAAAAAGACCCTTTGTACTGAGAGGGTCACACATCCTCTGTTCGGGCATACACTCACGTATGCACACGCAACTGAACAACGCTTACTGAAAATGATGGTGAGAGTGTAACGTAAAGAATGACCAGTGATCCAGGACTTCCTTTGAAATCAAGCCAAATACATCGACTGAAGATCATTTTTCAGATGTTAAATTTCAGTTACGTAAACAAAGCAAGGTTTTTCTTATAGGTGTTTTTCATCGTTTACTTAAAGATGTGTAAGTATATATTATTCACCGCTGCCTTAAAGTCTATAACCATCAGCGGGATGAAACCAGAACCTCCCTCATTTAGTACATGGATTCAAAAAGTTTGGTATATTTACCAAATGGAGCAGATCACATTTTTACTAAGGCTTCAGAAAACCACCTTTACTAAAAGATGGGAAGCTATGCTATCTTTGTAGCTGCAATAATACTTATTGTTGATGCAAACCTCCATGTTGTTAATCAAGATGTTCTCATCCTGCCTCTGACTAAGATTTATATCTACAGCCTTATTTTTGGAAGTGGACATTATTTGTTTGCTGTGATTGTTATTGTTTTCTTTAATTTCCATCCTATGTTGCCTGTGGAGGTTTGTGGGAATACACATACAGCTATGAAAAATGGAAAAGAAACTGGCTGAACTGTATTTAAATGTATACATTGTATTGTATTTAAAAAAAAAAGAAAATCTAATAAAAACTAAGTTAAAAAAATGTGTAAGTGCAAAGCCACGAATGGGTATCTTCTCTTTCAGATAACAGGAAATGGTACACTACATGGACAAAAGCATTCGGACACGTTGAATTCAGGTGCTTTTTTTCTAACGGGTCTGGGACACAGAAGAAAATAGTTATGTTTATACCTTAAATCAGCATGAACAGAAAATCTTACTGCTGTCGCCATGATGTGTCCCAATATTTTTTTCCATATAGTTTATAAACATAAATATTGCCTTACAGTTTAATGGGAGATTTTTTTTCCTAAGTGAGATGTGAAGAAAGTAGAAAATTATTATTTACAGTCGGAACACAAAAAATAGTTTAGAATAAAGGTAGAATATTTAAAATCATAGTCATGAAACCTAAAATCAATGTTGAGAGAAATTAACTAAAAACCATCTCTGACGCATTTTAGAAGCAAAGACAACAATTTAAAACAAACCCCTGACCCGAATATAGTGTAAGATTTAGTTGAATAACACTGCCCTATGGGTCACCTATTTTCAATAGGCTTCTACTCCACGCCTAGATGCATCCACAGTATAAATTTGGTGCAAATATCTCAATACATTCTTCAAATAATGCGATTATGTCGTTGAATGGACAGACAGACGGACAGATGACAAAACAATTCCAACACCCCTCTGGTCAGAGTTGGCTGAGGGGTAACAAAACTAACCAATGCAATGCAATATTTATCACAATATAAAACTATATTATGACATTTGTCATTATTGTTTTGTAGCCCAGACCTGTAGCCCCAAATTCAACGTGTCCCAATACTTTTGTCCATATAGTGTATCTTTTTATCGTCATTATGTTTTAAGAGTTCCTTCATTAACTTACAGTATAGACCCACTAAAGCAGGAACACTATATTACTACACAGAGGTATTTGAGTATGCACAAAATGACACAAACTCCATTGCGTAATAAGGTTTATACCGATCCACTTCTGTTCATGTATATGTTAATATATACATTATTTCATATGACTGGGTCTAGTTAACCATAGACAGAGGGTGGGCGTCTGAGGAAAGGTACAACATCCTGTACAGACACTCATTTCCTTTTAGGCGCTGGCTGTTGAGCTGTAAGTGTTGGTTTGTCCAACCCAGCCTTGTACCACGCAGATATATTCAGGCCAGGATGACCAATGCCCTGTTTTGACACACTAACATGGATCTGCATCACAACTTTTATCTAAATGCTTTATTCAATGGAAGGTCTCAACATTTCCAACCTGTAAGGTCCCTTCCATGCTAAATAAAAAAGCTGAGGACAAGTCGATAATGATTACAATTAATAGAACCACCTTATGTTTGGATGTAATAGTTATGTGTTAGACAGTGATGGTATGAGAGCATTTACTGTATAATGTATAAAGTATAATGTTCATACACCTACAGTATTCCACCTCTCAGCTCTCAAGATTTTATTTGACACATGCCCATGGTATGCAGTGTCCACAAGAGATGAAATAAACATTTGTCAAAACTACAAAAACTTGAGTGAAGTCATATAAACGTAAATATAGTATAAATATTAAAATTACTCGCCTATATTACAGTAACCATCAAAACTCTCATATGTACGTAGTGCAGAAACCAGAGCAGAATGTGCATTGTGCTACAGCAGTCAAAAGATGCTAAACTGCATACCCTTTTCCACAATCTTGACTCAGTGACAACAATGGGTTTGCACATGGTTATAAGCTCAAAAAATAAAACCGGTGGCCCTGTAGCACATCAGCCTATTCAATCAAGAATCAATAAAAAGTTGAATTTGTGAGGTTTTCAGGTCCTGGCGCTATGTTAGAGTCCTGTGGTCTTGATGCAGGAGATCAATCTCCCAATAGAAGTGGGTGGTACTTTCACAGGAGAACTCAACTAATTAAATGAAAGTCCATACATGACTTCTATCAGTGCTCAATAGTAACTATATTGATATCTATAAGTAAAGGCAAATTTTTAATATTTAGAATATTTGTAGAAAATGCAAAAATCTAAATTTCTGAAAACTGTGAACAAACTTTGAGACATGGTCCCAAGGAAGCCACATGTAAATTTTTAAATGAATCCGATCAGTAGTTTCGTCAGGGAAGATGTTTGAAGAAATTGCTAACAAAAGGGACAACGATGACAACACCGGACACAGCACCTTCACAATAGCTCATGGCATATTGGCCAGTGAGCTAAAAAGTAACCAAGAATAACAAAAACCTGCCTGAGAGAATCATTCAAGCCCTGTTCAATTTCATACCTTTCATACAGTGTCTATTACAGCACAATGTGGACATGAGTGCCTATTTCTAAAAGATTTAACTGGAGCTTTTTCTCAGTTAAACTAACAATGGGACGAAAAACAGAAAACTCGCTATATCAAATTGCATAGTAAAAAGGGGAAAATACTAAATATATTCAACTTCGATGCTTTAATATCCGTGCTTTTTCATGTCTTTGGAGTCTAAAATAGAGCATGTTGTGCGATACAACAAATGTTCATTACATTTTCAAATACATGCAGCTCATTTTTCAGATGCTATAGTACATTTCCACCCACCAAGCTCCTACCAGTGTTAGAAATCTCAACAAAGCTGATCTCACAAAGAACCCATTCACACTGCTTTGTGCACCCTCACATACACACACACACAAAACTTTCAGTCAGTCTAAACTTTTACCGAACTTGAACTCCCCCCAAACCCTGTGGTGACCGCATAAAAAGTACTTCTCAGGTTACAAACTCACCCAAAATAGGCCCTAAGTACATATTACTGCTATCTGGTGACGTAGATTATAGTTTAGAATGGTTACACACACTCGCATGTGCA
Organism: Apogon hyalosoma; assembly: GCA_037367295.1. Lineage (NCBI taxonomy): Eukaryota > Metazoa > Chordata > Actinopteri > Kurtiformes > Apogonidae > Apogon > Apogon hyalosoma. The sequence goes on along the minus strand of JAPQRP010000024.1, from coordinate 18,043,010 downwards.
CACAGACACACATGGCCTGTAATTAATTCAGTACCATGCTTTATGGAAAGAAGAGACCTTATTATTCAAATAAAGTTATTTAAGTCCACTGTAATCCATACCCATATATTTCATGCCGTAAATTATGGCCGATACTAATCGGTCATCAGGCTGACAGAATGCACAAATCTTCAGCTTCACACAAAAAGACACAAAAATGACAAATATTGCTTTTACCAACAAAAAGCTCAGAGAGGTTTTTGTAAATCCAACGCTAAAATTAAATCATCTCCGAGCAAAAAAGGATGTTGCAAAAGAAAACTCTTTATCCAGTAATGAGTCATGGCTGTATACAACTCCAGTATGTGCACATAAGTTAAGGACTCTTTAACCCTTAATTTCTACTTCCAGAATTGTCATTATGTCAGGCCAGTACTTCTTAAAATATGGGTCAGGGCCCAAAATGGCCACAAACCTGTTTCTAGTGGGTTCCCGCATTAAAATAAGTAATAATATACTTTCACGAGAGAAGAGAGAGAGAGAAGAACCTTCCTGGAATTGAAGGGGGGAGAAAGAAGAAAAACTAAGGGACGGCCCCCAAGTGCAGTAGTTTTCAGAATAGCTAATCTGTGTACAGGAAACAGGCGCTAGGACTTCTGGCGCTAGTGGGCTGAGCAATCAAAACAATCTCTCCATCTTTTGATTGAGGAGAAACGGACCTACGCCAGAGTCTTCAACACACTCCATCAGAAGGGGGGGGTAGTAAAAAAGGAAGGAGCAAGCATAAGAGAAAGGGATAGAAAATGAGGTAACAACTGATGGCTAGAGAAGAGTGGGAAGATGAAGAGACAGAAAAGGAAAGAGGCCCAGGAGAAGGAGAAAAAGATGAAATTACTCTCTTCTTTCTTTCACCTCCTCGGTTATATCCTGTCTTTTATTCGGTAATCTCTCAGTCTTTCCCTGCTCTCTATTTTTCTTATCCGCACTCTTTTTTTTCTTCCTTCCATTTCTCCTCTCCCCTCCTCCATCTGTGTGTTATGAGTAGGAGTTGGGGAGAAAGTACGTGGGATTTTCCCACAGTTCTGCAGGACCAGACCCAACCCCCACTACACACACACACACACACACGCACACGCACACACGCACACACACACACTCTCATTTTCTGTCTTTCCCTCCACTCCCTCTGTCTCATGTCAGAGGGGAGTCTTGAGGAAAACCACCCATATTCCACCAATAAGTATTCTGAATGTTTGTTGGAACTTTACGCCACTCGTTGTTCCATAGACATCAACTGTGGGTTTCTATGGAGATGGGAAACTTTAAAGAAAAAGCAGGACAAAAATATTTCTACCCTTGACTTTTGCATAAAACCTCTTAATACACGAAAGATGAGTAGCAATTTTTTTTTTTTTAAATCACAATTTCCAAAGATGGATAAGTGTGTTCTGAAACACAGCTGTTGTGTGTGTGCCAGGTTCAGGTTGTGATTCCAGTCTGAGCAACAATGTCACATGTCTCCTGGGGCATCACCAGGTAAGGAGTGATATCAGTTCCCCTAACGTACACCAAGAGGGATCAAGTCTTGCTTTTTTTTTTTTTTTTTTTTTTTTAAACAGAAAGGCCTGGCTGAGCCCATTATCATTCTGAAACAGCAAAAAAACCCCAAGCTAGTTTGAATTTCTTTCAACCAATCACAGTCATCTTGGGCAGTTCTACGCTCAGAGTACAGGGAAGGCGCCTTTGGAAAACAAAAGAAGCTTGTTTCAGTGGAACATTAACATGTGGCTAAATCCCAAAAAATAAAAACACCACATAAAACATGAAAAGAAATTATATCAAGTGTGCAACATACTCCATGTGTCAGATGTAGATGTTTCTACCCCTGCATGTTACACACACAGTACGTGGTATTAGCATTAGCAGTTAGCATCAGCACATAGCACACATTACGGCCCCCACAGAGTCGGGCGTACTTGACTCCACGGACGTCTGCAAGTACTAGAGGCGGACCTAAAGCGGACGTCCACCGGACACGCAGAGTCCGCGCTGCTCACAGTACGCCTGACTGTGCGGGAGCCTTTAGGATCAGTGAACTGCCACTGAAGGCACCTCCAGATCATTATCAACACTGTAGTCAGGCACTGGAGAATTAACCTAGGCCTATATGTTCCTATTTTTAATGGAAACTGGAGGAAAAGGGGTTTGCCAATGTTTCATATAAGTCAGACTAATATAGATATTTTGCTAAACAGGGAGTTTCACCTCCTGCAAAAATGTATATCCACATGGCCTTCAATGACTACAAACAAATAAAACTGTGGATGCTGTGGACACTTAGATAATAGAGGATGTAGCAGATGCAGAGGTTTTAGTCCATCATGGAGGTGAGCAGCAATGATGAATTACCTTCAGTGTTGGTTTGGGTTGTCAAAGTGTATTCTCTGTATTTTAAAGTTTTCACCGCACCAGCACATGTGCCCTCTACGTTGACCTTGATCTACTTACTGCAGATCAGATACTTACTTCTACACCCATTTCTGATTCAGGTGCATGTTCACTATACAAAGCAACAGCATGTGCACCTGAACTGGGCTGAGATACGTTATTTTCTAAAAGCACTGCTTTCCTCGCCTAGATGGATACATACAACCTGGAGTTTTTAAGAAGATTTTTGGAAAACATTTTAAAAGTTTCTGTTTATGTGACCAAAAATATTGCATGTGGATGAGAGGACTATATAAAATGTAGAGTATATCCATTAGTGTGGGCAAGGCATGAGATACACAGTATGTCAAACGCAGCTCAGTGATGTCCTAGTAACAGAGCAGTTAATAGTGTCATCAGTGAATGGAACATTGGTGGCATCCTGGTTTAGGATACATCGAATCTCCATGTTTTTATTTCATCCCGTTACCATCTCATATGAAATAAAATTTAAGAACAAATGAAATAAACCTTAATACAAATTAAATAAAGGAGCATAATCAGATAACAACCACTGATCCATGTCTCCATTGCTCTGTCTATAACTGTTTCATACAAACTGTTTTTACCACTGTTAATGCTGCTTATACTCATATTTTCATTTTGTTGTTACAAACAAAGGTTTGCGCTTAAATCATTTAAATGAAAACGTACATTGAAAACCTCCCTTTCCACAACAACTGTGTGACTAAGCTGCACCAACCTCTGTTCTACCCTCTATAATGAACAAATCCCACAGACACTTGCCAGTCTTCTTTTGAGGAACAAACTTATTTCTACAGTGGCACTTTTTCCTGAACATCTTGTCTTGGGTCAAGGTGATCACAAACAAGGGCTCTCATCCCAGATGGAAACTGTACTAATGCTGGCTGGGTGCTCATTGCCCAAACCAACAGAGTAACATGTCAACATGCCAAGTAACATGTTTTTTGTTTTTTTTTTTTACCTTAACACAGCTGTCTGTGTCTTTAAGAGCAGCTGTTTGGTTGACAACTGTTTGTGTACATGTTTGTGTGTGGATGATATACCTCTGCAGCCTGCGTCTCCTGGTGCAACAGTGTCAGCCCTGTCAGATCCTCGAGGAATGAGTGGGAAGAATTAAAAACTTTGGACAGGAACTGGAAGCCCTCCCTCTCATAGTGGTCCAACACCTGAACAAAAACAAAGCAGCCCCAAATGAGAGAACACATCAAACTTATGGCTTGTGTAACCACACATTAATTTGCCTAAAACTCAGACAAACACTTAAGACACTGATATGATAGCACTGCTCCATGCACTTTCAGTAATTATATTCCAATCAGTTACAAAACCGTATTTGGATTAAACAACAGAAAAAGTCCGATTTATCTATGAATGTGTGTTTTTCTTAAATAGCCTGAAAGCTGAAGTCTCTGTTAGGACTACAAGAGATACTGTCCATTTTGATCATATTTCAAACTGAGTGATGAAACACAAAGATGCTCAGCTGAAGCGGTGCCTTTAGTGCACGTTATAACGCACATACAGTTTACCATCTCTATGTCTTGTCTAGGACATTTTTGAAAAAGTTCTTCACATCATGAACTTGGTGAATGTCTTCTCTGAAACACAGCTTGTGAAGACTTACACACAACCTGCAATTACACGGAAATTTACCTATTACTTGAACTGATATTAAACGGCCACACCTTCTTTTCAGAGCACATGCATATCCTGTGCCCTGTTGACTGCTTTCCAAAGCTTGGTCGAGTCTTTCATGGATGCACACGGACCCTCCTCTGCAGGTGTAATGTTACCGCTGCTGCAGACAGCAACGCACACTGTAGGCATAAGTACTAGTGTGTGTGTGTGTGTGTGTGTGTGTGTGCGTGTTTGCAGACTGACTTGGCGTCTAGTCTCAGAGCCAGACACACTGCACACAATACACAATGTCATGTCTCTTGTTCATCTTTTCATCCTCTCTTTTCACTCCTTCGTTCTCTTTTAATTCTTTGATTCTCCACTTCCATCCATCGGATCTGTTACATGAGACACCAACGGCCAAAACCAATTTTGTTGAAATATAGCTGCTCCTGATACAGAGAGCACTGTGATAAATGTAATGATCTTCTGATAAAATAATTTAAGTCTCTTGAAGCAACGCACACAGGCAACCAGTCAAAGCAGAAAGTCTGATTAACTACATTACTGAACTGCTGATTAATCTGATGTCTATTATGACAGTTATTTTTTTTTATCAACAATATATCAGCAACCAGCACAAATGCCAGTAATAATTTGCCTTTAATATTTATAAAGCCATTCATTCCTTCATATATGACAAAAACTAAAATAAATATTTAAATCTGACAAGCTACAGTCTGGAAAATTGTTGTATTTCAATTCAGTAAGTCAGTCAAGTAATAAATCAACTAATCGCAGACTAATTATACAAGACCAGGACTAATAACAGCTGTAGGTGCACAGTTTAAGTCTTAGAAGCCCTGGACATGAAATTAAAAAAAAAAAAAAATCAAATGGCTTAAAAATACTGGACAACAAACAAACATGATACATTTCTATATATGTATGTAGGGTATAACTAATTTGTTAAATATGTGTGTAAGAGAGTTTAAGCACTTATATGTATGTATGTGTGTAATATAATTGTTGTATACACCAATCAGCCATAACATCCTGACCACTGACAGGAGAAGTGGTAATAATATTGATTATTTCATTACAATGGGACCTTTCACTGGGTTGGATATATTAGGCAGAAAGGGAACATTTAGTCCTTGAAGTTGATGTGCTGGAAGCAGCAAAATGAGCAAAATAAGGAACTGAGTGACTCTGACTAGGGCCATATTGTAATGGTGATAACTGGGTCAGAGCATCTCCACAACTACAGGTCTTGTTTGGGTGTTCGTGGTCTGCAGTGGCTAGTACCGACCAAAAATGGACAAAGAAAGGACATCCCAATCTCAGACTGATTGAGCATCTGTGGGAGGTGTTGGATAAATAATCTGATCCATGGAGATCCACTTCTCTACTTCTAGGACTTCAGGGATCTGCTGCTAACGTCTTGGTCCAGACCCCACAGCACACCTTCAGAGGTCTGGTGGAGTCTAGGCCTTGGGTCAGAGCTGGTTTTGTGGGAAATGGGAACTTACACAAAATTAGACAGATGGTAATAATGTTCTGCTCCCACAGATGCTCGATTGGTTGAGATCTAGTTTGTTTTTTAGATTCTTTTGGTAGGTACTCATCACTTTACATTGGGAATGAACAAGACGATCTGGAGATGCTCTGACCATCACAATGTCTCCCTTGTAAAAGTTGCTCAGATCACTACTGTTGCCCATTTTTTTGTTTCTAAAGCATCAACTTCAAGGTTAAATGTTCACTTGCTGCCTAACATATCCGACCCACTGACAGGTCCCATTGGAATGAGATAATCGACATTAACACCACTTTCCCTCACAGTGGTCAGAATGTTATGTATGTATACTTGTATCGGTGCCATTTTACCATCAGAAGCACATCAAGGCTTACATGTAATAAAACCACAAAAATACAAGAGAACTGAAACTTTTACAAGATTTTGTTGTGTTTAACTGGAATTGATGGGTTTCAGTAGTGACCACATGCTAAAGGAGTCAACAACACTGACATATACACAGATCAACATGTGAATCACATGGTGTGTCACATATATAGACGACAAATCTGTACAGAAAGTGTCCTAAAGCTTCCTTCCTCATAAAGCCACATAGATTTCTACCACATCACACAGCTGTTTTTGACACTGGGGGTGTCTTCTTTTTTTACATTCTTCATAAACATTAACAGATCGTCTTACACAATTTAAGCTATATGCGTGTGTGCGTCCATGTTTGTTTATGTGCCACGTCCTTAAACATATCAAACATACATTGGGTGGTCCTGTTGGCTCACAGGAGCTCTGACTTTATTTATGTGGCACTTAGGGGCTGAGTACTATGAGTAAACAGCGCCCAGTAAGTCAGTGGCTTTTACTTCCCCTGTTAACATGTACACTATGGGCTACATGTCAGATGAAACGTCTACCTCCACGCTGACTCATTATCCACTCAGCCTGTTCGGAATTTTAGAGGAACAGCACATTACACAGGAAGCAAGGTCCATAAAGTGTGTGTGTGTGTGTGTGTGTGTGCGTGTTTAACAGTGTGTCATTTCTGGATGACAGATATGTGTCTACAGTGTGCATTAACTCAACACGAGAAAACACAGAGGATGTAAAAAAAATAAAGGTGCGGTTTTAAATAACAAAAGAAAAGGATGTGTTACGGTAAATTGCAACCAAAGTTGTCTTAAAGCTATTGCTTAGAAGACAAACAATGTTAATTAATGCCACAGTAGCTGCTCTGGGAGTCAGTAGTGAAGCCGAATGGGATCGCCACCCATTTTCACTTTGACTTCACTAAGATCTTGTCCACACTTTATTTAATTCATTAGGATTCAGATTTTGGGAAAAAAAAAATTGTATTACATTAGGTTCATTTCATAACATATACTAAATGCTGAAAAATACCGGGAAACATTACACCTACACCTTGTTGGATTTCATTAATTTGTAATATTGTTCTGATAAAACTGTTCATGTCAGGTGTTACTACCGTAAAAATCACATCCATATTTCCTTGGCTGATTTTTCTTCCCGAGTGATTGTATTGAATGGGCTGGAATATGATTGCATTTTGAGTTCAGTCTTGTGAGTGCATAAGCAATTATTCTCTTTTTTATTTGAGTAATTGACTGGTTTTGGTTTAGATTTTCAATTTTATGAGGAAAGTCTTCATTTGTTGAAGCAACAAAAAGGTACACAGAATGAAAGAATCCATGACATTACAAATGTGTTATTAAAGATTAAAGGTCTTATATTGTCCAAAATCATTTCATTCCATGAATACCAACCATTTAAATTTAGCTTTAGATAATGTACTGAAGGACGTGTGTTCTGTTCCCTTAAGCATTTATTGGTTGGTTTAAGCTGCTCTAGAGTGGCCAATCAGAATCAGTTGTACTGAGTTGTTACATATGTACCCATGCATGACCAGCTATGTAGCCGGCAGATACGGTATGTTTGGACATACTGAAGAAGCTTAATGAAGCTAATTAACGACTCTACAATGTCTGAGCATTCTCATAGATGCACCACAGTGGTCTAACACCACCCAAAACCAGAATATTACAGAAGCAAGAAAGCCTCATTACAGCTGCTTGTGATTTCAAATTATAATCTATGGTTAAAACATAAAAATGTGTCAGAAAAATCTAGAGGTAGAACATTTCAAACAATTACAATAGAAAAAAAATTATTATTTACTAAAGTTAAATAAAAACATTTATTCAAGTTACATGTAATATAAAGTTACATTATAATATCTGTTATTATTATTATTTTTGTATCCCAGCCCCCTAGTAGTAATAAAACAGTGGAGTTCAATGTGTCCCAGTAATTTTATCTATATGGTGTATTTGGGATATTAAAACAAAAAAATAATCTTGAGAATAATCAAGATCATGATTAATCAGTAATATCGTGTTTTGAACTTAAATTTGAAAAAGGTTTTACTATTAATACATATGTACAATGAAAGGTTTAATAAACAGGAGTACACAGAGAAGAGAAACACTGAAATCTGTGTTTAGAACCAGTCTGATGAATTTTCAAGACGTTGCACTTCAAACTCACAAAATGTTTTTGCTATTAATAGTGGTAGCATATTTGTTAGTGTTAGTACAAGTAGTTGTAGTAAGAGGTGTCTGGCACAGTTTAAGACAAAGCCACGTCAGCTGTGATTTACTCTCTGGCGTATACTTTTATTGGCTTGTGGCCCCAGAAAGAGTTAGGAAACACACACATACACACACAGAAACACACAAACAGAGAGTGAAAAGCCCCAACTCTACAGGAACTCCTCCAGCCCAGACAGGGGCTGAATTGTTTTGTTTCCATAGTGACCTGGCAGCACACAGCTGACTGCGGCAGGAATACACACAGACAGACATGCACTCGCTTACTCTGTAACAAACACACACACACACAAAAGAGACAAAGGCACACACATTACAGTGAGTGGACTGATAGATGGACACAGGGACACACAAAGACAGGAGAGATATGTGGGAGGAAGACCAGGACAGGAAAGAAGGTAAGACAGGGGGAAAAGACGAGTAAAAAAGGAAAATTGGAAATAGGAGGCACCTAAGAAAATGTCTCATAAAAAGACAAACATCCAGGAGGGATTAACTGAAATAAAACTTTTACTCAAACAACACTCCAGCTTGGTTTCTGCCTGTGGATTGACTTTCACACACATCCTCATTGTTCAGGCTTCACCCTTATCAAACTATATGAGCTCTTTGTGCACGGAGAATAATCTCATCAGTCAGACAGGCAGAAACATGACACCTTCAGATGGGGAGGAACTTCTTCGATGCAGTGTAGGTGGAGAAAACTTTAAACTTAAAGCGTAAAAACTGCCCCCCCCCCGCCCCTCGCCTCTTGGTTTCTCCCTCTGTGCTTCTCCCAGTCTGTCTTCACATGAAAGTGATAGATCTAGGGCTTTATGACCTCTTTATAAACACAAAGACTGCATTGAGATCAGGGGAGAAAGAGAGCGACTGAACCAGCCCTCCACTCATCACAACACCCTTTCTTCAGCGCTGCATTTGCCCTCTTTATTCCACCCCCCCACAAACACACACACACACACTTTTCCTCCCTCTTCTTTCACTTTTACCTCCTCTAACTTATGGTTTTCTCTTTCTCCCTCTGGACTTACACTTACGTACATTGACCAATCACGACGGTGTACGCTTTTAACCACAAAGCCACCCTGGGCACCGATTGGCCAGCGAGTTAAAAAAAAAAACACACACACACAAACACACACGATGACAATGAGGTACAAAGACACGAAGGCTATTTCTCTCATCCTAATTGGTTGATATAAGATTTGTGGACCCTCCAACAACTCATCTTTACATCCGCACAAACACACAGTGGTAGGAGCTAATTCCACTCATACGACAGTCACTGACATCAATGAGCAACTGCTGCCTGATTGTTACCATATGGTCTTGCAGGCTTTCTCAGTGTGTGTGTGTGTTAAGTATTCCTCAAGGAACAACATTTCAACACATCTCCACTAGCTTAACATGGAAATGGGAGAGATAGGAATCCCCCTATTTCTGTTATGGCAGCAATTTGTGCTCCCAAACTAACTACTTGACATAGTAACAAAAACTGCGCCTATGCATCTAGATGTTTTTAAGCCTCTAAGTTTATTGAAAATACTGCCACGCTGTTACACTGGACTCAATAACAAATCATTGAACTTTATATAAAAGTTATTCCTTTAAGTTACTTACAATGGGCGAGCAGGCAGTACATTTGTCAAAGGCCAGGCTGGCAGGTAGGACGTTGTCAAACCTCGACAGAAAACCCCGGATCTGTGTGAGAAGAAACCAAAATTCCAAAAATGTAAACGCTGAAAAACAGAAGAGCAAACACACTCAAAAGTATGACGTTATTACATCATATATCATATTAAAAGGCCAAAAGTTATACTAACGTATTAAAGTATTAGGAGATAAAAGCCGTTGACAATAAAATAACGATGGAGAAATAAAATAACATGTCTCTGAAAAGGCAGTTTTAACTTGCAAAGAAAAACTGTTATCTTTAAATCTTATATCATTGTTAAATCTGACTTCATGGTTTTCTGTTCATCCTCAGTTTATAATCATGTTTAGAGCTCCCTCTGGTGCATAGAAGGCATTCACTTTTCTCCCACTGAAATCTTTTCTCTCCTTTCTGACTGCAGTGATTATGTCTCATTATACGGATTTTTTTTTTCTTCTTATCTACCATTTGGACTAATGTAATCTATTCATGGCCTCCCTTCTCCTCTCTTAGGTCCACTTTATTCTGTTTTTAATAAAAAGCTTTACCCATTATGTTTTCTGGTGACGCACACAGCCCGGAGCATGAAATGACTCCTTTACTATAATTAAGTCATGGACAAATATGGAATAATGACAAATAAATCAATCATTTGTGACCAATCACTGTGCAGTAGACAGCGAGTGAAGAGAGGTGGAAATGAAACGCTTTTGGCTCTTGGATGCAAAGCCGATGACATCTTAAATCATGTCCGGTTCATTCCTTCTTGTCCTTTTTATTTCCATCTGTGCACTGATGATTTTAATTAAAATGCTAAATTTAGGGACACACAAAAGACAGGTCCACAACAAAATTAACAAAAAAAAAAAAAACCTGCAGTAACTAAAAGTAGTGGTGTAACATGAAGGTTCTGACGCTAAATAACAAATGACAAGTTGAGTGGACATGTGAGTCACACCAACAGGACGGCGTGGGAGGTTGAGATGGATGTTGCCAGACTAGCTTTATGTAGAATAAGGCAGCCTTTGCAAAGAGTATATATAAAGTAGGCTTTAAGGTTGGCAGAAGAAAACTGAAGTCTTCACAGAAACTATGAAGACTTATTCATTCTTCAAATACCCATTAGCAGCTTTGAAAGATATTTGGCGTTTGTGCATTCTTTTTGTAACTGCAGTAGATTTCGATGCTTCTTTTATGTAAATTATTTGGTCCAGCTTTGTATTTTACACACAGTCTGAACAAGAACCCACACAGATGAAACAAACACTAAAATGAAAGATAGATATTAGCTAAAATTCCATTTAATTTTATTTTACATTTTTGGTTTGGGCTGTTTTTGTGCCTTTATTGATCTTTCATGGTTCATTGGGGTGAGGTAATTAAATTGCATGTAGTTTCAGTGAGCCACCACATGTTGTCGCTGTGGCACCACAGAAAATATGCCCTGTAACCTCAAATGCTAAACTGCAGGATGTTGTATTAACATAAACCGCTCAAGTAAGAGGCACTCCAGGCATATTATACCCAACCACTGGACACACATGCTGACATTCACACTTTCATCCACATTATTTACCCTGCATTACGTTCTCTGATCATCATTATCCTGTACACATATCCTATACTCACAGTTTTGTATCTATCTTAAGGACATAATGTATTCTTAACTCCATCCATCCATTTAATTCCATCCATAAGCCTAAATCCCAGTCCTCAAAATGTCCTGCCGAACTGAGATAAACATTAAAATTTTTCTGCACAGCTATATAAAGATAGGGACAGACACGCATACACCACATCTGCATGACATTTTTCTCTGAATTATTTGGTTGAAATACCATGAGCAGCAGAGGTGTCAAGCAAATGGCAGAAATTCAGATTTCTCAGGATGATGAATACTGATGATGATGCAAATGGAGATGATGACAGGCAAAGTCAGTGAAAACAGTCAGAGATTGAAAAGGGCACAGCTTGGACAGCTGCTCATCATCTAGTCCTACTCTATATGGCGACACTGCCAGTTCAGAATATATAACCATCACAACAATAATGCAGTACTTACCAGTGTTATCTGTAAAGCTGCCCTTCATGTCCTTTGTTTTATTTTAGCATTGCATGTTTTCATCTCTTTTTTCCTCACTACTATCATAAATGGCTACAGTGACTGGCTAATATCAATGGTACTTATGATTTGACAGATTTTCACATAATTCCAACAAACATGGTAAATTTACAAAAGATTATGTTGTATATACACACCTGATCAAAATTTTAAGACCAGCTGAAAAATTACATGAAGCAAGGGTTATGGTTAGGGTTAGATTTTGCACTGTTGCATCTTAAGAAGATTCTAAATAGAGTTTCAAAATGCAAAAAGAAGAAATGGGAGTGAGACAAAAAAATTTGACTAAGCAATTAACTGAAAACAACTATTAAACTGAAATAGACTGTTAATCAGCCGATCAAAAGTTTAAGACCACAGCCTTTCAAAGCCAAAATCTGAACAAAAATGTGGATTCAAAGTCATTTTCTGTCAGGTATTCACAGTGTCATGACCTCCTGATGGCAAAGGCAAAAACGCTTTCTCTCTTTGAATGTGGTCGGATTGTTGAGCTGCATGAGCAAAGCCTCTGGCAAGGCACCATCGCTGCTGAGGTTGGACGCAGTAACACAGTCATTTTGAATTTCTTAAAAGATCCTGAGGGTTATGGAGCAACAATGTCAAGTGGTAGACCCAAAAAAACTTCACCAGCACTCAGGATGCGATTGGCTGTCCGTTAGGACACAGGACAATACTGGATCCAAATGAAGGCGGTTACTGGTGCTGACTGCAGCCCAATAACCATCAGAGGGCATCTGTCAGAGAAGGGCTTTAAGAACTAAAATCGTCTGCAAAGGCCTCGTCTCCTTCAACGTCACAAAACTGCCTGTTTGGACTTGGACAGAGACACCAAAAATGACACTGAAAGGTGGAAGAAAGTTTTATTCTCTGATGAGAAAAAATGTGACCTTGACGGTCCTGATGGGTTCCAACATTATTGGCATGACAAGGAGATCCACTGGAGATGTTTTCTAGGAGGAGGGGGCGTGGCCATCATGATCTGGGGTGCTTTTTCCTTCAGTGGAACATTGGAGCTTCAGGCTGTGCAGGGGCGTCAAACAGCGGCTCTCTGTGTGCAGATGTTTCAGGGGGCATCCGTCATGACTGAGGGCCCTGGTCTGTGGTCATGACTGGGTTAAAAACAGGACAACGCTGCAGTTCACAACACCCACCTGACAAAGGACTGAGAACAGAGGAAGAACGTCACTCTGTTGGACCATCCTGCATGTTCCCCTGATCTAAATCCAACTGAGAACATTTGGGGATGGATGGCAAGGGAAGTAAACAAAAATGGACGTCAGTTCCAGGCAGTGGATGCCCTCTGTGAAGCCATCTTCACCACTTGGAACAACATTCCCTTTAGCCTCCTTGAAACACTCCAATAATAATAATAATAATAATAATAATAATAATAATAATAATAATGATGATGATGATAAAGCATGCCAAAATTAATTTTTGAAGTGATCAACAAGAATGGTGGAGCTACTCATCACTGAGTCCTTTTTTGAAACGTTTATTTCAGTTCTAGGGGGAAAACTTTACTCAGAACCTTTTTAAGATCCAACAAGGCAAAATGTGGTCTTAAAATTTTGATCAGGAGTGTATTAAAGAGAACTAACTGGAATAGAACTGTGGGCAAAGGTTTTGAGTATTGATTGTTGGTGTTTTAGTAAACTGTGCATAATTTAATATTTAATTAATGGTATTTTCTACAGTTTCCATTGTTTAATCATTTATTTGCTATTATTTGTTTGACCTGTAAAGTTAGTGATAAGCATGTTTGGGTTCAGTTCCATAAGTTTTTTAATCCTATTTGAAACCTCTTTTGTGCTTGTCTGAGTTATTTGCATGCGATCTCCCTGACCCTGTCGGCTGCATGTCCTTCACCTTTATCCACGATTTCCAAGGCAACTGTTTCTAACATGGCTGCCAAACTCTCATGGTCAGGACAAAAGCAAGGTCTATTGAAACTTGCAGGCTTACAGCTGAGGTTTAAAGAGTCAAATACTTCTCACATGGAATTATTCAGCTTATCTGCTTGGTAACAACACTGAATCAGACCCGCAATGGGAAACCAGATGTTCATGCACCAACAAGGACATCCGTAATGCTTACAATGACAGTAAGGAGTCTGCTTTCAAACTAATTAAATTTAGGCAACATTTTCAAAGAAATAATTACAGTTACCCCTGGTTTCAGTCTAATTGTTGGACAGTAGGTAGGAACAGGCCAGTGTAATAAATGTATCTCCTCCGACTATCATAATGACTTAAAGGCTGCTGAAATTTAGACAAACAAAGGACAGTTGAAATGAACACAATCACAGCTCAACAATGGCCCAATGTTATGGAAAAAACTAGTCATCCTTCAGCTGTGCAAGAACAAAAACAGCACTTTACAAGCAGTCTACCAGTACCTTAGTTGTTTTTTTTCTCCATTTCCTTGCTACATGAGACAGAGAGGCTGATTGAAGGCCACAGTTGGTTAGTGCTTATCTCTTTTGCAAAGGTCACTTCCTCATTACTTGGAGAGAAAAAAGGTGTGTGAGGACCAACAGAATTGGCTTTTAGGAGCCATCAGAATGTCATTAAAGCTCCGCAGATACTGTCTCTGTCTTGTCATCATTCGTCTGTGCGACTGTCTGGTATGAAACTGATTAAGACCGCATTCAGTTTCAAAGTTTTAAACATTCCTCAGTGTTTTCAGAGAAGCAGTCCTCGCTGCAGCTGGGTCTGGAAAATAATGCATCTCTTGTTAGGAGTGCAATGTCATCTTTGAAGTTTAGTTCTCTTTGAAATGGAACCTTATCGCCTCAGCTCTCTGCTTTCTATGGATGGAGGTGTTACTTTATTGAGCTGCCTACTGCTCCCCTTCATGCATGTCTTCAAAATAAAGCTGTTGCAGAAAATGTAGTTATTTACATTTCACTCTGTAGCTGTTAAAGTTTCAGATTTCCTATTCCGAATAATGCTGTGTAACTGATTAAATGACTGAATTTTTACTGTTAAAGGGATATAAAGAGCACACTGGAATTACGTTCTCCCCTTTTTAGCTGGAAAGGTGAAAACAGTATGTGTCTACATAAACTGTTTGTACTCATACACTTTAAAGACAGATGCCTTCAGGTGATATGAGGCCTGTGTTATGTCACAGGCGGGACATTAACAGCCCAATTTAGATTCACTAAGAGCAAAATGAGTAAAAGTGAGTTTTGGAAAGGCTATTAGATGAAATAGAATAAGTTCCTTAAATGACCATAGTAAATTTTCTACCAGAAAATGTATTTAAAATTTGGGTGCTTCTATGAAACTAGTCCCTAAAAACAGGACAGAGGGGCTAAAAATTCAGACCAGATATAGACTAATGTTATGAAGCAAGTTTGGAAGCACTTTGGGTCTATTTTAAAAATAAATATTTACTGAGATAAAAGAGAAACTATTTTTCAATAAAACACATTTCTATATTATTTTTATATTATTTTTTTCTACAAAAATCTGCATGTAACAGTAAAAAGGACACGAAAATTAATATATTTTTTAAAATATTCTTTCTTGTCTTAGAGGTACAGGAATCAAGCTACTTCTGCAAGGCAGGGTGTTTCACAAAATGACTACTGTTGCAAAATCACTCGCAATTTATGTGTGTTTAAATGGGCAGGCTCTGTATGGGCAGATTCTGCATGTAACACAAGTGGACATGATGAATTACGCACAAAACCTGGAATGAGACTGCCGATTCATAAAAAAAACCTGCATGTTTGGATTAGAAAAACCACTAGGATCATCAAATTTAACACAGTGTCTTTATAAGACCATTTACAGACATGTTTTCCAGATCAAATGCACTGACACCTAGGTAGCTTTTCCTGTCTCAATTTTGGTCCTATTTTTGGTCCCAATGTTATAAAACAGATGATTCAGAGAGATACTATAGACATTTTGAAGCTGTAAATAGTGAATATGAGTGATTTTTGTCAGTTTATGACCTTATAACAGCTGTTTTATTGCATGTGTTTACTTTTTAGCAAGTGCTGCTCAGATGTTTCAAGGCAAGAGGAGGTTGATGACGATGTCTAATAACACACTAAGGTTGAAATTGTGAATTTCAGAGTATTTTGGAATGGCTCATAGCACAAGTACGATTTTTTTTGCATTTCTCTGAGGTCATCATTAGGTACATCCTGGGGGGAAATATGTCTAAATTTCTCTTTTATTCTTGGGTGTCAAAAGCTGGCAAAGTGCTAGGTACCAAAACAAAGCCAGTTTCATAGAAGTACCCATAACATTCTGGGAGTTGTGAGTCACCCTCAAGCCTCAATGATTTCTTGTGGTACATATGTGTTAACACTGAATAGCAAAGACAAGTGGTTATTGCACTAACTATTGCACAATTACCTCTGCTGTGGCCAAAAAGATCAGAAGAGTCATGTCTGTGCTTGCCAAACAGCAACCGACGGTCACAAAAAATTCCAGCAAACCATAGTTGAAACATTCTCAGTTTAAGTAACTAAAAGGCAATTTACTCATCCATCCATGTCTGGTGGAAGTACAGCATATCAGGTGGAAAGTTTCAGCACAAAAACACTGCTTGTGACTTCTAAACAATATCACTTTTTATCATTTTTTATGAAACGTCTGCTTTAATTTTCCAATCTAGTATACTTTTTACTCTTCACCTGCTTTTTAATTAATCTTTCTTTTTTCATTAACAATTCATATTTACACAAATTATGCTGATTACCATCCTGAGAAAATTGTTTTGTGTTCAACATTCAGGAAACTGACCCGCTTTGTGTAGTTTCAGTCAGTGATTACATGACAGTAGACATTTCCTCTATGATTTACTGGAGCATGAGTTTAGAGAGGAATGAGGGTGTTAATAGCTTACGAAACCATTGTTAATCATATTATTATAGAGGAAATGAGACACTGTTGTCTGTGTCACATATACACACTCTGCCTCAGGGTGCTCTATTTAATGACAGCTGCCAGTTTGTAAACAGTGCAAAAACAGGCTGGAAGTTGATTTTTCTACTTTAGTTTTCTTTGAACACTGCAGCATGTGGCAAATAACCCACTGCTTGGGTAAATGATCTTGAGAGCTGATCTTGACATGACATCTCCAGTAAAAGGTACAAATCAGTTATTTGCACAAGGAGCTGGTCCTTGAAGGCTGAAGGTTTAGGATCAGTCTAGCCTTGCTTCATGGACACAGACCAGGATCAGAACTCACTGGATCCACCTCCTTCTGTGGCCTTTAAAGTACTTAGATAGGAATATGTCCAAACAATGACTTAATACTGGTAAATTCTGTCACAATACGTACATTGTTTTCATTTGCAGCAGTAAGGTAGTTATAGATAGAATGTGTACATTTACTTTAGATATTTTAGTTATTCATTGGTACTCTAGTGTATTTACTTATTAGTCTTTTATTTGCTTTTTTAATCGACTGATTCTTTTGCTGTTGGTAATAGGAGACAGAACGCACTGCCAGTATCTTCTGTGTTTGCTTAAACATATCACATGTTGCAACCTTCACTCAGTCAGACTTTGTTCATGCCTAAAGCCAGGAACAAGGATGTGTGAAGGTAAAATACCTACAGTAAATGTCACTATATTTGTCCCACGAGTTGTTCAACAACATTGCAAGGAACTAATTATAAACTCCCGGGTTTCCTTGTCCCACTTTCCGTACTTACCTCTGACGCAATTTATATACTACTGCCCTTAAGGTGGAATCATTTTATTTTCAGACACATTCCTCTTTTTATTTCTATTTCCACACATCAGTAATTACCTTTGACCAGGTACAATTATTACATACTGAGTCCCACTTACACTTTATTTATCAAGAACAAATCCCATTGTCACAATCATTTCATGAGAAAGGAGAAAAATATTTGATTGCAACTTTTGGGCAACAGTGTGGGTGGTCATTACCATCAGAGGAGGTTTAACCATAAGCATTTTAGGATAAACACTGAAATAAATTCAGTAGAAACATGGATACCACCATTTTAGCATTTTTAGGAAAAGATGGGTCATTAAAACCAAATCTAACATGTCTCACTCTGGATAATTTACTATTTTATTGCAGCCGTTGAAGCAATAAAACATTCTGGAGGATTTATTCTGTATACACCCTCCAAAACCCCCCCCCCTGCTCACAACTCCATGTGGAAGATTTCTATTGGTGGAAGATCAAAACAAACAGAGCTGCCGGTCCACTCACTCTGTTTGTCTTCCGGATGAAGGGTTGATCCAGACACAGATCAAAATATACTTTTGAAAGGTCTAACACGACTTTACCATGACAATAAAGTCATTTTTATGGTTTTAAAAAGAGAGTGCGTGGGAGTTCTTTGTTGTTTTGGGAGTATAGTAAAATATTTTATCTTATTTTTTTCTGGTGAATACAAAGCACAGATAAGGAAGACACGATTGCTTTGCATGTGCGTGACACCAGTGGATAACAGCCGAGGGAACGATAATTGTCGATGAGGTCACTCATTCCTTTTCCCCCCTTATGGCTGAGCAGAAACACACCAGTCTTCCTTTTATTTTTGTAAGCTGTCTGCATGCTGATAAGAAAATAAGATTTGACCTAAAAAGCAGACTAACTGAACTGTAACAGAATAGCAACTCTGTATTTGTATTTTGTATTTATTTAGTTATAGGACAGTGTGTATTGGCATTAGTTACACAGAACAAGATGCATACACCAGATTTAGCAAAGAAGCTAATTTCCATCTGTTGTCCTGGACAAACGACCAGTGTAACAAACATCACTTAGATTACAAAGTACTAATATACTGGAGGAAAACCATTAAACATGACAGATATAGAAAAATCTGCTCAGACTGAACGGCTTCAGCCAAATACATAAAATGGGGCTTACATTCTAAAAATACTCTAAGTTTCCTAGAACAAGAACAAGATATAAAAGAAAGCAAGAGAGAAGAAGCGAGAGAGAGAAGAACAAAAAAAAGAGCAAGAAAAATATATAAATAAATAAATGAATAGATAAATAGGCTAAGAGCACAATTGCAAACTAGACATAGAAAAAAGTGCAAGTAGAAACTACTGAGCTAAAAACTTCAATAGAACTAACAAGACTGTTTATACAATACATGTGTACAGCGATCAGTACAGTCCTTCATTTGTTTGACCTGACTGAAATCTTTGCCATGGACACTCAAATGCATATTAGTGTTGGCAGTGCTGGTTACCTAGGAGCCATTTTTTTGTAGCATTATAAAAACATTTGTAGAAGGAGCAGGTTTTCAAGTTGGTGGGGAGCCCATTCCACACTTTAACAGCTTTATATGAGACAGCTGTCTGTCCAAAAGCGGAGCTGCGTTTAGGGATAATGTAGTTGCCGTTTGATGTCGAGGGCCCTCACTCTAAGATCAGAGCACGACTGTACATAATTTTTTCAAGGGGGGAGGGGCTGCATTATTAATTATTTTATGAGTCAGACAAAGGTCAGTGAAAATTATTTAATTGTCAAAGCTTAATAAGTCATATTTAGCCAGGATATGACAATGGTGATAATGTCTCAGTTTTTTGTCCAGTACTTTAAGGGCCTGTCCGTACAGCGATTTCTGCTTGAATAAGTCTATATGTAGCACACTATACTCAAGTTAGATTTAGCAATCCTTAAAAAAGTTTGGATTTCTTCTTTTCTGCAGAGTGTTTATTATGTGTGTGAGTGGTATAATTGACAGTGAAATCTGTCATTTGAACAGATTGTAGGTGAGAAGGCAACACCATCTGCTACACCATCATGACTTTGTTAATATTGTTGAGTGCATTTCACCATGCAGGTAAAAGGCAAATAAGTGACACTGAACTTTTACCTTCATAAAGACAGATAAAGTACCACTGACTGCCGTGTTTTCATCTCATGCTTTCCAGTGATGACTTTATTCAGTCCTGGAAGACTCACAACTCCTTTTTAAGGCAAATATTTATTATAATATTATCCTCTGCATTTTACATTTTTAAATGAAAAACAAATAAAAATGTAAAAACAAGTGTCCACAACTGTCATTTGTCAAACTACATGGGTTTTTCTGATGAATCAACGTTGCAGAAAATGATGGTGCATCCATGTTGACTACAGTTCCTCTGAATGTCCAAATGGGTCATACTGTATCTGATGCTGCTGAAAAGCAGAGAGAGTGTATTTTACCTGGATTATCGACATGTATTGATAAGATCAGTGGCACAAAGGTTGATAAATACTTTAGATTAGTAGACGCTTTTGGTTACCAGCAGCTATTAAGGTCTTTAGGGGTTAACTAGTTAGACTTTCAGTTATATTTTGTAACATTTACTTCCATTTGCACATTATTTATTACATATTACACACTATACAAACACATATAAAGGTGTTTATCCTCCTCTTCCTACATTCTAGATTCTGGTTGTCACAATAAAACTGTGTAGAAATATAACTCCTCACTTTTCCGCATTCATGAACTTCATAGTTTAACTTAAAAATGAACCTTGCGTGTCTAGTATTGTTTTGACACCCATGCCTCTGAGCTGCAGAAACAATGGTGTAGAATTCATTCTTTCAAGTTGTTTGACTTTGTAACATAGCCAGAGGAGGGTGTGCCATTTAAAACTTAAATAACTAACACATGTGCTCACATCCAAGTTACATAAGAGCTTTGACGGCTCTATTGTTGTATTTTAAAGGAAGTTGGCTCAAATACAGTATATTCAGCTACTTCCATCTTTAGAATAACAATAAATGTCTGCGGTAATAGAATAGAGTTAAAGTGCTTGACTTTAGGCTCCATGCGCAGTAGATTTTTCACAAACATACTTGTCAAAATAATACTTTTAATGTGGAATAACTTTTTCAATCACCTTCTATTTCTGATTAAAAACAAGAATGCAAATGCAAAGAATTAAGTGAAAAGACAGCATTAAGGATATATTATGATATGAAATATTGATTTAATCCATAAACACCCAAACATCCACCGGTGATCAAAACCATCTACTGATATAAACTGTTTAATACCTGTTGTTCCACTAATCCTATCAATACATGCAAATAATTAAGGTAAAATGCAGTTTCTCAGCTTTAAATCATAATCAGATATGACCCATTTGGAAGTTCAGCGGCTCCATGGTGAACATGGAAACACTGTCATCTTCTACAACATTGATTCACCAGTAAAACCCATGGAGTTGGATCAGTGACAGTGG
>JAPQRP010000024.1:17983765-17996534 GCA_037367295.1 Apogon hyalosoma | reverse complement strand
ATAGATAGATAGATAGATAGATAGATAGATAGATAGATAGATAGATAGATAGATAGATAGATAGATAGATAGAAATACACACACACTTTTTTTTTTTTTTTTTTAACGGACAAAAGTTGAATAAAACTCTACAGAGAGGAATACATTACTGTGCATTTGCTTTTGCATTCATGGAAATGACTGTACACCTCTCTGTTCTATATAGAACAGCTGCACCAGCATATTTACTTGTTCCCACAAACTTGTCTGGTTTATTTTGAATCCTGCACAACTCTGTGGTTGAATGAAACAAGGCAACAAATTGGACGCTAACCCATATGCAGGTGTACATTGTGATTCATAGGTCAAGTAAGGTTGCCTGTTCTGCATTGAAATGCATGAGTGAGAGATAGTCAGGTAACAACTGCCCCCTTAATTAATAGCCAGCTGCTAATGCATATGCTACCCTTTCTTTCTTTTTTTTTTTGTTGGGGGGCAAAAATATCACATTATTTTTAACATTAAATATGAACACAAATAAGATATGCATCATTTGAAAGTTATTTCTTTTACACTGTATGGCTCAGGTGTGAAGATATTGTTCTATTTCCAAACAGAGCTGTGCCACTTATCGTGGTTATATAGTGGATTTTATATTATATTGTGTCAAGTAAAATAATTCAGGATAACAGGAGGAGGAAACAGGATCACAGCATAAGTTTAATATAGAGAATGGAAATCCTTGCTCAAATGAGCATCTATAATACATACTTTACACTAACATGCAGTCAAGATTTACAAGAAAAAATAAAGTATATTTGTAGGATTTAAAAAATTTCTCCAGGAACTGGCTGCATTTTGTTGATCTACGCAAGATGCACCCACTACAATCAAACACTTCATCATCACCCCATTTAGTGTGACTCCCACTCTTTGATTTTTTAGTTTGAATTTGCTAAGTAGTGACTCACAACCATTTGTGTTCACAGTACACAGGAAACAGTAGTTTTCACAATGGAGTTCAGCACATCAGTTAAAAGTATTATAGCCTTATTTCTAACTCTGCCAGTGACACAGTAGAAAACTCACTGTTTTGTTGATGAATGACATATAATGAAATATAATGTAGTGAACACGACAGGATTTGAACACTTTTGTAATTTATTTCAAGTGTTGTGAATGTTTCTTACAAAAACACGTAGTATTGTTTTGTGCCACAAGACTGCAGACCTGAAGAGGCATGATTGTGATGGTTTGTCTCTAGAGCCTCATTGATGCACACTTAAGAAATATTAAATCAATACAAACTCAATACATTAGTCTCATGTTTTCAACTGCATTGCAGAATAATATCTTCTCCTCTTTGGCTAAGGGCATGAAAAGAGGTGCTGAATCACACCATGAAATAGATCAGTGTACAAAGCTTAGCAATTAAGAGACAAAACATGTGGCTCATGCACATTTTCATTATATGGCTCATATAGACACATACATACAATATGTATATTCCTATCTTCTTCATGTTACAATTTTGTTGATACACTCCCCAATTCATGACAGTAAAAGAGAAAAAAGGCACAGAAATGTAACACTAGATTTCAAAACATTGTTCAAGCAATTGCAGTTTTGTGTTAAAAATTACATCAAATAAAACTTACAAGCTGAAATTCTCTAAAATGATGAGTGATATAAATTGAGAGTTAAACATATCCCAAAATAGCCCCCTCGAGCTTACAAGACACTATCAAGGATTTATGCTTCATCTTATCTGACTTAAAAAAAAAAAGGACAACTAATGTCCTGTGTCCTGTTTTAATGATGGGAAAACAATGTGACAAAAATACTTGACCACATGCATTTTAGCAGAAATTTGTTGCAGTGCTTATGAAGGTGTAAATATTTTGTATCAGCACATTAATGTGTCACGTTACATCTTTTATATATTTGTACAGTGAGAGTGAGGAAAGACCCTACTTTGCCTGCCTGTTAAAACACACTCATGACAACAACTAGTAAGTGCTACCGTCCCTGTTCCAAGGGCGAGGGATCACATTTCTTTGAGGTTAAAGGTTTCTGGATGAAGTAACACTTTATTATCATTAGCTTAATACAGACAAAATAAATAATATTGGGATCAGACATTAACCTCAACTGTTGTCTGAATCAAAGTGCAGTGAGTTACAAAAATAGGATCTGGAACAAAAACTGATGGCTCTTTAAGTACAATTAGACTGTTATTTACATGTCCTTTGACTATGAGAATGTCTAAGACATTGATTCATTTGTTCATTGTTCTTTTTGTGTCACACACCACTTCACACTTGAGGTCAACACCACACTGTGTGGACGTTATTTTCTGGACATTGTCTGAAGTTCATGTGTGAAAAGGGCTTCAGACTGTTGTCTTCCCCTCATCAGTCAACAATAGCAGCAATTTTACACTTTTGACTTTGTTCTTCTTGCTAGCCTTCCCTGGCTCTCACAAACGAATGTTCAGAATACTTTTGAAGACCCGCTTAAAATTCCCATTGCAAAGTGGGTATATGAAGGGATTTAGAGTGGAGTTCATGTAACCCAGCCATATAGTGAACATGTGAAGGTCATGGCGCACACACTCTTTACAGAATGCCATGACCATGAAGGCTATGAAGTATGGGATCCAACACAGCAGGAAAGCAGCGATGATGAAGCCCAGCTGCTTGGCCGCCTTGTGCTCTTTGTGGATCCTCAGGCTTTGGATACGTTGCCGTGACTGGTCAACAAACTTTTGCCATGTCTTTCTCAGAGTCACTGTATTATCTGGGTCCATTTTGGCATCTTGAATACCTTCTTCAGTCCATGAAAGCTGGGGACTGGCTTCATAATTATATAATGGAGATGTATATTTCTGCAGATCCGACATCTGATTAATATCACAAACGCCACTGACTGAGTTTGGCACAGTGACATGACATTCATTTAAAGATGCCTGCAGTTTGTTCTCATTAGTCTCCTCTGAACATATTATGTCCTGCGGCGCTGAGGGCTGTCTCAGGGGAATCTCCGTGTCTGACTGCTTCTCCTCAGGAGACATGGATCCCCTTTTGACCTTGCGCGCCATTTTGAGTCGTTTTGTTGTCATGGCAAGCAAACACGTCTGCTGGCACTTGGCTCCAATTTTTCTTTGAGATCTGTACGGAGCCACTTTGGTTCTGTCACTATCCTCAAAGGAATATGTTTGATCTAAAGTGTTGTTGTCTAGCAGCCGTTGTTTTTTAGAGAGTTTCTTTGAAATCTCACACTCCTTTTTGGGCAATTTTGAATGATTTTTCTCGGGTGTTTGAACATTTGGTCCATTGTCATTCTCAAATGAATCTGTTGGATGAATGATTCTCTCTCTGTCCCGCAGATGCTGCCTCACTGCAAAGTAGATATGTGTATAAAACCACAGCATCAAAACTGAAGGAACGTAGAAGTTAAAGACTGCAGTAATAACCTTAAACCATGTGACGAAGCGAAAATCTGTGTCACACTTATTCTCCTCTTCTGGTTTAAGGTCTACATGTGTGAAAGACCTCCATCCTAAAATAGGAATAATCCACATCATTGACAACAGCCATGCTCCAGCAATCATCACACTGGCTTTGCCCCTTGTTCTATATTTCAGGTACTTCAGTGGCTGTCTGACAGATCTGTAGCGATCCAAACACAGGATAAACAGACTGAAAATGGATGCTGTACTAGCAACATAGTCCATAATTAACCAAAACTGGCAAACCGCCCGACCAAGCTTCCATTCATCTTCCAATAAATACACCAGGTTTAGAGGCATGACAGTGGTTCCAACTATAAGATCTGCCAGAGACAGACTCACAATGTAGAGGTTCCCAACGGTATGGAGGGTCTTTTCCTTCTTTACTGCATACAGAACAAGCAGATTCATTATGACTGTGAGGAGAGAAAGAAGTCCCAGAACAACTCCCAGCAGCGCATTATGGAACTTGTCATGCAGAGACAGGGTGTGATTGGCCCTCAGTGAGTTACCATCCAGGTGGGCAGTCCAGCTGTAGTTGGTGTTATTGACGTAGCTGCTGCTGCTGCTGCTGAAGTGAACAGGCTCTGTGGAAGGTGACAGACCAGCTTCCATCATAATAGGTGAGATGGTCACCTCTAGATCCTGTCACATCTTGAAAAACCTGCTATACTGTTGCCCTTAACAGTGTATGGACCAGAAAGTCATTAATGAGCCTCATTAGTTCATTCTGACATTGACCTTCAAGTCAAAAAGATGAATCCTTTAAATACCGGAGATGTCTTCAGCAGTTTTGCCTTGTAGTCCATTTATTTTACACAGCCAAACTGATGACACCTGGAAAACATAAACATTATAGGTTAGGCTACTGTAAAAAATGCTGAAATGTGTCCTACAGGGTTAATATACGAGCATATTTACGAAAAAAACAACCAGATTTTGTAATGTTTCGACAGATAACACTTGCTGTGACCTTTTCACTTGATTTGTTTAGATAAATGGTAATAATAGACCACAAAATTTCACTGTATTTCTCACACTTTCCTCCTTTCACTGTCCAGCTGGCTTTCTTTAACACTTGCACAGTGGAAGGTGGCAAATCCCATCAATGACACAGCAGTAGACAAACTGTGTGACAGAAGGAAAGGAAGCAATATAAAATATACAGTCTGAACCATATGATAGAATCTATCATTGCATGTAAGCAATCCTATATTATACCCTGTCTGATAATATGTATTACTCATACATGTTTTAAATATACTGATGAAATGCATATAATCTATACTGATCAGGCAATTGATTTTTAAGGGAGTAGATGGAAATAACCCCGTTGTCATGGAGGCAGGTGGGTGTCACTTTACAGAGCTAGTGAATACATGTCTCGCCATGATTAGTCTGTAATCGAAATACGTCATTTGGCTGTTTGATGACTCTCAGATTCACTTTTTTCTTTTTTTTTTTGAAAAGTCAGTACTGCTATGCTGTTTTGCAGGTCAAATTCATTCTGTGCGTTTTTGCGTCCATTTATCTTTGTGGCTGCTTACTCACAGATGAGACATACTGGAGGAGGAGGAAAAAAACCCGCCAAGTTCATCAGTGTTTAGTTAAAAAAAAACCACTCAATTTTCAGAGGTGTTTAGCAAAGCATCCTCTTAAAATAATTCACTCCTACTGTCAATGTCAAAGTGGTCTTCATTCCAAGAGAGGGCAGGAAAAGGAGAGAACAAAATGCCTTTGCTTTTGGCACCCTCATGTTTACTTCTCCTGTTTTCATCAGGTATGGCAATATGAGGAGGGTTTCATATGATGGCTTGAGTCTCTATAAAGCGGAGATGACTTACACTGAAATAAATCAAACATGGACCTTGACGGGGAAGATAAGACATCCATAAAAGATGAGATTAGATATAAAGTGGAGCATACATCACATTATTTTGGCAACGCAAATCCACTCTCTCAGGTGCAGAACAAATGACAACATGTTTACATACATGTAACTACTCTATAAAGTATTTATTCCCTCCATAGATTTCAAGCTATATTCATTCACAGACACAGTATTTATATATTTGCTTCCATAGATCTCTGGCTGTAAATGTGAGATGAAATGTGTGACTATAAATATTTTCATAGTTCTGTTTAGAGCTCCCTTATCAACACAGATATTTAGTAACATTATTACTCACATAATTCCTAATTCCCTAAAAGAATAACAACAGAAAAAAAGGGAAAATGCCAGAAAAACGCAGAGCTGCGTCAGTGCATTTGAACAGAGCACTTGTTACGCACAAACAGGATATTCATTCCAGTCAATATGATTATGTGTAATGGCCATTGCCTGTGTGATTTCATTACAAAACAGCCAGAACGCAAATCGTGCCATATTTTGCCCTGATGGGACCTGACGGAGGCTATCTATCATAATGAATAATGGCTCTCATGCGAAATACTACAAGTGGGTGCGCACAGAACCACCTGTTGAGCCGCTGGAGGATTACGCATTGAAACTTTTAGGCTTTTAGCAGCAACAAACGCCAGTGACATCAACATGTTTTGTCTAAAACCTTTAACTTTGATTGACTTTTATCAGCTGCCACGCAAAGTTGAATAATTTAACTGGATAAGGGGTATTTATAGAAGATATTTTCACGCTTACCTGCCATGAGCGCGGATTTCCAAGAGTTTATTCCAGCCTGTAATCCAAGTGAAAATCAGAAAACGAGTGAAGGACAGAGGTCGGAATTACAAAGAAAAGTCTCTCTCTCTCTCTTTCTCTCTCTCTCTCTCTCTCTCTCTCTCTCTCTCTCTCTCTCTCTCTCTCCAGCTCTGTCACAGCCCTCCCTGCCCCCTTTCCTGCGCTCCAGACTTTGACATTCTTATGATATGCAGATTCGCAGCAGCCATAAATAAAATGGTTAAATGAATGGGTTTTCACCTGGACGAGTGGCGCACTGAGAAACGCAGTGCCGTGATGCAATGGTGGATATGAGCAGGGCACTTTACTTCCGCCATGAAAATCAGGACGCAAAAAAAAAAAAAAAAAAAAAAAAGGTCTGTAATTCAAAGCGAGAACGGGAAAGGAATTCATAATTTAGAAATGCAGAAACCTGTCACGTCTCTATTCTTCAATTATAGCTGGACCATAGGACCATAGACAGGAAACTCCATGTCCATACGAAATGTGACAGTTATAGGGGAAGCACTAACAACCATGACTCAAATAGTAATACATAAACTGGAATGATTAGTCTCAGTAACATCTGTGGTTTCAAGGGTCCAGGGTGCAGGGTGCTCAGTTGGATTCAGAGTTAAGTGCATATTAGATCTATTTAATTTGATTAATCACTTTAGGAATCTATTAGTAGATCTGTGAGGTCAGTTTTATAAAGTCAAACATATAAAAAAAATTATGAAGTTAACAGCAGCTGCATAATATAGAGGGTAGCATAGGAGAAAAGACAGCAGAGAACCAAAATAAAACTATAGAATTATATATAGCATATACAACAAGTGCCCCCCCCATTGTAGCTATATGTGCCAAGTTTGAATTAAATTGAAACAAAATTGATGTTTTTTAAGATGTGAAATTTTGCCTATTATAAGTAAATGGGAGAAGAAAAAAAGATTTTTAAAAATGTACAAAACATTTGAACTTCACTTCTAAAATATAATAACATCTATTCTGGGTCAATCTATAAACCCAATCTGGTATGAATCCAACCAATAGTTTTGCTGCTACAGATGTGAAATTTTGCCCATTATAAGTAAATGGAAAAAAAAAAAAAAGATTTAAAAGCTTCATAGAAAATTTGAACTTTGACCGACTGTTCCCAAAATGTAATGACATCTATTCTGGGTCCCTGGCAATCTATAAACCCAATTTGGTATGAATTCTACCAATAGTTTTGCTGCCAGAGTGTTAACAAACAAACAAACAAACAAAAAAAGAAACAGAGAAACAAAGAAACAAACTGAACCAAAAACAATACCCCTTGCCAAGGTAATAAAATGCACATACACCACACAGGCTAAAGTATGTAATGTATGTGGAGATGGAAGATGTGTTTTTGTTATTGATTCTTTTGTTATGAGAATGCTCGATGATGTACAAATTTAATTTAATGTAAGTGGTGTGTCAGGTGAGAAGGATAGGCAAAAAATAAGCTTCTGCTTCTGGCCTATTCCTTTTTTTGGTTTTTATGTTTATTGTGGTTGTTGTACTATGTGCGGTGATAACTGTACAAACCAAAAATAAACCATTCATTCATTCATTCATTCATGTTACAAGTGATGTGGGAACCCTTTGAAGCTTCCAAGTTTTCTGCAGGAACTTGTCATAAAATGTCACCATTATAGACAAACAGAACGTACTAAACCTAACACCACACAGTTATAATATGTCACTGAGCACAGCTATTAAAACACTCACAGTGCTGCTGGAAAAAGGAAGTGAACCCGCAGGCTAATGACTCTAAAAAGATGTAATTACAGTCAGGAATCTGAAAACCTGAATTCTAATCAGTGAAATGAGGTTGGAGCCACTTTGACTTATAAAAAACATTCAAACCTCTTGAGTTTGCTATTCACAAGAAGTACCTGCTCATGTGAACCATGGCTCCAAAAACCACAACAAAAAAAAAAAACAGAGAGTGATCTCCGAAGACCTTCAATCAAGAATTGTTGATTCATGACGATTGGACGGGGTTTCAGACTAATCTCAAAGAGTTTAAGGATTAACCAGTCTACAGTTAGACAAACTGTCTACAAATGGTGATGATGTAACACTGTGGCTACCGTCCATAGAAGTGGATGTCCAGCCCAGATGACTACAGCGCAGAACACAAACATGGAGTAACAGCTGAAGTCTTGAAGGAACTACTGG
Organism: Apogon hyalosoma; assembly: GCA_037367295.1. Classification (NCBI taxonomy): domain Eukaryota; kingdom Metazoa; phylum Chordata; class Actinopteri; order Kurtiformes; family Apogonidae; genus Apogon; species Apogon hyalosoma. Next base: position 17,988,159 of record JAPQRP010000024.1, on the reverse strand, counting down.
AGGAGGTTAGCATCTCAGTCCATGAGTCTAAAGCATGTCAAAGATTGAACAGACACATGGCCAATGTTTGACACCACAGAGGAAGATGTGTCCCCAAAACACAAAAACATCACTGTCTGCCTAAGGTTTACAAAAGTACACCTCACAACACTACTGGATAAATGTTTGCAAAATGGGAACTGCATACTAACATGAGAGCATCATCCCAACAGTTAAGTATGGTGGAAGGAGCATCTTGTTTTGGGGCTGTTTCGCTACCTCAGGGCCTGGACCACCTGCCCTCAAATGGATTCCCAAGTTTATCAACATATCCTACAACAGTGGTTCTCAAACTTTTTACAGTGGAGTACCCCCTGAAATATACTTTTCAGCCAAGTACCCCCAGCTCTCTCTTCAGCATTTATCTATTCTTGTGCCAAAGATGTCTGTTTTTATTTTCAAAACTTTGTAAACAGACAATAACATATATTTAACTGTAATATATTTAAAAATAAATTATATTAAGTACATTTTGTGTGCAAAATATAAACTGAAAAGTGCCCTCTTTAATTGATGAGAAAACTAAATTAATTGGTCATTAATTAATAAATGAACTTTTCATCAACAAAAAAATAATTACTTGATTACTCAAATAAATTAATCTTGAATAATATAAAATAGAAATGTTTTTAAAATGTTACCAAAGCTTAGACAAGATGCTTGACAATAAAACTAGGAGTGTCTGTTATATTATAGGAATGTATTTATTGTGTTTCATATCTCAGCATTAATTCTCATTATTTATTTTGTTGTCAGTACATGACTTATTTAATATACTCCTCAAAAAAAAAAAAAAAAAATTCAGTCCCTGGGCTTTTTCAAAGTAGCCCTGGGGTACACGTACCCCTGTTTGAGAGAGTCTGTCCTACAACATAATGTCAGGGTGTCTGTCCACCACCTGAAGGTAAATGGGTGATGCAGCAGAACAATGACCGGAAACACAGAAGTAAAGAGACAACAGAACGGCTTCAGAAAAAAAAAAAAATCACCTTTTGGACTGACCCCATTAGACCTGAATCCAATAGATGCAGATGCAGTTAATACAGTTCTGTGAGGAAGAATGGTCTGAAATGTCACTGGACATTATGAGGTCTGATCAGCAGCTACCAAAATCAATGTTTAAGGTTATTGCTGCCAAAGTAGGAGACATGAGGTATTATTACTGTTTGTTTAGTCTTGGGTTAAACACATTGTGCTTATTTGTATTTGTGACTTTGCAGATCAGATCACATTTTATGACCTCTTCATGTAGAAAACTAGGGAATTTCAGAGAATTCAGATGCTTTTTCTTGCTGCTGTAAATATGAAGGTTATAGGTATAAACTACACAGGTGCAAACGAATGGCCAAAATAATGTTAAAGTGCTAAAAGACTCCTCTATAGTGGTATAAATATAAATTGATAGCCTCCTCAGACAATCCCAACCCGACACCTGCACCCAGTTTCTGTTTCTCATGTTGAAGGCAGTCTAGCCTGACCTTAAAAAACACTTCCACTGTGAATTCTGATTATCTGCTGGAACAAAAACATACTTGAAGACACGTGTTGCACACTAGGAGAGCACTGATGAAAATATCAAGCTTGTTTGGTAACATATAATGCATTTTACAGCAGAGGGGTGATAAGTCTTCAAAGATCCTGCAGCTTGTTGATTGGGAGAATCAGTCTGGGTTTCGTCTGGAAGTCCTGCTGGGGGAAACTACAGAAAAGGCAAAAGTGAAAACTTGTTTAAAGTGTAGTTTGATTTTTTTTGACAGCATGAAAGCATCGTGGCACCAGCCAGGACAATGTCTGTTGGGTTATAAAATAAACTGATCGGGAATAAAGACCCAAACAGCCACCGGTGACACAAACCATCTACAGCTATGAACGGTTTCATTCCTGTTGATCCACTAATCCTATCAATACATGTAAATAAATGGTGTAAAATGGAATTTGTCATCTTTTATGACCCATTTGGACGTTCAGAGGCTCCGTAGTTACCGTGGAAACGCCGTCATTGTCTACAACATTGATTCACCAGTAAAACCCATGAGTTGGATCAATGACAGTGGATGGAGACACTTGTTTTTACATTCAGTTAGCAATATCTTTGCTGAAAAAGTAACCTTTTCTTTATTTTTCTCTGTTTTGATATAATCAATTTTGAATTTACTCTGAGTTTTCATGAACATCTACATGATCAAGTGAATTAAATATAGGAAAATACATGATTTACACCAAAAAAAATGCAAAATACAGTGGCTAATATTAAAAAAAAAACAACTGGTGATGAAACAGTTAAGGAAGGCAGAAATAGAAAAAAAATCATTTGGGAACTGACACAAAAGTAGCACTGGGTCTTTATGGGTTAAATACAACACAAACTAATATGTACAAGCATTTATACTAAATGTGAGGTTAGGATATATACTTTTAAAACTTACAAAGAAAGTTCAACGGTGTCATGAAGTGAATCTCCAGAATCTTCTTGTGGAATGACTGGACTGTCTTGCATATTTTTAGATTCATTTTTATCAGCAGGTCAAGAATATCACACCCACTAGAAACCTTACCCAAATGATGGTTTTAGTGGAAAGGTCAGTGAGGTGCCAAAGTCAATAATGTTTGTCTTCTGGGAGCAAAACTCTGTACAGTAAATGATATGATGGCCCCAATCTCTGAAATATAACAATCCTCTATTTCTTGACAAATTATGTAATTAATATTCCAGCAAAGAAATACTATGGAACTATAATGAAACTCAGTACATATCATGGCTCAGTGCATATCTCTAATAGGTTATTCATGCAAAAAAGGGTTGAAGTTAGAATATGCATTTTCCTAAGTACACTTGTACCTACATCTGTTTTTTCGTCATAATCTGCCAGCTTCGAAATACCCATTTTTCAACATGTAGGGAAAAAAAATCCTTTCTGTGTTTGCAAAGAAAATGATGCAGTGCAGTAAAAAAGCAGAGAGCAGCTGTAGCTTGTCAACATAATCTCTCAGGCCATTAATTTGAGACCAGACTTAATTATCCCATTATCTTGAGATAAAAAAACAAGTAAAAAAACTGTCTTTACCGAGCTTTGCCTGATAACGGTCAATGTGAACAAGTCTTGTAGATTGTATAAGTTAAGAATAAGACACCAATTGGAGCAGTTTCACATTACATATGAGACTGACTCATGCTCGAAGAACACGTCATTACCAGCATGAAAGTGACTTGTCATCTTTGGTTTGTGTTGAACGATTGGAGGAACAGTGACATGAAAGTGGAACCATCTCTGTGAAAATACGTCAAATGGTTTTGTGTTGGAATGATCTAACTGCATCCACAAATGGACGTCCATCAGTCCTGGTGCATCTACAGCGTGTCCGTCCGTGGAAGTGGATCTCTCCTTCACTGTGGTTCTCCCAGGGGTTTCTCTTTTCCCACTGGGTTTTTTGAAGTTTTTCCTTGCCGAGAAGAATGGTCTAAGGTCGGGGGATGCCTGGGACATTAATCCATGTCCTTCATCTACCTTTTATTTGACTGTTGTTTATTTTCATGTCCAACTAACTCTGTAAAGCCCTGTGAGGCAACCTTGTTGTGATATAGGACTCTACAAATAAAACTGAATTGAATCAAATTTACTGGACCTGTATTGTTATTATTCATTTAAAAAATTATATAAAAATAACTAAATGTGAAAATTAGCAATATTTTTTTTTTTTTTGCCATCCAACATTACCTCCAACTTGTCCACACAAATATCATGCAACTGAATGCTCTAAAAAATTAGAATCTAAGCTTGATCATTTAAAATTCACTGTGCATAGAGGTCAGGCTTGTACAGATCAAGTCATCTATGTTTTTGTTTTTATAAAGTACTGATCGCACCGGACTTAAAGATTTTAAACTTTTGTGTGTGATACTCAGCGATATCTAATGGTGAAGTAGATTACAACCACCTGAAATCACTTATTCTTATTCATTCATTCAGATAACGAATGAGTGAATAAGAATAAGTGATTTCAGTTAACCCTTTATAGGGCACTCATAGAAATACTCTGAAATTCAAAATTCCAACCTTTGTGTATTATTGGAGGATATAACAAGACTTCATTAATTTTGTGGAGTTTTTCAGCATTTTTTATTTTTATGTAGAAAATCAAGGTATTTGAAGTTACTATATTTGGTTCCTTACCCATAAGTGGCAAAAAAACAAAACAAAACAAACAAAAAAAAAACATGTTAATTGAAAGGAAAGTGTATTTTAGAACATTAGAACATTAGACCAACATAAGTGCTGATCAGACCCCTGTCCACATCCACATGATCCCTTTGAACATCATTCCTTACATTAGTACCATTACTTCATGGTACCTAA
>JAPQRP010000024.1:17967737-17983156 GCA_037367295.1 Apogon hyalosoma | reverse complement strand
ACCTAACAAAGCAGGTCCACTCACTGTTCATGCAGAGGTGGACCTTACAGACCCTGTAGACCACATTGGACCTCAGACTGTTGACTCACTGTAACTGTTGCTGTCAGTGTCTCGTAATATGTCTCGTAAATTACCAAAAATAGTCACTTGCCCAATAAAGGGTTGAGGAAATAGTAACTCTGGTCCACACTCAAACACATTAATGCTGGATATCGTCCACTCTGAGCCACTGTAGAAACATTTCAATCTGCTTCTTCTGTAGATGTAAACAGTCCTCTTGAAGAGAACACAGACACAATTCTCATTTTTCAATAATGAAAATATTATCATCAAAAACATTGCATTCTATTTCTGCAGTTGGATCCTTCTAAAAACCCTCAAGCCTTGCACTTGATTTTTAAAAGAGCCTCTGCTTCACTGTGAAAGTGATAATACACCTGGTGAAGACAGCCTCAGTGATTATATAAACTCTTAGATATTGAGTGAAAAAAGTGTTTGGTGAGGATGGATCTCTGTGAAAACACTTGAGTGGGGGTGTAGGTGTGACTTTCCAGCTTACACAGGAGCTGACCAGTCACAACAAAAGAGTGTGAATCTTCATATTTGATAATGTAAATACAGAAGGAAATTATTCTCTTCTAGGCTCTGTACAGGAAAAGCACAAGGGTGAAGAGGTGATAAAAAGAAAGAAAGGAAGGAAGGAAGGGTGGGAGGGAGGGAAAAAATTACGGATGAAATTAAACAGGAAGGAAGAAAAAGGGGAGCCAGGGGGTTTATGTGTGATGATAATGACGATAAGGCGAGGAGGAAACGGTAGCCTAAATAGGAAAAATTAGTGAGGAAAAAAAACAAAAAACAGAAGGTGGTGACAGAGTGGATTTATGACGAGATGTCCAGATATTGAGCTCACAACGCCCTTCAAAATGTGACAAGTACCATCCAGAAATAAAACTGCTCTGTCGTCCACGGTTATTGGAAGTATTAGGAAGCTGGCAAGGTTTACAAACTGCCTGAATGTTCTACAGGCATCTTGTGTATTTAGATAAAAAAAATGTAAACATGAGCATTATAAGATGAAAAGTGTGTATCTGTGCCAAAAAAAAAGTCGACAGGGTTTTTTATCGATCAATATGTATGATCATATTTCATGCGCTAATTAAAATTAAACACAGTTGCCATGATAGTAACTATACACGAACGGAGATTTAACATGACAGACTGTGATGTTGTGCAGTTCTATTTCTGTTCCACAGCTGAGTATGAGTGAGTAATCAGGTTTCTATTGTGTCTGCGTCTGTGTCTATGCCTGTGGGTACCCACAGTATTTAACATGTACACAATAGATGTGAGAATGTCTGTGCTCTAAACTTTGTGCATGATTACATCAGGGGTTCTCCTAACTTCATCAGGGTCAGACTGTGCAATGGGAGTGTATAATAGAATGTAATTACAGAGTGTTTGGAAAAAAAACAAAAAAAAAAAACATACCGGTTGAACGTTATTTTGTGGTAATTATATATTACAAACTGAGTGAAATTTGCATCTGCTGGATTTCAGTTGGTAACAACCTACACTTTTGATACTTATACTGATTTACATGAACAATTTAGCGAACTGAAAAGACCTTTTTATGTATTCATGCATCGTGACTTTGCAAATCATATGTTTGATTTGGAGAATGTTTTAACCTGAGCTAAATACATGAACCATGCAAATATCTGTACTGAGGTTCTCTGAGTCATGCCATCCTAGTTGTGTTTTGCAGGTCAACTACGCCATCTGCTGGTCAAAATTGTAAATGCTGAAAAAGTCCACAAACATTTGGGGATAACATTTTAGGTTTATATATTTTTAACTTCGTTTCAAAATGTTCATTAATTGTTATTACACAATTTTAACATAAAATACTGAGTTTTTTCAAAGGAAAAATGGCACAAATAAGAACTCCTTCAACAAAATTGGATTTATTGATGAAAGCTGGGAGGGATGAGCTTTTTATAAATATATTTTTTTATTCTTTTATGTGAAATAATCAAACCAATTTAAGTTGATTAGTTGGTGACACTGTTTTTCCACACATAATACAAACCAAAGTAATAAAACAATAAATAACAACAAAACTGACCAAATGAGGATGAGGGGAACACGAGTAGACACTTTTAATTTCTCAAACATGTTTAACCTTTTTCAGACTTTACTTTATATAGTATATACAACACTTTGGTAGGAACAGTGCCATATGCATATACATTTCCTTCATCTATATGATGTAAAATATATTCTACCTCCCATTCCAAATAAAAGCAAGTCAATTTAAAAAAAAGAAGTTGATCCTACTTACCATTTTCACTTGTCGACTTGAATATTTGTGTACATCTCTAATAGATGTTTATCCTAAACCTTATTACAGTGTATTTCTTATTGATCAGCCTTAGGGTTTACTATTATTATATCTTATACATAAATGCCATCATTGCTTGATTTCTATTTGATTTTCAAATATGTATTACATTATGTTTCATAGATTAATCTCGATGGATGGAAATTTTACAAGCAATTTTTGTCATGTTATGTGCTGGATTTGCATGCTCACAAATGTTCACAAAATCACATGTCCTTCTATTGTAACCTACAACCTTCAGTAAGTTTATGTAAACACAAGGACGGTCTGATCAGCTCTGCCATCAGTCTCACCTACCAGTGGATCAGTGTCTGCGTTAAACATAACACGGGGTTAAATCTTTGCCTTATCTCGCTTCACATGTGGGATTTTCTCTCTCTTTTGCACTGGGAGTTGACACTGTCACCTCTTCTTCAGCCTCTGTGACCAAATCCCTCTGTTTATTTACTTTGTCAAAGTTAAGTAAGAAAGACCAGATGCTATTGTTTCATGTCATTCATGTGGTGTGATCTTTTATGTTCTTGTACCAAATACCTCATTTGATTTGCTTTTTCTATCATTTAATGAATTAACTCAGCAATTTTTTTTCTACCTGTCTTTTTCTTTGCACTTAAAGTCTTTTCTTTTCTTTTCTTTTCTTTTCTTTTCTTTTCTTTTCTTACCTTATTTTATTTTATTTTATTTTAATCTTATCTTATCTTATCTTATCTTATCTTATCTTATCTTATCTTATCTTATCTTATCTTATCTTATCTTATCTTACCTTATCTTATCCTTATACCTTGTTCTTCTCTCCAGAACCTTCTTCTTTCTGTATTTTTTCACCAATTTGCGACCATATTACTTCCATCACTGATCAGGCTTTCTTGTACAGTATTTCTAAGCTTTTTAATTTAGTAAAAACAGGTAATAGGTTTACAGCTTTTTTGTCACAGTGCTGCTGATGGTAATAATACTGACACAGCGGAGTGGCAGATTGAGCTTCCTTTTCAGTGAAAGGAATGTTAAAACAACTTCTGTCCTACAGTGGTGTCCTTGAGCGAGATAATAAACCCTTACCAGCTCCACTGATTTGGATTTGTATCACTGGCTGCATGAAATAAATCTTTTAAAAAGCACATTCTGTTAACATGGCATTTCAGCATTTAGTTATGATGAAGACACATTTATCTTTAGCACTGAACTACTCAAAAACATTAGCAGAAAGAGGAGGTTGTAATACAGTGCATGAGCAGAACTGTTTTTTTTAATTAGCTCCGCAGAATAAATGAAGCAATTTACAAAATGAGCGTAAGAATGGTTACAAAACACTCTGCGACACATTGCGTCAGTCAGACAATTTGAATAAGGTCATCAATTTGCATTCCAGTAGACTTGATTTCAACATTTTGTCATCATGTCAGCATTTTTCAAGCCATGCGGCATCTGATAAGTGCTTTTGTCAGGCTGCATATCAGAGCCCTCTTCAGCAGCAGTCTTTTCACTGTCGTTGAGGCGAGGCGACTGGCATTAACTAGACTGACAGAGGCCCACTTCATACGCCCTCTACATCATCCTTGCTTCCCTTTTTATAAACCTCTCATCAGCCTCTCTCTCTCCTCCTCTTGCTCGTTCTTCCTCTTGCCTACCCTGTCTCTCTCTCTCTTTCAAATCCCTCTTCTCTCCCCCTCTTCCACTTAATTTTCTCCAATTTACTCCGCTCCCCCCCTCCTCCTCTCACTGCCTTTCTCCATCCATCAGTCTCTCGGGCGTTTTGCAGTCACATAGTCAGGCATGTGAGGTGAAGGACTTATGTAATCTGCTCCCTCTCTCTTCCTCCTGTCTCTCTTTCTGTCTGTCTCTCGTTGTCTGCCTGTCTGTCTCTCGGCAGTGATAATAATTTGACAATGAGCAGGACGGAAATGCAACGCACATCTTGTCTTGAGGAAGAAATCTTGGCAAATATTGTTATTCAGACAGCTGGCTGCATATAAACAGATTGTTCACCTGTCTGCCAGGTACATTTTTTCTTGTCCAATTTCTTTGTATTTTTGTCTAATTTCCAATCATTTTAATTAATAACATTTCTTGGAATAGGGTAGGATTACAGTCAGGAGTCATAAACAAATTTTTACAGTTTAAAAACATATCTTCATGCTAAAAATAAGAAACTCAAAGCCTTATCCTTCCTGAGTTAGCACAAAATTTGAGGTGTTAGCATATTGGATAATTCCATCCCATATAGCCGCCTCGTGTAGGTAAGCAATATTCAGTCAAATCCGCCTGATAGATAGCAGAGAGGCTCATCATACAAGTCTATCCAGCCTGAAATTCAATTTATATTCCTTCAGCTGGAAAACCTGGTCTGAATGACAACTGGCTGACTGGTTACTTCAGGTATTTAAGCACATTACCTCCAAATAAGCAATTTAATTTTTATTTTAGAGGTGAATGTAATAGTCTGAAATAACTAGCATTGGCTGCATATAGCATCCATGTTTTTGCAAAGACGTCCTAATGCAAGTTATTTACATGCATGTGCATTCATTGTGTGTGTGTGTGTGTGTGTCTGTGTGTGTGTGTGTGTGTGTGTGTGTGTCTGTGGGTGTGTCTGTGTGTGGGTGCCTGGGTGGTGGATTGAGTTGAACCCAGGGGCAGTCCTGGAATAGACAGAATCACTCATCTGTTTCTAATGAAGAATAATGCACTGCAATGGACACAGACAAAAACCTTGCCCTCTTTCACAAAATGGACACACAAAGACATGCAGAAACACTCACACAGACACATGAGTGTGACAAACATGCATACACACTGGCACAAACAGGCGTGCATGACTTGAGCACACATAAACCTGCCCCTGGCTGTAAACAGCGAGGCTCTGGAGGCAACATTAACACTTCCTTGGCTTTCATTCAGCCTCCCAGTGCGGCATGAGGACAAAGAATATACACACAGCATATGCACAAACACAAACACGCAATTAAACTAAAGAATTATGAGCTCCGACTTAGGTTCAGCTGCTTCACATTAACAATAAAGGAACAAATATAATTAAAATTCAATAATCCTGTCATTTTAATTTTGCAAAACTCCCTTGAGGTGTGAAAATGTTACACTTATGACACTATGCTGTAATGTTGAACTGTTAATTGAAATATTACCACAGTTGCAATAAATTCAATATGAAGACTACCGTAGCTGTAATTTTTTACTAATATTAAATATGGTGGAGTATACCATTATAATTGAAGCATTGGGATGCTGCAGAGATTCCCTGGGCATCAAATTATATTCTCCAGATTTATGAGAACAGCTTGTTCTGCACAAATTCAGCAAAATTTACATAATCCTTGTTTTTCTTTGAAAAGGATACAAAAATTAATTACAACCATACCTACTGCTAAACTCAAAATCCAACAATATCCCAAAACTATTTGCTTATATGTTTGTTTGTTTTTTTCTGCATCTCATTCATCCCCTCTATGCTGCAAATTTATGCATGCACATCCTTGAATTCACAATGGCTGAGTATGTATGCCTTATTCATTATTAGAGAATGATGAAACTGTAGGCACAGATAGGAATTATAAAGATTTTCTATCTCCAAATTGGGCTGTAATTGGAAAGAACAGCTGGAAGTGTCCCTAAAACTGTCTCTGACTCCTCCACTCCAAAGATTCCATCAAACCCAACAGCGTAGACAATTATAATATGAAAAGCAAAAGAACTTTCTCATATCACCTTGAAACTGTACCTTTCTGTTAGTGTTATGATACAGGAAATGATGAAGCCAACTGAGTGCCATTTTGTCAAGCAGTCTTAGTGCTGCTGGTGAACATTAGGTGAACATCATAAAAGAGTTTTCGTTTGTTGTTTATTGACACCAGTGCACACATAACACCAGTATCTTCATCTTTTCATTTTGTGCTTTTGTTTGTCATGTCAGCATCAAAGCATGAAGACTCCCTGATTTGGCGGTGCTAATGGCACTCGTGTGCCGCCGACTCTCTGTCGCTGTCACGCAATAGCTGGCAGGCGGAAATGTGTTTTCAAGCGAAGAGTCTGAGTTCTCAGCTCAGTGGTATGCTGCATGTCAAAGACCACTGATAAAGCCATGTATGATGATCCTCTGGAGGAGAAGCATGATGACAGCATGATTCAGTGAAATGACACGGGGCGATAGCTGAGTTAATGATTTTCAACTGCAGTCATATTTGTTACAGTGCAAGAAGAACTCTCTATGCATTAGCTCTGTGTCACATAACACTTGAAAGAGCAAAAATGTTATTTGCAAGGCAGACTCCTTCTAGCTGGCAGATTTTCTTTCACTTTTATTTGCAAGCAGAAGGACTTGGGCTATTTAATGGACAAAATTTTAAGACAGGCATGCACTGATGCATCCCATGAACTCAAAATGATCTTCCCTCTTTTTCCAAATAAGGTTACAGATTGAGAGCAACGACACAATGATGATCCCAAATCGCTGAGGGGTGGTTTCTCACAGTCATGGGAAATAAGACAGATCTGAAATATTGTCATGATGTTTATAATGTCAAACAGGAAACATTTGTTTGGGAAGCAACATGAAATTACAAATAAACACAATGTGAATAATGAAAACACATAATAAAACCGTCAACATTGAGCATATGACCCTTCGAAAAGCCTGATATCTGTTAAATTACACCCTCACTCTACAAAAAGAAAAGCGCTTGCTTTGATGGAGAAAAGTCAGTGGCGAAAATCATTATAGCACACATAGTCCCTGTCAGCCACTGCATGGTTAACTGCAGAACTACTTCAGAATATGTCACTGCTGATTTTATTCAGTGATGAAGGTAATGAGGAGGGTCAGGCATGGCAGGACTTAGCAGAGCATTTATAGTAAAACATTAAAAACTGGTGACTGGTGAAACAAGCTTATGTCATTCCCACTGAAGCACAGAAGAAAAATCTAAAGGTAGGTTGTGCAGAGTGAATTAACAGAAAGGATTTATTGTATTGCTTTTTACCTTTGAACACCTCTGCATTGTCCTCTTTTTGTCTGTTTTCATTTTTTTTTGCATTGATTCTCTTACATCAGTCATTTATCTCCTCCTCCTTTCATTGTTTTCTTTAGTTCATTCTTCCAGTTGAAGCCTATGACATCTTGGATACACACATAACAATACTATAGAGCATATAATATTCTATCATGATATACGCACCCTTTTTTGCGTTTGCACACATACAAAATATCGCGTCTTTATATTGACCTTAAGGGGACATTCTGCATGTTTTTAGTCACACGAACATATAAAGCTGAAGCGTCCTGCGGCTGAGAAAAATGGTGTGTGTGTGTGTGTGTGTGTGTGTGTGAGTGCAGACATTATCTGTGCAATTCCAAGCCCTGTCCATCATGTGGCAGTGTGCAGCTTCTTAGGAGCTGCTGTCACAAAGGAGCAGAGCCAGTCAAAGTCAGCCTAATCCCTCACACACACCACACTCACACACACAAATATGTCTAGTCTTTATCTCTGTGTGCAGCTTGAAGCTTACAGCCTGCCTCCCCCCCGCGTTCTCCTGCTCCTCTCTCTTTGATGCCTCTCTGGAAACATTGGACCTGCTAATGGAGACAAGGAAAAGGCTTCTCACTACACTGCCTTCTTGTCATTCATGCCAATTCATTACAGTAATGTTTGAAAAGGAGGGAAAAGAGGGAAAAAAAACCCAGATTGGCTGTGTCTGTTTTTTCTCTCCAGTTGAAAAAGAAGACGCTGTTTAGGCAAAGCACTGTGACCAATGTTGTAAAATTACAGATAATCATGACAAATTTTATTGATGTTTGAAGACTTGCCAAGAAAGGAAAGAGAAAAGTGCATTTTCTTTGTCTGGATATTCGCAAAAAAAGAAAAAGAGAAAAAAAAAAGGTGATTCACTTTGATGCATTCATTGAGGAAAACACTCCCTGTCTTTTTTCCATCTTCTATTTCTTATTGTTTTACTCCCCTATGGACTTTCTGTCTGTTATGACACAATGGATTTATGAAACAATGAACATTAGTAATGACTAAATAAGGGCAATTTGATTATTATTACCCAAAATAATCCCACCACGTCTCAAAGGGCTTTACAATTCAAATTGCATAAACCACTACCTACCTGAACTATTAACTCATTATCATCTGTGCCAATTATTTGACACGAAACTGCTAAAAATGCTAAGCTAATGCTATTGCTAATGCTAACTAAGCATCAGAGCCAGACTTATTTTTCTTCTGGCACAGAATGTTCTGCAAAGTGACATTTTCTCAGTTGGTGTTTGAGGTTCAATATATGTGATTCACATATGTTCATGTGCTTATGAAGATAGGATCTGTTTTTCTTCTGGGTGTTTGTTAATGTTTTTCAACTGCTCACTCTCTGTTGCCCATATGTCTGTGTTCTGATTTATATGTGGAAATCAATGGATTCCCAGCACAACTCACACTCCAAAACAACACACACCAGGCATAAATCTCACATACAGCTCAAATGCTTGATAGTTTTTTGACAATACCGGCAAAAATTCCAGCATTACCTCTCATCAAATTGTATTCCAAGTGGTCTGAGATTAAACAAGAATACTCCCCAAACATAAGTGGGTCCGATCAAACGGTAACACATGGACACAGGTCGTGTTCAACAGTTTCTGTTACGTAAGCAGAGTAACTTATATGCATGTATTAAACATATTTGAGTAGGCATGGATACACATTATAAGTTTAAAAAAATTTGGGGAGATAAAATTTTTAGGTGAAAAATGTCAAATTACTGCTCTGTAACAAGTGGACTTGAAACGGACATCAATTTTGTAAGCTTTACGCAAACATTCAAAACATGTGGTTCTCAACAGAAATTGATATCAAGTAGGACAAAACCTTTTAGATATTATCTTCAGCTATTCTGAAAATACATTTTGGAGTAAAATCTTGAAAAGTCTCTATTTTATTGACATGAGAATGTGGTAAAACGTGGACAGGCTGCCATAGTAACACGTGGACGACTCTTTACCGTTGCATGCATCACCCAAAATGTTGATTTATTTATTAAAACAACAATCCAGATGTAATCACAATGCTTTATTTAATGTAGTTAATACGAACACATAGACAGGGCCTTTTAAGCAACTCACAAATGTTCAAACTCATAAATATCAGTAATATTCACAAAATAATAAAAATCGAATGCTTGAAACTTAACAATCATCGCTATAATCAACAGATTGAATACATTTTCAAATTTTTTAGTTATAATTTTTAGTGTCAAACTTGAGCTATATTTTTATGTCTGAGGCATGGCTATGGTGTAAAAAATACAATTGATAAAATCAGTTGTAACTTTTTTTTCTACAAGTGGTATTTTAAAAAGGATAACAGTTCCATAAAATAGAGATCTTTAGCTAAAAAAAATAAGGCCAGTTGATAAATGATGTGTGCTAATTTACTCTTTCTTGTTAATGTTCACTTTCGCTTGACTGGACTGAGGTGCGTTTTGAGGAAGGAAGGGTATCAAATAAGTAACTGCCAGCAGTAACAACTGATGACTGATCAGATTCGCTCAGAAGTGACTGTACTGCTTTACAATGGAAGGTAAGAGATCATAGGCTGACTGTGACGACGCCCCTGTGGAATGAGACCACATATGGTTTCTTCTTTAGTGTACTCGTCTATCCGCTTCACACACTTTTTCCAACAGTGCAGCAGTTCTTGGATCCCATTTGTGTAGAAGATTTCTCGAGTCTTAAAAAAAGTCAGCAACTACAGATATGACCTCATCACTGGTCAGATGCTACCTCCCAGCCGAAGAATAATAATAGAATAATTACAGTGTTCCTCTAAGCTGCTCTAAAATGTTACAATAACCTCATGTATTTCTGTACTGATGAGCTTGCCTCCCAGTAAACTCATGGGTGCCAGCACTGATAAAAATCATGGTCAGTCCTGCTCACAGAAGATGCTGTGGCTACAGAAGCTAAGACCTTGCATTCCAATATATACACGACTAAAACAACAGTCATGGCATTTCACGTAGCACATCCCAGTAACAAGACGTGGACTGACAGTTGGCAAGCCACATCGATAGATGAGGCCCAGTCAGAAGACGGAGTCAGACGACGTTGCAAAGTCCAACCCATTGTTCGGGGGGGAGTCACCCAAGAAGATAATTGTTAACCAGACCCGGAGTTCGGGGCTCTTCCACTCGAGTTCCTGTGGGAGCTCTTGTCCAGAGAGACCAGTGCTGGCTATTATATATCAGAATAAATTCTTGACTGAAACCAAGTGCGTCCTGGACTCGTCTTTGGAGCTTCCAATCAACGAACACGAAAAATCCTAACACCAGCCACATATTTTTTTCATGCTGGGAAACAGATGATAGTCAGATGGTGCCAAATCAGCAGAATATGTGATCAACCAGTTCAAAGTCTTGCATGGTAATAATTGTAACCACAGTCTTGTGTGTTGGGGCGTCATGAATACAATACCTCCTACATGAGTTTTCCTGGGTGTCTGGTGTTACTGTTATAGCCTCTCATAGCTGCCTCTGTATGTTGACATTGTACTCCCCTGTTTTGCTCTGGCCTTGTGGGATTTGCCATTACCTTCACTGCTGTTGAAATGACCTTGGCCTTCTGAGGAAATGAACAGGTGTGTTTCCACTGCATGGGTTTCCTCTTTGTCTCTGACTCAAAGCGGTGGACTCAGCACTCATCTTAGGTTATGTTCAATGAAACTGTCTGGATTTGCTTCCAAATGCTCCATGTTTACCCATCACTAACTAATATGATCATTTTATGTGGTTGTTTCTGGAGGGATCTAATACAGTTAATATCACTGCCTGTCATGTTTCATTGATCTGGCCTTCAGTCAGGCTTCTCTTCTAACCCTTTGACTTTTTTGCTTACTTTAATTATAAAAACATCGCAAAATGTCCTGTGAGTGTAGCTGTTTTTCCCAATTTTTCCAGAATACTTGGAAGTTTCAGTAGAGGGCTGTATCCCTGTCATGCCTTTATCCGTCTGCTGCCTTTCTTTTGCTCTCTGGTCCTTTAACTTGGCCACACCCCCTCATTTTGCTGATGGCGCTCACCTGTGGACGCAGCTGCTTCCCATCAGGCTGAATGTATTTAGTCTTCACTCTGCGCTCTATTCGTTGCTAGATGACAATCACTTTGTCCGTAGATCTGTTGATTCTAGCTTCTGTCCATAATCCTGTCAGTTTAGTCTTAGTCCATAGTCCTGTCAGTCTTTCCTTAGTCCATAGTCCTTTCTGTCCAGTCTCGGTCAACGTTCCTGTCCACAGGGTTTCCACGTCTCCGTCCAGAGGGTTCCACCACATCACTTTCCTGAAGGTTTCAATAAAGACACTAAAACATTGATGTCCGTTGTGTGTTGCATTTGGGTCCACCTGCTTTCCTGCCTGACAATCCCTGGCCTCAGGTAGAGGTGTGAATGAAATTACCATAATGACACCATATTGTAAGTGAAAGTGCAATGTCTCAGCTTTCAGAATCTGTTGGAATTTTTCCTACAGACCAACGTGACAGATTTACGGTAATCCAAGTGTCATCTGCGCCTCACTTGGTTTTATTAAGTAAAGGTCTCTTCACCCTCTATTATTTTACAGAAGGGGTGTCCAATCCTGGTCCTCGACAGATACTATCCTGCATTTTTTTAGATGTTTCCCTCTTCCAGCACACCTGACGGTCATTATCAGGCTTCTGCAGAGCTTGATGATAGGCTTATCATTTGAATCAGGTGTGTTAGAAGAGGGATACATCTAAAACAAGCAGGATAGTGGCTCTCGAGGACCAGGATTAGACACCCCTGCTTTACAGCATCAATGTTAAAGGAGTTATTTGTAATTTTGAGATCAAAATCAATGACAACCCCAAATTAATCAGTCACTGGCAAAAGGGTGAAGTTATTGTTTATAGCACATCTGTGTTATGGCAAGTTTTATCAGCAAGATTTCCCCTTAAAACAAAATCTCTTGATCAAATTAACTCTGT
This sequence comes from Apogon hyalosoma, assembly GCA_037367295.1. Taxonomy (NCBI): domain Eukaryota; kingdom Metazoa; phylum Chordata; class Actinopteri; order Kurtiformes; family Apogonidae; genus Apogon; species Apogon hyalosoma. The sequence continues at coordinate 17,970,744 of JAPQRP010000024.1, read as the reverse complement.
CTTGCAATCTTCAACTGTTATCATTACACACAGCCTGGTCAAAAAAAAAAAAAAAAGCCCCCCACACATTTCATTAGACTTTAATTATATGACACATTTGTATGGAATGAACAATGTCTTACAGTGTTAATGCAATGCCATTATACATGTCAACAGCAGCATCTCTTCATCCACCACTCTGGAACAGGGTCAATCTGGACTCATCAGACCACCTGACCTTTTACCTTTGAACACAGTCCAGTCTTTATGCTCTCTATCAAAGTGACGGTTGTATAAGAAATGAGAAGCTACTCACTGCATCAGCTACAGTTAGGATTAATGAACTTGTAGCTGAAACATATTAATCACTGCTGTAATGATCACCTGTGATAGTACCTATTTGCTTGGTTAAATGCAAAAGTGGTAACTTTTCTGCTACAGCAAAACTATAAATCAGCTTTATTTGGAATTTTTTTTCCATATTTGATTACAAAGTACACACATATGAGTGCTTCTATGAAACTGGTCCCTAAAAACAGGAAAGAGGGGCTAAAAATTCAAACTAGATGTAAACTAATGTTATGAAGCAAGTTTGGAAGCACTTTGGGTCTATTTACTGAGATAAATGAGAAACTATTTTTCAAATAAAACACATTTTTGTATTATTCTTATACAAGAATCCGCATGTAACACAGTTAAAAGGACACAAAAATTACATGCTATTTTTTCGAATATCTTTTTGTTCTCTCACAGGTACCTTTTGGGAATTGAACCAGTTATGCAAGGCAGAGTGTTTCACAAAAATGACCGCAGTAGCAAAATCACTTGCAATTTATATTTGTTTAAATGGGCAGGTTCCGCATGTAACATGAGTGGACACAATGGGTTACATGTGAAACCTGGAATGAGATTGAGATTCATGAAAAACCTGCGTGTCTGGAGAACCACTTGGATCGTCAAATTTAACACAGTGTCTATTTATATATAAGACCATTTTAAGCAATGTTTTCAAGATAAAATTCACTGACACCTTGGTAGCTTTTCCTGTCCCAATTTTGGTCGTATTTTTGGCCCCAATATTTTATTAAAAATTCATTAATTTTGGGATGGCTCAGAGCAAGAGTATACTTTTTTCTGCATTTATCTGAGGTCATCATTAGGTACATCCTGAGAGGGAAATACGTCTATATTTCTCTTTTATTATTGGATCTAAAAAGCTGGAAAAGTGCCAGATACCAAAATGAACCCAGTTTCATAGAAGCACCCATATAGAACTCAAACCCCCACCTCTCATGTTCCCTCACAGAGGATAAATCAGAATAAATCAAATAAAACACACAGTAAAACAAGTTTGACAGCATAATAATGATAATAATAATAATAATAATAATAATAATAAACAAATGTTAGAGAAATGCAACACTTCATATCACAATTTTCCAATCCTAAATGGTGGCTGGTCCCTTCCACAGCAATCAGAGAAACAAGATAATAAGCAAACATATACAGTACCTTCGAAACACAACAATGACCACAAAACAAAAACAAGAAACAAATAAAACAAACCAAAAAAGTGGGAAAAAGGAATAGTTTTGTCATATGGTTTGTGTTATCAATAGTTGGACTAAACATCCATTTGGCCACAGTTTGGTCTGAACCACATAACAACAAATAGCAAATATATATATTAACATTGTCAGTACTTGTCTTCCCTTATAAACTTTTACTACAGCAATGTGTGGGAAGTTTAATTCATTTTCAAGTACAATTACATCACGTGATGGTTGCCTATAACATTTATTATACATTTTCCTGGACATACATAAAACTCACTGAAGCCATAAGGAGCCATTATTCACATTCATTTTTCCTGACAAAAACATGCCCACATGACATCCCCCCATTTTCACACATATATACACATATCCATCTTATCCCCACTGACCAGCTCTACACACATATGAACAACAAACACACAGCACACACACACACTCTTGCGTCTTTCCCGTCACACACTCAGAAATCAGTGATCCTTACGGTGCAATCAAATTCATCTTTGTTCTACGGAGTGACAGTTTGATTTATAGTGTTTTGTTGTGAGGTAGTTTGAGCTCAAACACTGGTTGGGAAAAAAAGAGTGAAAGACTTAATTATTACCTTTTATGGCTTTATCCCTCTGTAACAATGGCTCCTGAAATGACACCCTTGTGCTTTTCAGTACAGAGCTCAGCATATTTTATACGGTCTGTTTATCATAACAATGAGGAGGATGATGGATTTGAGATTATCCAAATGTGGTTTTGACCTTGTGTTGACAGGGTAACAAAAAAAAAACCAAGAGAACTTGCATGGGAGCTGAGTTATTTGAGCCTAGTATCTAAAAGCAAAAGTTGTTTAATATAGTGCTCCTGTGTATGATAATTACATTTAAGAAGCTCAACATGTATTGTTGCAAAGTACATTTTAATATGTGTATTTACTGCAGAGGAGGTGTTAAAGTCCTGGTGGCATAAAGTAACCATGGATGCATACCTATCAGTCACTAATTTAAACAAAAAATTGCAGAAATAACAGGAAAAATATGTATTTCTTTGTCATTTCAATACAAAAGTCCTGCATGATGTGTTTCTATACAATTAAAAACACTGGAAAAGTCTAAAATACAGTGGCTTGCAAAAGTATTCATACCCCTTGAACTTTTCCACATTTTGTCTTGTTACGACCACAAACATAAATATGTTTTATTGGAATTTTATGTGAAAGACCAACACAAAGTGGCATACAGTTGTGAAGTAGAAAGTAAATGATACATGATTTTAATATTGTTTTACAAATAAAAAACTGAAAAGTGCATTGTGCAGCCCTGTTTTCTCTGACTGTAACCAATTGCCTTCAGAAGTTGCCTGATGATTGCTGAATGATCGAATGTTGACCAAATGACTAAATAGTCTACCTGTGTGTAATCTAATCTCAGTACAAATACAGCTGTTCTGTGATGGCCTCAGAGGTTTGTTCAGAGAATACTGGG
>JAPQRP010000024.1:17952112-17967637 GCA_037367295.1 Apogon hyalosoma | reverse complement strand
CTGCTGACAAACAATTATGTCGTACTCAGAGAAATGTTCGTTGGAAGTCTTGACCTTATATGTGCAAATGTCGTGACATAACTAGTTATAGATGCAGGGGTGGAGTGGGCCCCTTTTTCAGCCCGGGAGTTTCATGCCCAAACCGGCCCACTTTTCCATGGAGGAGGAATTTGAATAAATGAAACAGCAGCTGGCTCTTCCAATGCCTTTTCATTGGGTATAAGTTTAGGTATATGTTGGTAAGATAACAGAAAACACTTCACTTTAACAATATGTTCAATTCAAATTTAAATCAGATAAAGATTTATAAGGTTAAAAAAATGTGATAAAGATGAAAACGTATTTACCTTTGTACAGAAGCAATAAGTTGAAATTTAAATAATTGAAGATTGCATTTTTCTTCCTTACAGAGAGGTGCTCTACTGTTAGGTAGTGGCAGACCCTGAAAAAAAATAAAGGGGGGGCTATATACATATGTAAATGATATCCTTCTCTGAATTGTCATATTCCAGGACTGCTTGCTTTGTTTACTGAACATACTGTGCACTATGGTCAGGGTGGGTGCAGCACCAAGGGCACTGGTAGGTAAGTGCACCAGGTTCACACTAAACTCTTCAGTAGCTTCATTTTCTTTAACCTGGCCTTTTTGGCTCTACCTGGCCTCTTCCTGCCCTCCATCACCACCCACTGACTGGTGCTACCGCTCCAGAAAAGACGACTCATGGGCCAAAACGACTGAAACATTTGGGAAGGAAGAATTCCCTCAGATGGTCGAACCTGTGTAGGGGCTGCGCTGTCAGATGAATGGAGAAGGAATGCATCGTTGAATGGAAAAGGAATGCAAGAAGAAGATTAGAGAAGTGACAGATAAGCGTCAAAATTATTTTTCCATCCAACCGGCCCAAAGTCCAGATTGACATGAGCCCATTGAGAATCCTCCCAAATCTCCCGATTAGCCACTCTGCCATTGTAAAGACATAACAAATTAAGCCTGAATTCAAACAGGTTGTAGAAATCCACTCGGTTTTTGCCAAAATGAATATAAAGATAGCTTTGCAGCACCTGGAGGGATCAAATTTAAACTTTATGAACTATTAGGGTCCAAATACACAAATAAATGTACCAAAGACTAATTTAGCCAAATATGACCCCTTTAAGATAAAATCTGGATGTGTTAGTATTATTGTAACCTCCATTTACACTTAACGTCTTCAACCCTTTTGCTCGGACAATTTGAGATTTACTGCATTCATTTTCTGTTGTTTTATACCAGGTTTCATTCAACACGTGTCAGATGTTTCCGACTGTTTGTGCTGCTACTTGTCAAACTAAGTAGTGACTTTATACTTTAGAACCCATTTAGTTCAGTTTTTATGTGTCTTTTATGGCTATGCACATATTCATGTATTTTCTTGTTGTATCTAATGAAAAGAGAATGAACAATAAACATGTTCATTACAACCCTGCAAAAACAATAAACCTAAAGTGGGGCTCAGACTTTTGCACAGTCCTGTGCATCATTTTTTCATTAGTTTATAATTTTTTTTAGAGGCCTCACCAATCAAAACTGTAACCTGAACAGACCCTGTGACAGTTTTCTTCAGGGTTATTTTCCCACTAATGCCCTGGTGATTAACTGTTGCCTCATACAGTCATACAACATAACTTACTGTAACAATATAACAGGGTAAGGCACTAGTTTTTTCATGCTTATTTTTAAAGCATGGACAATGAGAAATGGCCTCTGCAGGCAGGTCATCAGACTTCCTTTTAAAATTAATTTAGCCAGAAGTGACAGCTGTCCTGTAAGTCAGAGAGTGGGAGACTAAAATCAAATCATGTGCTGACCTTTACACTTTCATGTCATTTTGTTGGTCAGCATGGCCGGAGGTCAGTGACCACATGAGTCTCCACAGCAGAAGAACAGAGGTTGTGAAGGTGTTAAAATGGACAATAAAGCATGGCCTAAAATAAAACACATCATTTCTTAGATTAAAGCCAGGGATGAACAAATTTGGCTTCTGCCTGTGGTCTGTGTTTTTCTTTTCTTTTCTTTTCTTTTTTCTTATTTTAGGGCTGTCAAAATTAATGCGTTAATGTGGATTAATCCATCTTGATGATTAATCTGATTAAAATGTTAACAAAATTAACCCATCTACAGCACAGAATGACTCAGAACGTCTCTGGCAGTGCATTTCATTTACCGTTGTGCATGTGCAAATGATCAGTTGATCTAGTAGTGACAGGCAGCAGAACCAACACATAAAGATGGAAGATGCTAAACAGCATGTTGGCCTCTGGATGGAAATATAAGGACAAAAAGCCCAAGATGGAACAGCTGTTTCAAGTTGTTTTGTTGAAACTGCTGAAGGTATTTAATAAACATGTTAAGTGCATATATATACTCCCTTCTTTCTTTAGTCTGCTTGCTCATGCAAAATGAAATGCAATTAATATAGATCAAAAAGGAATGATATTTAATCGTGATTAATTGAAATAAATCCACAACAACCCTTAGATTAATCTGACTAAAAATTTAAATTTTTTTGACATCACTACTTTATTTTATATGAATTTTACTTTACTTTATTTATTTGGTAGTGACAATGTACAATAATGCACATTAACATCTGTACTGAACATCAGATATAAATACACTATAAATGCTAATTTGCAAACATAGTACCTTGGCAGGTAACAGAAAAAAATTACAATTAAAATATACAACTAGAACAATAAAAGAACCACACGACGAAAGCACAACACAATGAAAGTAAACGGTTAAAAAGTAAAAATTATGACAAGCCTGGTTTACTTTTAGCCACTGTTTGAGCTGAGTTTTGAAGGTGGGATATGTGGAACATTCTCTTATTGACAGTGGTAAACTGTTCGGTGTTTAGTTCCTTTCATGCAAAGTGCATTTGCATATGTCTACACTGAATTTTAGTGGCTTACAGAAATTCTACTTCTGTAATACATGCAAAACATGGCGCTAGGAACTGCATGTACAAAGCCCTCACACTGTATTTCACTCTGACTCATGGTATGAGTCAGAAACTGTAATTACAAAAATCATCAGAACTGCCGGAAACCTGTAGACTCTTAAGCCTCAATGGAACATGATTGAAAACTACTACGTCAGGCAGTGTACAGTATGTCTGCTTTTTCACCTTCAGTGAATAGCGTGGCATTTGTGAAAGTGGTGCAGTATATGAGTAAAGAAATCAGCCCTGTGACTCATGTGCATCCGTTAGGTCTCACAGCATCAACCCTTTACAAGAACCAACCAAGCCTAATTTATTTGATCACACAAAGTATAAGATGCTTCACAGCCACTGATACTGTAGTTTCAACTTTTTTTCCAAAGTGTGTCTGAGGAAATACAAAATAAAAATACAGTAGAATGATTCATTGTAATAAGTTTTTATGTAGCCACACATTTATTTTGGCTATTTAATCACATGTAAAGTCTTTTAGTGTCATTTACAGTCCACAGCGTAACATTTAATCCTGACAGTGGCTTACTCTAAAATGAATAATACATACTTAGAAAAATCTAAATATAAAAGGATCTGACACACAGTGCTCAAAATGGCTCAGTGTGTCACTGTTTCACACTGTGGAGTTTGAGCACAGAAATCATCATATCATGTAATATAATATTACTGTAAGTACTATTTAACTTACCACAGGCTGTCCAACCCTAGATTTCCACCCAGCAGTGATGCTAGCGAAGCTGAATTTTATCTTAGAGTGAAGCCCCAGACATACAGTGAGATAAATGCCAACAGACAAATAGGCTGGACCTTATGTTTAGAACCTAATCATTAAATATGGCATCATTTACTATTATGTTTAGACCTATTGTGACAGCCTGACAATTTCTTGATTGGTCTGCTGCCCACACGCTTGGTGTTTCTGGACAGACAACTCATTTTCCTAAAATAAATAATGGCGATCTATTCACATAATGGTATAATAACGCTGTCATTGGTGACCTACATTTCTGGTGGTAAACCATTAATCATTAGGCCCAAGCTGAGAGCAGCAACCTGCTCTAAACCATAGGAGACCATTCAGTCAGGGTACCAGGGGAGTCCCTGTCTCTCTCTCCGGAACAACAACACACATTGCTAAATGTTGGCCTTGTAGAAGGTAACCTCACTGAGCTCACACAGGGAATTGTGTGTGTGTTTATACACGTGTGTGCATTGTGGGTGTATTTAGTGGCCCACCAGCCTCTCCAATACACAAAGGACTTGTTTTGAAAGTGACAGATTAATTACTGGTTTCTGCTCAACCCTGAATTCACCGGAGTATCTATACCCATGGGTGGCAAAGTCAAAGTTTCCAATTAATCAAACATGAACTGAGAAAGGCACTGCAGACAAAAAGCACAATGGTGCCATTTTAATTCAATAAACAGAGACTGTCATTTAAGGGACAAATGCTGCACAAGAGCTGCAGAAAAATCAAACGTCAGTTTTGGATTTCAGAAAAAACAAGTATTGTCCACTCATTCACAACTTTGTGATGCTTCAGTAGGGTTGAGTCTTGATTTTAACTCCAAAACACACTTTTGATGTATTTTGATGTTGCGCTTCAGTTTAGATTATCCTGATCCAAACAACAATCGTCTCAATCTCAGAAATCTTCCCAAACATTAAAATAAACAAACAAATAAAAGACGAATCCAAAACCCATTATAAACCAGCACACTGTCAACATCATTAAAAATCAGTGTCACTTGATAGTAACATATTTTGTGCTGCCTCTGGGAGTGAATATTATCAAGTTAATGTAAAACTAACATCATTATGCTCGCCATCCAGAACCGCTTAACAGCAGGGAGCCGTGTTCTCCATAACCACTCTCCCCGTTTCTCGTTACAGATTAATGAAGTCAGTGTCAAGTAGCATCTCATTTCATTTTGCCCTCAGTAAATGGATATTCATTATTAATAGATAAACAATCATGGGAACTTGTTTTACCTCATTGCTTGTACTGGCTTGTAGTCATTTATAGGGGAATATTAATTGCTTTATGACTATGAAACCTATTTTTTTAGTGACAAAAATTATACTTTGGGTGTAAGATGTGAAAAAAAGTTGATGACATAATACTGTTAAAAAAGCAATGTATTTCCACATACTGATTTCCACATGATATATTATATTATTTTACTTTCAAGTAACTCTGATACCAAGTACATGCAATTCTCAATCTCTGTCATTTTCCACCAGCTGTTTTAGTAGAATTAGAACTATTTCCATTGACCCTCAAAGACCAAGACCTATTTTTGTGGTCATTTCCAATTTTTTTTCCTACATTCAATGTTTTCTAAGTCACTTATCATCATTTATTATAACATTATCCTCTGTATTTTTCATTTTGTGAAAATCAGGGGTTTAATTCCTACATTTAATTTCCTTACTATGTAGATGTTCATAAAAGCTCAGAGTAATTAAGGTATTTAAAAAAAAAGATGAGAAAGTGTCCTTTTTCCAGCAAAACACATCACTAACTGCATGTGAAGACAAGGGTCTTTTTGTCAACCTACATGGGTTTTATTGGTGAATCAGAGTTGGAGAAGATGACAGTGTTTCCACATTCACTACAGACCCTCTAGTGCCCAAAAAAAGACACATCTGATGCCTCTGAAAATCTGAGAAACTGCATTTTACCTGAATTATTCAAAAATGTTGATAAAATTACTGGTTCAAAAGTCATTCAGTATTTTAGATCAGTAGATGCCTTTGGTCACTGGCAGATGTTCAGGTCATTGAGGTTTAAAGAAGCACACAAGTCAATATAACAAATATAGCATGCAATGAATAACAGTAAAACTAATTCATAATGCTGCCATTATGTAAATATTATGTAAATGTCATGTAAAACAGTACAGCAATTTACCTGTTTATTAAGTCATATCCACTAAGAAGAATGCCATTCTATCTATATTTGATGTCCTTTAAACAAGCTGTTGTTTCCAAAAGATTCACTAGTCAGACTTCCAGCTGAGGAGAGCTGTGATGTTAATGTGTGTTAAACATTCAGGTTAGAGTATCCCATTAAGAATGGATGGATGAATGGTGAGGGATGGATGGAGGGGAGACTCGAGGTCATATTGTCCATTCCCCTCCTTTCTCCGTGAGTCAGAGGCGGTCAGGCTGATCCTCTGGTCCACTGGAGACTGAATCAGTTCCAGCAGGCTACAAGCACAAATCCAGTTTACAGATACTCACATTATCATAGATGGTGCACAGACCAGTGCTATAATGTAGTATTGAATTACAATAAGCCAAATTAATCAGTATGTATGATAATAAATAAGCAAACAAGAACATTGTTGTGTCTTGAGGTCCAAATGAGTATGGATGGATGAGTCACGAGCTGGTTTGTGTTGAAGGCAATGTGGTGTTAACCTTTCAGGAGGTGAAATGAACCCAGGTTAATGAGGAATTTGGGATGGAGGCTGATTACTCAATGACTCGAATGAAAAAAATCAACTTGACAGAGAGTCAAGCCAATCACAATACATGAAAATAGTAATAATAAGGCATAACTGTCTATGACGCCATGGGTAATTGTAAAATATAAGTTTAATCACTTATAACTCCTCACTATTGAAAATAGGGAGCATTGGAAAATCATGAGCAAAAAAAAAAAAAATTTTAAATTGTGTAATTTGCTGTGATGGTGTAATTTACACTGTTGTCCATAAAGTTGGAATAATTGTGTTTTCACTTCATGGGCAACAGTGTAAATGACACTCAAATGACACAAGATAAAACAAAGATAAAATACACTATATAATAAACAAGTGGTACCAGGCACAACAAACTCTGCCCCTCGCACATATTGTATCTTATTTTGGCATCGATCCAGCTGATGTCATCATGTCTATGCATGTGCTGACATCAGCATATCAATTGCCTCTATATATGTGCTAAGATTGAAGCACATTGAAACAAAATTGATGTTTTTATAGAAATTTGAAATCTCGCCCATTATAACCCAGCCAGCATGTCCATGTGGGCCCCAGAAGGGATACATCTGGGCTGCATATAAGGGTCCATGGTGGCCCCACATGTGTTTGCCCATATCAGAATCAGAATCAGAATCTCTTAATTGTCATTGTACCAAGTACAACAAAATTGAGGAAAAGCTCTCAGGTTCAGTGTAAGAATTTAGACAGACAACAAATTCCAGTAAAAGGCACAGTTATTTACATTAAAAAATAAAAAAGTATTGAAAACTAAGATATTTGTAAAACATAGAATTTAAGTAGTGCAAATGACATGAAAGATAAACATCGTGGGATAAATAGTGTGAAAAATAAATAATATGAGATATTCAGATCTCTGATTATGATTTTGATTCTGATATGGACAAATACATGTGGGGCCACCATGGCAACTGCGGAAAAACCCACTTGGGACCCTTATAAGCAGACCAACTGTATCCCTTCTGGGGCCCACATGGACATACTGGCTGGGAAGTAAATGGGAGGAAAAAAAAGATGTAAAAAATTCATAAAATCTTTTAACTTTGACCTACTTTTCCCAAAATGTAATCACATCTATTCTGGGTCACTGGCAATCTATAAACCTAATTTGGTATGAATTCAACCAATCGTTTTGCTGCTGCTGTTAACAAACAAACATAGGAACAAAGAAACAAACCGAACCAAAAGCGGGCAAGGGGTAAATAAATAACAATTTGTAGAGTAAAGAATGAGATGAGCAATGTTGGGTGGTATGACAAAACATATGTATGATGTTAAAAAAAAAGCAAAGTCAAGAGAGAAATTGTTTAACACAAGGAAAGAAATATTACAAACCTTTATTCATGAGGATAACTCAACCCCTGATGGTCTGTAGCTGTGGTGATTTGATGTTGATTTGGGTGATGGTCTTATATAAAGAAAAACAATGGATTGTCAGTGTGTTTATAATAAAGAAACATGTGCTGTGTTTTAAAGCTATAACTGCCACCATACTATAATGAAGGTTACAGACAGTTAAAGGGGAACTTTGCAGGATTTTTATCTTAATTAAACAGTTTCAGAGTAATTGTGATGGTTAAATGGCTTGTTATGGGTTGAATGGCAGCCCTCCGTCCACCCACTAGCGCCTCTAGGGCTGAATCTTGCAACTTCTCAGTACCGTCCCGGAGCCTAGATCTCATCCAAGATCTTGTGTCCCGCGAGAAACGTCACGGTTTGCAGCACTATCACACAAACACACCTTCAGCTAGGAACTGCTGGCTAACTGTAAACACAAGCCATCCACATCTTCATTTCACAGGCGTTTCCAATGGCAGAGCCAGCACAGATAAATCCTGTATATTCTATATGTTTCAGTGGATTTGTGCTCTTGATGATGCTACTGGTTCTAACAGAGTTTATTCATTTATGAACTTATTTTATGAACGATGCCTGAATGCTTCTTGGCTAGTGCAGATGTTAGCATACTCATTAATAATCACAGCTGTTTGTGTCCTGTAGGTGTATGTTTGTTTTGTTTACTAGATCGCCCTTTGTCTGCCTCAGGGGTGTGTTTTTATCACTAGACAGAATTTTGTCAGTTGAATCTAGCTTTTTCAGATGTATGTAGTTCATTATATGACCCATGTCTAATTGGTTTCATCTGAATAGAGACTGGCATGATAATTAGCCTTGATGTTGGATCTTAGCTGGTGTTTTATGATACTTGTCTGTTGTACAGTAAATGTTAGCTATGATATGATAGCATGCTAATCGCTAACAGGGCCAGGACACAGTGGCAGGTGGGAGTTGTTGATGTTTGTTAGCCTGTTAGCTCTTCAGCTGTGCAGCTAAGATAGACAGATCACTTTATTAATCCCCAAATGGGGAAATTCAAATGCCATGGACTCATAACACCCATCACACAGTACAAAAAACATACCGTCACCATGGACTCAGACCCCTGTAACATCAGTGCAACAGCCCAAGAACAATTTCAAGTAAAGTTCTCATAAAAACACACAACAGCAGGAACAAAAGAGTTCCTAAGACGTTCAGTAGAACACTAGGGCATCACCATTCGTTCGTGAACTAACTGGCAGTAGCGGCATGGTGCTAGAGGCTGCAGACCGAGCCTCGCATTTCTGTCTGTATGTTCCCCCCTGGCTTCCCAGGCGGACAGGTCACAATGACAACGCCGGTTGTGTGTACAGAGACCGGTCTGAGGTTAGCAGCCGCTGGCACCGAGCTGCTAACGTTAGCTGCAGAGCTAAAGAGCAGCGTGAAGTGAAAACAAATCTGAAACTTCAATGTCCAGTTAAAGTTTCCCACTCCCCTCTGCTCCAGTAACTATTTGATTGCTACTTTTTCCCTTCTCTTCGCTGGCTTTGGTGAAAGTAAATGCACATGATTGAAGGGGGAGAGTTAACGGTGGGTTTTACGACAGTAAATATGTACTACGACACTGTAGGGGGAGCTCCGCTGGGAAAAATGCTCGAAACCCAGCAAAGAAGAACCAAAACCAGTGAAGAAGAACCAAAACGGTAAAATCCTGCCAAGTTCCCCTTTAATGGAGTCTCCTCTCAGTGCACTCGGCACAGTTCTCTGTTGAGTTTCAGTGAACTACATGGAATATCTGCAGCCTATTGAAGCATTGCAGCTTTGTTTAAAGTACGCTATTACAGCAGGGACAAATCCACACAGTACAGGCCACTAAAACCAGTATACCAGGTGATCTAGTGTATCACCAAGAACCGATAAAGAAACAACCCATCCAGATCATTAGTATCACCTTTTTTCTGTCTTGTTACCACTTGTTTTGCAGATAACACCAGCGCCCTACAGCCTTGTCAATAAAATAGAGGCAAAAGTCAGGTGAAAGGGTCAGAGATGCTGCCAGATAAGGTTTCTCTGCATGGATTGTGTAAGTGTTGGGAAGCTGAACACCATTAACGCCACATGCAGTGTTCATTTTCTGACAGTGCTGAGCATGTTACAAGTGTTCAGTTAAGATTAACTCACTGTACAGACTTAGGCAAAAGACTCGTATCATTTTTATTTTTTGCTAAACATGCATTTTTCAGCACTGATTTGTAGAATTCTGTGTTTCCACTGTCTCTATTGTAAGTTCAGCTATTAATACATTACTTATGCAATTCCATGCATTAACATTGAAGGTGACATCTTGGCATTTTGTATGTGACTTGAAGCAGTTTTGCAGAGACTGTGTGACAAAAATAAGAATGTGGGAACAAAGTAATGAATTCCTCTTTAAATGGCATAGCAAACTCTGTCAGCAGTAGTTTATAGTTTTGTTTTTGACCTCTCCTCATGTAATTTTTTGTGAAAAGAGCATAGATAACTGTTGAAAAATACACCCATAAAGACCCAGGACTGTTTTTTGTGTTGTCTTCCAAATGGATTTTTCTCTATATTAAACCATTACTAAGTATTTCCTATGCATTTTTCAACATGTTTCCACTGTCTCTATTGTAAGTTCATTTATTGACCGTGTAGTTGTGAATAAAAGCTCAGAGTAAATTGAAAAAAGCATTACTTTTTCAGCAAAATATATTATTAATTCTACATAAAAGCAAGTGCCTCCATCCACTTTCATTTCTCAAACTACATGGGTTTTACTGGTGAATCAATGAGCCTGTTTACATGACCATAAAGTCAGACAACTGGGAGTAATCGGATAGTTGTAATAATCAGATCTAATGCATTTACATGCACTTAAGAAATGCGATAATTGAAAAACTCTGGTTTAGATGCTCCAGTCTATTATCAGATTTCTTTCAGAGTATGTACGTACGTAGTGATGGTAGACTTAAACTTCCTGTTGTTTTCCGCTCATGTTTGACTATGTAACTTCCATTCTCTACTATTTTACACACATGCGCAGACATAAAAGAATTAAATAAATCAGATTAACCTGTATACATGCATGAAGACATCAGAGTATTGGGGAGAAATCTAGGTGTGTTAATTCGATTTCTCATAATCCGATAACTGCTGTTATCGGACAAAACCTATCAGATTATCCTGTTTACACGATCACTTGAATAATCTGATAACTCCAGAAATCAGATAATAATCAGAGTATTGGTGTGCATGTTAAAGGGCTCAATGTTGCAGATGACGGTGTTTCCACATACATTACAGAGACTATGGATGCAACTGAACACTGCTGAAAAGATGATAAACTGCATTTTACTTCAATCACTGTACTGATATGATTAGTTGTTAAAAGGTTATTAAACATTTTGAATCATCAGATACTTCTGGGTCTTTAAGGGTTAGTTTCCTATGCCTGCCCTGACCAGTTAATGCATGTGCTTTACAATATGTGTCAAATCCAGTCCCTGTCATGTGTTCAATCACTTGAAGTTTTATTTTACACTTTGCTACAGAAGCTTTTCCTACAGAAGCCTGGGAACAGTAATAAGAGTAATGAGTTAACTCCAGCATTAGACCATTAAAATGAACAGTGCTGCTCTCTGACTTGCTGTGCCTTGGGCACTGGGAGGTCGCATTTACTGATTTCATGGTGATTTCATGGCTATGTATTGTATATCAGAAAAAAATAATTGTCAATTTTGTTACTACTTTGAGATAATGGGAAAAATATAGCAATTATTCAGTGCCACCTCCCCATGGGACCAAAACTATTAAGTAAAACAGAGTGGGGTTTACTCATGTGGTGGTTGAACATAACAGGATTTTAATTGATTTGTCCTCCAGACAAACCAAATTGCTTTTTTTTTTTTTTAATATACAAAGAATTCCTATATTTACTGTGTTACATTATGAAGTTTGTTGTTGGACAAATGGCCATAAATTCCATGTAAGTCATGACAGTTAGTTGAATAACTGCAATGACATTTCTTCCCATTCCCACATTTAGGTCATTTGAGGATCTGGGGGCTTTGCAGTCTTCAGAAACCCTTTGAAATGAAGGAAATGGCTTATGTCAGCTAACAATTCCCCCCAACTTAAATCGTGTTCTGAGGATTAGAAAAGAAGTGTATCCTTCTTGAGTGAAACACTGTTGACTGGTATAGACTTTAGTTACACAGAGCCAAACACACAAAGAACTCTTATCAAATATCATCGGAATTCTGCACATGGGCGTATACGCTAAATGGAAACATTTTGTCTATGTGCATTTGCTGCAGACTGCAACCACAATAATACATTCAGTTTTGTATTACTTTTTGTGATTGACAGTGTATTTTATAAAGTCTTCTTGGTCCTGTATTTTATGGGGTCTATGAAAAAATCAGTCTGGAAATCTGTCTGAAAATGGTACATCTATAGCAGCCGGCAACACCTCAAAATGTACATTTGTACGTGTATCAAAATACAATAAAGGCCAAAAGCACAAAAGAAACAACATGACAGAAAAAATAAAAGAAATACAAATACTATCAAAGCTATGAAAAATAGCCCGAAGGAAATATTGAGAAAGACTGATGGGGAAGAGAGAAAAAGAAGGGGGGAGGGTAGACAGAAGCATCACAGCTTAAAGAAATAGCAACACCTTCTCAGCTAATTTCCATAAATGATATGGTCATTGTAAGAGGGGTTACAGCAGCTGCAGCAATATGAAATTTCAGCTCATTACATATAAGCCATCAGCATAAATTATTATGATATGCAATACTGTGAACAAATGCAGATCACAGATCTACAGTATATTTGACAAGTAATGCCTTGAAATCACAAAACTAACTCTATGTCAGGGTTTCTCAACCTTTTTTGAACCAAGCCCCACTAACAGCATCATGAGCTTACTGAGCTTACTGGTCGTCCCCCCCCCGCCCTAAAAAATGTGTGGGACCTGGCTGGGGGCCGTAATTCTACAAGT
Source organism: Apogon hyalosoma (assembly GCA_037367295.1). Lineage (NCBI taxonomy): Eukaryota > Metazoa > Chordata > Actinopteri > Kurtiformes > Apogonidae > Apogon > Apogon hyalosoma. The sequence continues at coordinate 17,954,780 of JAPQRP010000024.1, read as the reverse complement.
AACATGACAGACCTGAATGTGGAGGACGTGGTGGGTTATATAGTTCTATACACCCTTAACATTAACTAACTGCTGCCCCCCCCAAAACAAAATTTGCATGGGGGATTGATGTGCAGGACGATTTGCCCCCCGCAACACTCACAAACCTCAATCCGATCTATGAACGGGGGTATGTGCCGTTTGATTTATAATGTGATGTACAACAGTAGTCACTAATGCACGCATGCACGACGATGTCACTCGCGACTCCTCCCTCCATGTGCTCGCGTCCCCTGGTTGAGAACCACTGCTCTAAGTTATAAGCTAAAATTGTTATCTATCCATTATCTGTATTTTAAAGTGATGAAAAATGTAATTAATAGATTGCTAGAACTATTATTACTGTTACTTTGTAAAACAGAGGCAACATTTCCACCAACAGGGATTTTAGTCTCCTACATTGCATGTCTATTGCCTGTGAAATAAACATGCAAACTCCAGGCAGAAATGTCCGTGCTTCCTTGTCAACATGTTAATTTCACATGAATTACTGTACTACAGTATATAAGACCAAGGACCTTTCAATGACAGTAAAGAAGGCATGTTATACTTCTCTTTCTTTTTTTTTTTGTCAGATGTCTACATTAAACAGGGAGTTGCCAATGTTCCTGACAGAACAACACCAAACAGAAGAGTTCAGTTTAGGCTCCAGAATTTATAATTTACTAAATACATTTTTATTTGGTAAACATTGTAAATTATTATAATTGGTGTATGAATTTAATATGTGACTTTATTTTTCATTTATTGTTGGTTGTTGTCGATCATGTTGGAATGTGTTGTTTCATGTTGTTTTTACAGTGAAATAACTGATGGGGATAGATAGATAGATAGATAGATACTCTAGTAATGTGTTATTATAAATGTGATGCTACAAAATATGTTCTATTACAACTTAACAATTAAATTACTTAAGTTGCAAAAATAGTAATCCTTAAGGTGGAGGAAAATAGCACATAAACACTATGTTTTGTTTGTTTGTTGTTAGGGTTAATGAAAGATGAGGGGCTTGGTTTAATACAGAAGAGCTCTGCACAGTGTCAAAAATGACTCACTATTTAATAGATAATATTCAAACAAAACCACTCCCTTTTCCTAACCCAGACAGAAGTCCTCTCATTGCCTAAATCGAAACACATCTGGACTGAAAACTCCTCTCTGGATTTTAAACAGTAGAAAAATAGCAGATCTTCTAATGTTAAATTATTCTATGATGCACTGAGTACATTTCTAGCAAAATGTAATGTGGGGATAACACAACTCGAGCAACAACACAGTTACATTTGAGGAAAACCCTGTGAAAGACTTGGTTCATATAATTAAAGTGACATTGATTATTTTTATGAATGCATAAATTGGATGTTACTTGTTATCTGAAATGATGTTTAACTTATTCTAACTCATATTGATTCGAGCTCAATCAGTCGCCCTCTGGTACTTGACGATCCAGTTAAAGGTCAAATGTTTTCTTCACGTGCTATTCTAGCGTGTTCACCTTTGTGTGCCCTCGGTGTTCAACGTCCACTAAAGCTACAGTTACAGTACTGTAACGTGTTCAGAGTTTACACTACCACGCATCAGTGAGCAGCGGTATCCAGACCGAAAGAAAGACAAAGAAGTTTGAGCTGTGAGGGTCTTTGAACTGCTGCTTTCTGATAATAACTAAACCAGCCTCTCTGTATTCATGGAGTGCAGCAGGTTTTATCCCTTCACAGTTACAGTCAGCTACAGTAGATGATGAGGAAGGAGAAGGCATAGGAAAGTAGACTAGCTTGGCATAAAGGCATCATGGATCATCAGTTAACAATGCTCCTGGGCCTTGTGCTTTTCTCCTATAGCACCACTCAGGGCATTCACTAACTTTATGAAAAGGGGCCACGGATTATTTCCTCCAGCCCTCTGGTGCCCATTGCACTATAAAACGCATTTAATGCTAAAGCGTGAATACTATCAGAGCTTTCTTTTCAAATACCCGTGGCCTTCAGCTCTTCTTGCATTATGCCTCAGCTCACAGAATTTGCTGAGAGCCTTACAAACTGTGACACAGTGACACAGAGATTATAAAAGACTGAGGATGACTGTTGAGTAGAAAGACCCGACATTGTCCAAATGTCAGTTTTTCTAGGAACGGTTAGTATATGTTTGATGTACAGCTCTAGGGCTTCTTTAATTGATTTTAATAGAAAACCGCAAACAGTTTCATTGTAAATTGCACACACAAAATAGAAAATCAGAAAAATGCTGTTGTAAATGATTTTCCTTGCCATAATGAGACTGATGGGATAAACACATTGTGAACAGTCCATGAAATAATCCCTCATTACTTCAACCCGCTTTTCATGCAATATTATGTGCAAGTGCAAACATTTCTTTTACTTCTGAAAATGTTTACTGTGTGTATGTTTCATCGCTGAAACAGATCTGTCTTTACTAGTTACAGTATGTTACTAGTTCCTTTTTTTTTTTTTATAGTTTTCACTCCTGAGTTGCAGCATTCCTCATTTGTTGCCCCGCCCCCCAAAGGAGAGGTGGGGGTATTGTTTTCGTTTGTCTGTTTGTCAGCAACTTTAAGCAAAACCTACTGGACCAATTTCTATGAAATTTTCAGGAAAGGTGTGAGGTGGTCCAG
>JAPQRP010000024.1:17906829-17937262 GCA_037367295.1 Apogon hyalosoma | reverse complement strand
TTTAGATTAACCAATCAACCTATCAGTGCATGTCTTTGGATGGTGGGAGGAAGCCGGAGTACCTGGAGAGAACCCACAGAAACATGGGGAAAACATGCAAACTCTGCACAGAAAGGTCCTACCCCCATCGAATGGTGTTGGAATCGAACCCAGGGCACGAGTGCTATCCACTGCACCACTGTGTCGTAATCACAAAAAGACTAACAGGTTCGTGATACTTAGGCTATCACTCAAGTTTTACAGATTTGTAGAAAAATTTGTGATGAAAGTCATATGCTGCTTTAAATGGCATGTATTTATTGTAGGTAATCTCATTGTTATGGAATAGTAACTTTATTAATGTTACTGTATGTCACAATTGAGAGGGTACTAAATAAACTGGACTTTTAATGGAGCAAAATTACCAATAAGTAAAAATGCTTCACATAAAATAATTGTCTTGATTGGAAACAGCATAATGCAAGTTTTTGTTGAAGATACATTTATTTATTTATTTACCTATCTATTTATTTATTTATTATGGAATGCCTTTTGCAGTGGATGACTCTTTTTTTTTTTTTTTTTTAAAGCTGTGAAGACAGAAGACAAAGATGCATTGCTGGATCTTAAGAGGACATAACACATAATGTGACGTATTATAATTTTAAGTTGTAAATCAAGCAAATAATAAACATAACAGCTTGTGTTTTTATGTGCTTTACGTGCAGGACTGTTTGGCTATAGACAGCGATTTCCTGAAGTGCTCTTGTTACCACTAAGGTACTGAATGTGAAGGATACAACAGAATACATGTACATCTGGACTGACATTTGATGAGAGTGTCTTTTTTTTTTTTTATAAATGAAAACATGAGAAGAATATAGAAAGGGATGTAAGACTGTTCCAACACTTGCAGAGACTACTATTGTAAGGTGGTGATGGAAAGTTTTCCCTGATGATGCTAGTTTTAAGTGTTCCTACAATGGTGACCTTGGTTGATTCTCAGCACTCAGCAGCAAACTCTAACATTTATGGTACATAACTGTTCATTTGTCTATTTCTGTGCTGTGTTTAAACCACTTTTCTGTGTAATTTTGGCCTTTCTGTCAGATATGTGGGTGGTACTCTGGAGAAAATGGTGTCAAGTGCAGTACATGATGTTTCGTATCAGACACGAGGCTATTAGAAACCTGGCTGAGTTATAGAGAACTGGGCTGATGAAGCAATGGCTCTTGACAGCAAAGGGAACACTAATTAAACCTTCAGTTGTATGATGAGATGCAAAGAATTAATGAAAACCACTCATTTGTACTCATCATAAGGTTCTGGCACTGACAGTCCTACAGCTCAAAATTGTTACTTTCGGAAAAGAAATACTCAGTAAATATTGCTTTATATGCTATGTATACTGTATTTGTTTGCTTCCCATTTTACCTTTTCACTTCTGTGTTGGAAGATGAAGGCACAAGAAATGGGGGCTCTTTGCAATGCATCACACTGCTGGCACTCCTGCTACATTTGGTGATAAATGTGGCGTGGAAAACAGCCCCAGAGAAGACTTGGAATGGGTTCATTGGTTGAGGATGTGGCATGGTAATCACTTACTACCTACGAGAAGAGAAGAGGAGAGGAGAGGAGAGGAGAGGAGAGGAGAGAAGAGAAGAGAAGAGAAGAGAAGAGAAGAGAAGAGAAGAGAAGAGAAGAGAAGAGAAGGATTGATGTTTGAGACGCTTGACTTTTTGGTGCCAGGACAAAGAAGCTGTTTCCTGCTGGAAGTCACGCTCCCCTGTTTTGCCTCCTCTGTCTCCATTCATCATGAGAAAGCAAAGAGTGTCTAAAGAATGTCATTTAAAGCCCTTTACTATCTCTCACCTTCACATATGGCTGATGCGCAAATTTCCATTTAAGCTGCTGCTGAGCTCTGTAATCAGAACAATAGTTTATTATTACATCCATTAAACAAGTATTCTTTTGTTCTTACTCCTGCATATACAAAACAATTAATGAAGCCCAATAGTATTTAATATAAGACAACAATACAAAGACAGTATGCAAGACAATATATAGAAGGGTGGCTATGTCTTGGCAGTTGGAAATTTCAGTTAGCAATGAGGATGCATGTTCATATGCATGTACATATAAATGCATGTGTAAATGTGAATGCTCACTTGTTTAAAATTCTGATGGACTGGTGATAGTACTGTATCTGCTGGGTGTCTACAGCCTGAGGGAGTGCACACAGACAGACTGTTGTTGGGGTATTTGTGTCCTTGATGGGGACCCAAGTCCTGTGGGCCCTCTGGACACATTTCCTGCTGTGGATGTCCTGGATGGAGGGTAGCTCACACCCACTAATACACTGGGCTGTCCTCACTACCCTCTACAGTATTTTGCAATTGAGGCCAATGCAGTTCCCAAACCAGGTTGTGATACACCTAAAAAAAGAAGAAAGCCCATAGCATCTCAGTGCACACCAAATATCTCAATCTTCCTGCAGTAAAAAGGTCAGTGTTGGGTTTTTAACCAAGCAGTTGATACACTTGTTCATAATATCATTAATAAAGAACAGAACATGTTTCGTGTCAATTTGTCATTGTGTAGACTTAGGTCGTATTGCGGACTCCACTCAACCAGGTCACTGATCCCAGTTCTCTACCCTGTGTCATAATTTTGGAAATTAGGCCCAATGGCATTATCATGTGTGAACCTAACTAGGCTGGTGTGTACAAAGAGTAGAGGAGAGGGCCAGGAAAAACTCCCTGTGTTGAGAGGCCAGGGGTAGAGATGCTGGACCAATCCTCATCACATGGTTCAGACTTGGTCACCAAAACTACACTATGCATTTGTACAGGTTACAGTGAAGTGCCAGGTCTCATTTTGGTGTTGTCTGGAAGTATATATGGTAGAAAATGTTGAAGAGACAACTGATAAGTGTCAGTTGTGGATATACTGTGCCAGTTGAAGTGGGTCAAAAATGGATTGTGTCTGTAAATAATAGTGTAATAAAGTCTTTCAAGTGCCTCGTGAAAGATTTGCTGTTTGTTCGGGTGACCTTACTATTGTTGATGCACTGGGAGTATCTCTGTATATCAAAGTCTTAATATCAGTGCAGTTGTCATGTCATTGGTGGAAGCTTCCCCAGGGAGATTAGTATTATGATTTACAAAACAGGCATAAAACTTATTTAGCTCATCTAGGAGCGAGACGGTGACATTGGTCATGAAGCTTGGGTTCCCTTCAAAATCTGTTACTGATGTGGTTTCTTCCATACATATGTTATTACTGCTAAACTGAATCAAGTTAACTGTTTCCTCATGGTTTCACAATTGTGCTGATGTTTAGGCATCATTTTAACTCAGGGATGCTTGGTTGAAATCTCCAGCCACAATGAAAACAGCCTTTAGACGCACATTCTCCAGCTTGTTGATGAGTGTTACAGTGAGTGTCTGCAAGTACCTCTACATCTGCAAACAGATGATGTTGCAGTCCTTTCTCCCACTGGAAGGAGATCCTTTTATTTTTAGAGCCACTTGATAGTGGGAGGGTAGCATGTTACCTTAGCCTTATGAGAATGCTAGGTCTTCTTTTGTGTTTTTGTAGTATGTACCATGTAGTACATAGCTGTACTATGGTGAGTGAAACCCCAACAAACTGAATTAGTAGTAGATATTTATTTATTTTATTTATCTGTGTCAGATTTGCACATATCCATGTTCTTATGTCAGGTTTATTTTGGAGTCTTGTGTCATGCAATAAACCAGATGTCCACTGATGTCAGTGTGGCACAGTTTTACAGAGGTAAAGGAGCAAGAGAAGCAATGAAGAATTCAGGAGCAAGCATGAAATCCTAAACCTCTCTGTCAAGATCAGTATAATGCACCTGTTTTAGAAACACAAACTTTTTGTATTGTTGCATATGTATAATTTTGGAACATTTTCCAGAAGAACCTGGAAGTTGAGAACTCCCTCTTATTAAAGAGAATAATTAGCAGGGATGGGTGCCTTTCACAAAGCCAGAAAAGACACTGCTGTTCGCAAAGCTTGGTGTTTCTCACATGTTTGACTGAAAATATATGGAAAAAACATCACAATCTGATCAAGATTACAGCCAGTTGACTTCAAGTGAATCAAAAGGAAAAAGGCTTTCTCATTGCAAAGTCAATTGCATGTCCTCAGGGCATCAACCCTGTGTCACAGTGGGGCAGGAGTCCTGTGGCTGCAGTGACACTGTGGTAATACCACCATACATGATAATCAGAAGCATCTATTGATTTCAATTAGGTCTGGGTGTCAGGGAGTAAATGGAGGTCAAAGTAAAATGAATGTCTTTAAACTTATAATCTGTATACCAAGTGACTGAGGTAATAAAGTTCTATTTATTACGGTGCACAAGAGATCCAGATTTTTTAATTAATTTTTTGCTATGAATGCTGGATGTCTTGTGCACCATTTCATAGTGGACAAAAATGCTCAAAGAACTCCGTGTTGTACCATGTGTGTATGTGTGTGTAGTTCAGGCAGAGCTTGGCAGGGTATGTCGTGCAGGCAATTAAAACTGTTCATTAATGCTTTGTTAGACAACACTCCAGCTAATCCCATCATATGGCAGGCAGCGATAAGGGCATTGGCTTCTCCCTCTGCCTGCCTGTCTGTCAGTCTGCTGGGAGCAGATATGCTATCAGCAGCCTGGTGTAAAGGTGAACACAGGGAAAGCCATGAAGGCTCACTAATATTCTGATTCAGCTTTGGTCAGCTGGAGAAAAAGGGACCATAGGTAAAGGATAGGCTTGGTGATTTACGTTTGTTTGGATTCTCTAGCTGCAGGCATTGAAACAGGGATGAATTGTATTTTATTACATTTTGAAAAATTGCCACAACAGTCACCGCAATTGTAAATACAGAAAATGAAAAATGCACTCTAAAAATGTTTTAGGTGGAAAAAGAACAACACTAGAACAAGGTCTATGAGTTCTAGATTTAGTTTATATTTATAAGTAATATTAATGATAATCCTACCAATAATATAAGGCACTGACATTACATAAACAATAGGATGAATCATTGTTTTTGGCTTCTGGTTTACCTCCCAAACTTAAATGAATGTGCCCTTCCACTAATCCAGTGAGCTACGATGTGTCTCATTAAAAAGTCAATTGCATAATCTCACAACATCTTTCACATCAAACGACTATGGGAAACTGGCTTCGAAGCTGCAAGAAAAGTAACTACCATATTGTGCATGTCAGTGCAGTATGACTGTGATGTGGTTAGAGAGTGTGCAGGCTACTTGGAGCCTTGGCCAGGCTGGCATGGGAGGAAAACCGATTACTAGTTCCCTACTGTGTTTGCTGTTGAGGCCTGCAGCTCCTCTGGAGCTGCTACTACCTCTGCTAGACTGGAGCTGTCAGAGCTGCTCTCTTCATGTCTGTGTCATCACTACAACTAACACTTCTTCTACCGTTGCACGCAAAGAAGAGCAGACTCAGACTTAGACTTATACATACTCACAAGGACATACTAAATCACATGTGTGCATGCACACAGGCTCAAAACCAGTCATTACCACAATGGATGATGTGTTTGATTTGGTTAAAAAAAAATCAATTCCTCAGTTTCTCTTTATAAATGTTAATTTTTTCACATACACACACAAACCTTCTGGTCTTCATAAAGTATGCTATGGAGCCAAAAATGGCTATAAATTATTTGCTCAAAAATGTACTTTATTCTGGTTTATTTGGAAGCCCAGCCTGACTGAGCTACACAGTACTGCCCTACTATCTACCCTCCATCTGCAGGATGAATAATGAGGGTCTGGTGCAACACATGGGCTTTGGTGGTCTTTTCCCATGAAATTGGTTCTTTGGATATGGAATGTCACCACTGTAGTGTATAAGGAGTGGGAAGTTAAAAGATACTGGCTTGATGTAGTTAGGCTTGCCTCACCACATGCTGTTTGTTGTGGATCCAGTATCCTTGAGAGGAAATGGAGGGGATGGGATGCTGGAAGGTGCTAGATTTAGTGGGACTACTCTAGCTTGTATACCTCTTCAACATAACATGGGGGATAGCACCACCATATTTACAAAATGGGGAGGTGGTTCCCTTTTTTTTAAGAAGGCTGGAGATTATCTTCCAAATACAGGGGCATTACTCCCCTCTTCCTCCTACAGAAGACCAATGAAAGATACTGGATAAGAAGTTTGATAATTACTTGAAGCTCAGATTTAACAAGATGTTACAATTTGACTTTCATTCTGTTTGATGACCAATAGACTGTCACTTTACCCTCAAGGTGCTGGGATATGCTTTGTGGACTTGTGGAAAGTATTCAGTGGTATCCCTCAGGGTTTCCTGTTGGAGGTGTTTTGGTAGTATGGGATATTAGGCTTTCAGTTGAAGAAATCTCTTTTCCAAAATTTCCTGTAATGGAGAGGTTTATTGAGTACTGGTTCATGGTGGAGTTAACACACAGAGTCAAAGTGTGAGATTGTGAACCAACCGAAATCTTATGGACGAAGTGGCATTTATATAAATGACCAAATGCTGTGGGGAAACACAGCATGGGACTTAAGGGTGTGTCTTAAAAGTACCAAAAACATTTAAATTATTATTTTAAATGGGCCAGGCTGTAATTATGTTCCTTTTGACTAAAAAACCTGCCACATAAAAGTTTAGGCAATTTTCACTATATTTAATGGTGCTGCAGTTGGATGTTGTTTTGGTTATGCGTATACTTGTGTATGCAATTGATGTTGTTTGTTCCTTTATTACTACAAGAATGCAAAATAAATGTATTAGCCAGAGGCTCTGAACATCCACTACAGAGACTGTCAGTGGCAGTGGACAGCTTAGTGTCTAAACCCATTGTCTAAAGCCATTTCATCTCCAACAACAGCCTTCCTCTGTTCACTTTCTACAACATACCTCAAGCTTTGTTGGACATGGATCCAAAAGATTGGTCTGATGCAGACGTATCTGTAGCTGCCAAAAACTTTGCGGCCATGGCTCAGGAGGTAGAGTGGGTCGTCCAATAACCGAAGGGTTGACGGTTCCTGCTCTGTCCTAGTCACGTGCCGTTGTATCCTTGGGAAAGACACTTCACTCTCTGTGCCTCCAGTGTCACTCACACTGGTGTATGAATGTGTATGAATGTTTGGTGGTGGTCGGAGGGGCTGTTTGGCAGCCACACTTCCGTCAGCCTGCTCCAGGGCAGCTATGGCTACAAACATAGTTTGCCACCACCAGAGTGTGAATGTGAGTGCGAATGAATAATGGATCAATAGTGTAAACTAAGCTTGCTGTGCAGCACCACTTAAACAAATAATACAACTATAAAATGTCAACAGAGCCTATACATCTATAATAGGGCTCCATCAATGGTCAAAGACCTTACAATAGCGTAAAGTATCATGGAGGGATGTCTTGACAACAAGGCAGGGGGTCAACATCCCAGACTAGATGGTGTGGGATCAGGAAGGAGTGTCTTTATCAAAGAGCAGTGGGTCCCGTGGGTCCTTTTTGTTAAAGGTGCCCTGCCACATGTATTTCATTAGTTTTGTAGTAATGTCTGAAGTTCTACCATGGACTCTGTAACATTTTTTGTGGAAAAAATGCCTTGGTTACCAGGTTTCAAGCCATTCTGACGTGGTATAGAAAGCCTGCTGGAAGACTCTGCTCGATTTGCACCGCTTCTCATTAATATTCAACATGCTAATCTGCTTGACTCTGATTGGATAACAGCTAGCCAATAAGAGCCTGGCTTTTCAGCATCCTTTACCCTGTGCAACATGCAGAGGAACTGGCGGAAACCGAAAGTGAAACTTAACATGTTTTGCATGTGTGACTCCTGGCTTCTATGCCTCTCTTGTATGGTGCACCTTACACAGAATTTTCACAACTTCTAACCTGTATCCACTGGGCCCCCTCCACTCGTGGTCTCACCTGGGCAGCTCATGAATAGTAATGAGCTCAGGTATTAACACGTCACACTGACCAGCTTTTCTAACTGACCTGATTTTTCTGCTTATTTCTTTTCAGTGGCAATAGCAGACAGAGGAGGTAGCGGTTCATTTTCAAATTCACTACATAACACAAACACCTATGAACCTAACATATTAAAAAAATACAAGTAAAAATGGTTTTGTGTGGCAGGGCACCTTTAAAGGGGAGCAAGGCAACATTTTGCTGTTTTGGTTCTTCTTCGTTGGTTTTGGTTCTTCTTTGGTGTTTTTCTAGCATTTTTCTCCCCCTGCAGTTAACTCTCGCCCTTCAATCACATGCATTTATTTTCAACAGAACTGGCGATGAGAAGGGAAAAAATAGTGATCAAATACACTACTGGAGCAGAGTGGAATGGGAAACTTTAGCCGGACATTAAAGTTTCGGATATTTGTTAACACTTCACGCTGCTCTTTTGCTCTGCTGCTAACGTTAGCAGCGCGGTGCCAGCGGCTGCTAACGTCAGACCACCGGTCTCTGCACACACAACTGGGAATGTCTGGGAAGTCTGGGGGAATGTACGGACAGAAGTGTGAAGCTCGGTCTGCAGCCTCTAGCACCATGCCGCTAATGTTAGTTAGTTCATGAACGAATGGTGAAGCCCTGGTGTTCTGCTGGACGTCTTAGGAACTCTTTTGTTCCTGCTGTTGTGCTTTTTTATAATGAGAACTTTACTTGAAATTGTTCTTGGGCTGTTGCACTGATGTTACAGGGGTCTGAGTCCATAGTGATGTTGTGTTTTTTGTACTGTGTGATGAGTGTTATGAGTCCATGGCATTTGAATTTCCCCATTTGGGGATTAATAAAGTGATCTGTCTATCTTAGCTGCACAGCTGAAGAGCTAACAGGCTAACAAACATCAACAACTCCCACCTGCCACTGTGTCCAGGCTCCATTAGCATTAGCGCGCTATCATCCTGGGGCTAACATTTACTGAACAACAGACAAGTATCATAAAACACCAGCTAAGATCAAACATCAAGGCTAATTATTATGCCAGTCACTATTCAGAGGAAACCAATTACATATGGGTCATATAATGAACTACATACATCTGACAAAAACTAGATTCAACTGACAAAATTCTGTGTCTAGTGATAAAAACACACCCCTGAGGGAGACAAAGGGCGATCTAGTAAACAAAACAAACATACACCTACGGGACACCAACAACTGGGATTACTAGTGAGTATGCTAACATCTGCACTAGCCAAGAAGCATTGTTCATAAAATAAGTTCATAAATGAATAAACAGTTAGAACCAGTAGCATCATCGAGAGCACAAATCCACTGAAACACATAGAGTATAGAGGATTTATCTGTGCCAGCTCTGCCATTGGAAACGCCTGTGAAATGAAGATGTGGATGGCTTGTGTTTACAGTTAGCCAGCAGTTCCTACCTAGTTGGGGGTTTGTTTGTGTGGTAGTGTTGTAAACCATGATGTTTCTCATGAGACACAAAATCTTGGACCAGCGAGATGAGATCTAGGTGCCTGGGATGGTACTAAGAAGTTGCAAGTGGCAGATTCGGCCCTAGAGGCGCTAGTAGGTAGGGGGAGGGCCTCCATTCAACCCATAACAAGCCATTTAACCATCACAATTACTTTGAAGCTGTTTAATTCAGGTAAAAATCCTGCCAAGTTCCACTTTAATCTTTTTCTCACTGCCATGTATAGCTAGGTTGAATCAGGGCTCAATTCATATGGGTGGACTCCACCAGGGCTTCCCTTTGTCCCATATTCTATTCAGAACTTTTATGGACAGAATTTCTTGTTGCAGCCAAAGTCTGGAAGGTGTCTACTTTGGTGGCTTCAGGATCATATCTTTTGCTTTTTGCAGATGATTAGCTATTAGCTTTGTCAGGCTGTGATTACCAGATCACGCTGGGGCAGTTTCCAGGTGAATGTGAAGTGGCTGAAATGAAAATTACCACCTCCGTGTCTGAGGCTGTGGTTCTCACCAACAGTAGGATGGAGAACCTTGGGCTGGGGATGAGTTGCTTTGCATCATCTCTAGTGTTTGACATTGTAACTAATGTGATCTGGCTGCTGCAAATAACTATCAGCCCTCCCCTGTCTATGCTTTGCTGAGCTTGCATATACTGGCAAGGAATGATGATGTCATATACCAAATATAAACAATTCTGTTCCACATTGACATAGCGATTTATTCAATGTGATTAGACTACAATAAAGCATGGTCTGTAAGCTAGGTCAGGCAGACAACTAGATTCTACAGCTAATCTTACACAATCACACATTGTGATATAATCCTTCTGGAGTATATTCAACTTATCTCCTGCAAGAGTGAATACATTCATGATGTTCTTTATTCAATCCTTTGCAATGACTGATGAGGCATCTCTATAGCTGAAAACTCAGTTTCACCTTTTGCTGTCTCCAGTTCTTCTGCTACAGCTGCTATTTCTGCTTCAAGAGATCTGATGACATCTTAATGCAAGGTGTTGACACCTGTCCTGTACAGCCGCACTTCAAGGCAGAACAACTCAGCAGAACTGGGAAAAAAGATGCAGCTTCCCTGTTGGAAATGGTGTTTGGTCACTTTTATATCATTCAGCAGCATATTGTGAGATTACAGAACCTTCAACATACAAGACGCACAGACCAGTAATCCTGAGAAAAATACAGCTTGTATGTAGATTCTAGAGTTTTTCTAAAACATAAAGCATGTAAATATTTATAGAATCTTTGAAATAAAGGCAAACATACTCTATATTTGTTCCTCTGTGTATTTTGTGATGATTAGGATAAAGTGTGGATTATAATTAGACTAGCTGCTGCATAACAGCAGGGAAATGGATGGTGCATTGTAACTGGCAGGGTATGGCTTTGAGCCAGGGCAGCTACAGTGTCTGCGCTGGCACAGCTCTCGGTGCAGGTGTCACAAGCATATTACTGCTGCAAGCGTTATTTTGTCAGAAACTATCAGTTAAGTTTACAGAGAACATCTCTTGTGGTGACAGAGCTGATTGCATATTCATTTCCACTTATGTAATAAATTTTTCATTAGCATAACGGAGCAGGCTGGTGTCATGCAGGATAATTTTACAAGACAATGTAACAAGCTGGAGTATTTCTGTAGCTTTTATTTCAGTACCAGCAGTCAGTTAAACACTGTCATCCATGTTTTTTTTACCTCCAATCTTTAAATTTGATCACCAACTAAGCCTCTTCTAAGAAAAAATACGTAACACAAATAATATAATCTATAAGTCTTTATTTATTTTTGCAGATAACATATATTGCAATCATGCTTTTTCATATAACACCATCTAAAGACATTTATTATATTTTTTACATAGAATATTTTACATTAGGCCCATGAAACAGCTAGAAATATACAAAACAATATTCTCTGACTAGACATTTCTATTACATTATTATTATCATCTTTATTATTACTCTATTCTGTTATTGTAATTATATTCTTTTACAGTTGAGAGAGATATGTGCTTTAGTTTCTGAGATAATAATATTATTGCAGAAAACAGCAAATAATATCACTTTTTTGTTTGACATTTAGACAAAAGAAAAGAAGAACTCAGGTTGTACAGACATTCACAGATACATGTATTACACAGTCCAGTTTACAACATCATTCAAGAGAGAAAACTGCAGTATGGTAACTTTATACAAAATTCACGGAACCCTTTGTCATTGCACATTTTAATTCACATCTTTGAAGAAAAAAAAACCAAAAAAAAAAAACCATAAGTTAAAGGAAACAAATGGGACTGATTCAACCTGATTTCTGTCGCATGTAGCTGCCACAGAAGCTCATTTTCTTGATCCTCCTTTGTAGTAATACAGTTATATCTGTGATCTGTCACATAGTCAGTGTCTACATTTTTCATACTGTATTGCCAAACGGTGTTGATATGTAATAATAGGTTTTCCTTTACTGAATGAAAAGGATTAGTTTCAGTGGTGTTGGCCTGTATAGCATCTGGCTATGTTCTTTCGTATTAACAGTACATTTGCCGCCTTTATTCTCTGACTGAGCCAAAGTATTTCTTTCTAAGTCTGATAGTTGAAATCTGCACTTGCCACAGGACAGAAGCACACAATGGCTTCAGCTGAAATGACAGAGAGAAGGTCATCACAGTTCATTTACACTGAAAGAAATGATGCTAGCAAAAGAGCACACAAAAGAGGCCACAATTTGGATAAGCTTTTGAGTGTGCCGCAATATGTATACTAAGTTTTTCATTCCGTTTATACTGATTGGTGTGTTTGTGATGAGTTGCTCCGAGAGAATATTGAAAATAATGATGTGAATTTGACCACATATTTCTTTCTTTTTTTTTTTTCTTTTCTTTTTTTTTTAAATACAGCAATAATTGTTTCAGCGTGTAATGGTAATATCTGAGAGAATTTGGTCACTTCTACCTTTGTTCCTGAGGCATGGGTTACTAAACAGAAATACAAGTAGGCTTAGATGCTTCCAGACAGTATAGTGGTAGCTATAGACATGCATCAGGTAGTCTCCATTGCAGCAGCCACTACAGCCTACTCTTTTGTCATATTTAGATGTGACTTGGCTACTATTGGCTTATTGCAGCTACTGTATTTCCATTTAACCAGTTGTCAAAAGAGGGACTGACCTACAAATAATCCCTCTCAGGCAGAAATGTAGACATATTTAATTGTTGTACACAAAAAAACACAGTGCAAATGTGGAATTACCGTAACAGCTACACCTTTATATCTTATTAAAGGCTGTAGTTTACAGAATCCAATTGTGCTTGTGGGTGGATATTCGATCTGCAACCCTGTAGTTCTAAAGTGAGACAAAAGGGGATGTTTGATTTTAATTGTACATGGAATCATTGGGTGAAAAATCTGCACTGATGATTTTGGTCCTTCTCACTCTCACATATAGAAAACGACCTAAAAATGATTCTACAAAAAAGATTCAGATAACATACAAAGTTATTGTTCTGTAGAAAACAAAAAAACAATTATAACAGTCTCTTGCTATGTATTCTATGTAAGTTATTTTTGCTGTTGTCATAGGTTTCAATAGAGCCAAAAGATGTTGGACACCTCAGATTCCTCACTGTACTTGTGCTTTTCAAAGGTAGCCCCAGACATTGGGTGGTAAACATTTCAGGTGAACTGTAGGATCCTGCAAGGGAGTGATAGTCTAGCTGAATTATATTTTATACATACAAGCAGATTTGGCCTTACCTGTTGCACATTCCCATGTTGTCTTCGCCATAAATTGCTAAATTTTCAAATTTCAGCTTCAGTCTATCAAATTGTATTTTTTATATATATATATATATATATGTATATGTACTACACTGCATTCATTTTATTGTATTTATTTCATGTACAAGCAAAATGCATTAACCAATATATTTCTTTGTACAGTAACTGTAGATTAGTAGATTAATATCTTCAAAGTAGCACAATACTATTGAATCAACGTGGGCCTCCAAATTTAAATTATATCTTCAATATACAGTAATTTCCTAAGTCACATTTCCTTTCCTATAAAGACTAACTTTTTTGCATAATGAAATTCATAATATCACAACAACTTTGCTGGGTAGTTTGTTTTTCCTCATAAGTCGTATAACTCTGTATTTTACAAATAAACAAACTGAAAAACCCCTAAAAATAACTGTAATCAGGTTGGTCTCACGTGTCCCCAGGAGGTAGGTGAATAAAAGCAGACATGGAAGTCTGGTGGTCGTTCCCAACCTTGACTACGTTTCTTCTGTGTTGAGCGCCAGTCTGGCCGTCGTACAGAGAGACAGGCAGAAGTTTCTAGATATAGGCTTCCTCATTGGCAGGGTTCTGACTCTGGTTTTCTGTCTGCTGATCTGGGCCGTTTTCCTGAGCCTTCACCAGTACCAAAGGTTTGATCATCATTCGCAGACGCTGAGAAAGAGTTAAAGAGGCAGTAACCTCAGTGATGAAAACAATATACTAACGGGGTTCATTATATGCAAATTATGAAGCGATAACACAGTATCCCTCAGGTTTGACAGGGACAGCTGCAAAGTTTGTTGTCAAACTGAGCAGAAGCAAAAACAAAACACACCAGCTGCAGCTGTGAGATTGATGAATGCACAGCCTTGGGCTCTCAGTGGAGACATTTCTCCACAAGAGTCTTTGAAAAAAAGACATTCATATGTTTTGTTTTGTGTGATTTATGGTTTTGTGGATGTATATAGCTTAATATAAGGCTGATAAGGGAAAATGAAAGCCACCATTTATGACTGTAAGATAAAAAATGAATGAGTCAAACATATTGAGTCCGCAAGACAAATGAAAACATCCGAAAGTTTCAAATGTTCTGAACTATGGATGGTATTGGACCGAGCTCTGCAGCACAGAAGGCACTCTGTAAGAAGTGCTAGTGGAGCTAAGCGTCGGCCTGGGTGCAGAGCACTAATCAACCGGCTGATTGCTACAATTAGACAATCAGCCATCAGCTGGTACTGCAGGATCTGACACCTGCACATCGCCTCTGACAGCTTCTGCAGCACTGCCTGCAATTATGGCCCATTTATTCTGTCAGTGGCGGCTATAAAGCTATATCTGTCACTTGGGACCATATAGAGTAAGGTTATTATTCAGTGCATTGTGGATGGCTGCAAATCAAATAGCTCTTAATGTTAATGGTGTGCCGGAAAACGTATTATGTACCATTGATTGGGATCATCAGATCAATAAAAATGCAATGTAGCATTCAGCTGCATAAAAATGCATGCGATTTACTGAAAGCTCTGGCTGGTATAACGAAAAGGCACCTAAAATGGTTCAACAGAACTAATTAGAAACTCTATTTTACTAATCCTTTTATCGCCGTTCTCCTCCTCAAGACAGTTTATCACCTCTTTCCTCAGCATGCCTATGTGTTTGCTCATTACGGAGGCAGTGACTCACAGTGCAATAGTACAGTTTAAAGTCAAAACTAAACAAAATCATTCACACTAAAACAGGTATTCACTGTTGGAGTCTTGTTGATGAAAACAGGAAATAAGTCTGATGTAAGTGTCATTTTGTAGATGTAAGGGAAGATGATGGAGATCTGGGGTTAGTATATGGAAACTACAGGGGGCTACAGATGCTTAGAATAACTCTTTTACAGTCCTTGATTCCTTTTGTGAAATCCTCAGAAATGATGAATTTATTATAAATTATACTCAAATAACATCAAAATTCACCACACTGTTGCTTTACTAGATTGGTCTGTGATACCTTACATAATAAAAATCCACTTGAAACTCTTACTGCTTCACTTCTGACTACAAATGTAAATCTGAGCCATCGCATAGATATATGAATAGCTCTGAGGGGGAACGGTAATGCATAAAATGTTGGAAATTTGTAGCTGTGTATCTGTCGCACACTAACCTGTACTCTAAAACCCAGAAGTTTATACTCCAGCATGTGTAAATGTGGAAACCTTTCTTCATGTAAATATATTAAAATTATATTTAGTATGTCCAGCCTCTTTAGAGGAAAGTGACATGCAGAGTAATTAAAATTGTATGACCTTGGAGAAAAGCAACAGCAAAAGTGGCATTAATAATTAGCCTAATGTTGATCTTACCTCTTTGTATGTGCCCTTGAGTGTGAGGAACATGTAGCCCATGTAACCAGGGATGAGGATCATGGAGGAGAGGGCCATTAACCAGCCGACACCCTGTCCCCACGCTGGGAACACATAGTCGCCCATGGTAAGAGGAACCATCTGCACTGCACTAAACAAGAAGACGCCCTGTACAAGAAGAAGAGATTTCAGCACTTATATGGACACGTTCAGAATCAGGGAAATCAAAATGATGCCATGTAGCCTCAATACTTTTATGACCAGTGAATGTTTGGTCCTATAGGCACAGATACAGATAGGGATTGACTTTAAAATTAGTGTTCTGGCAGGACAAGAAAATAAAGCCAAATTCAAAAAAATTAAGTAATTGAGTCATCAGATTAAGGTATTGAACAGTATGATGTACTTGCACTTTTTAATAAACTCTATGCCACGATATACTTCAACATAACTCATTAAATACAGGTAAAGCATGATACAAATGTAAATCTCCAATTGAACATAATGAACATGCTGGTTAAAGCAGAGGGACTTTTGGCTCTTTTCCTCATTGTTCTTAGTGATAAATGATCAGTTAAATGCAGCCTGTTGCTACTTACCGCCACAATAAGAGGAGTGAAAACAACCCAGCAGGCCTTCCACCACAGACAGGGCCTGTAGCCAACCATTTCCTCAATGTTGTCATAGAACTTGTTAACACCTAGAAAGAAAAATTAAAAAAAAAAAAAAAAAAAAAACATGAACTCTTTAAAACCTGACGTGTCAGCTCTGACACACCCTGCCATATGCAGTTTGGATGGCTGTAACTCCTTCACTGTTTGTGTAAATGGAAAAATTCCAATGGTTTCTGAAACCTGAGATGTTGCGCTTTATAGGTTTTATTGGGTCATTACTGTAATTTCGCTCATGCTTCTACTAGAATCTGGAGAAAAAGCCACTTTAGCAGTATTATAACATGCAGTCAATTATAAATGATTTTGAAAGAGCTGGAGAAAAAGGTGCTCTGGAGAAATGGGCAAACAGACTCACTCACAACATATTTTCTAACCTTTTAATTTGTCAAAATAAGAAAAAATGTCCAGGTGGACCTTTTTAGGCTTAAGGTTTAAAGGATTAATTAATATAATTCCAGATCTTGTTCATATTTCCAGTGTGATTCTTAGATATCTGAGATGATCTCTATACAAAATTAGTTGCAAAGACAAATACATCTGTTTTTAGTTGGAAATAATTTTCTGAAGATTGCTGAGAAATGAGTGCCTCTCACCATAGAACCATGAAATTGAGATGCACTCAAAGAAGACAAGGAAGAGCAACGACATTCCACTGGCTGAATAGTAGTCAAATAGTTTGAACACGTACAGACCACCCTAAAGAAAGAAAAGGAGAGGAAAATTATTGTAAGACAGATGAAGGGGGAGGAAGAAAAAGACAATTACAGTGGTGGATGTACAGGACAGAGCTGAACTGGTCAAGTGGAATAACATCAAGGGGCGAGAGCACCGGAGGCCGGGGCTGGTGAGATTAGTGACGTCTCACTGGTGATGACAGAAATGGTGGCTAAGTGGAGGCTGTATTACTGTGGATGTGTAGTTCAGACAGAGCCAGTACAGATCAAGCATCTATGAAGCGCTTCAAATCTGATGATAATCTCTTGCGCCTATCAGGTCATTATACGGATCAGTTCAAAGGAACCTGCTGCAGTTCATCTGATGAGCGCTGTGACTCTGTGAACCTTGATATACGTTCTACGGCCTGAAGCAGGGATTAGGGGAGCTGCCTGGTTCTGGCAGGACTGTGGCATGATGGGAATTCAGCATGGCAGAAGTAGGGGGACATGCAGTGTCACTGGGTGTTATTGGAAAACAGGAGCGTGGCCTATGATGATTTTGTGACTCCTAACACATCTTTTTTTTTTACTTTTTTTTTGATAGCAGTGGTGGGATAGATAATAAGATTATAACATCCAGGAGCGCTGCTACCAGAGCTCGCATTTTCTGACTCCGTAGATTTAAATTTGGTTAGGGTTAGGAAAAGACTGTGGTTTCAGTGCAAAAAAGACATTTGAGTCCTTTTTTTTCTGATTTTTGCAGACTTTTTGGCAGTAGGTTTTAAGACTCGGGCTACAAAAATGCTTCGGCCAATGTTAGGAAATAACTGTTGCTTGGTTAAAACGTTAGAATAACTCTGACTCCTTTTTCAATCACATCATTGTCTTGCTTATTCTTTACTAAACCAATCTCTGGTATCTTTCTGTTGCCTGTTTACATGACTATAAAGGTCCGATAACTGTGAATAATCAAGTAATTGTAATAATCAGATCTAATGCATTTACACACTTTTAAGAAATGCGATAATTGAAAAACCTTGATTTAGACGCTTCAGTCCATTATCGGATTTCTTTCGGAGTACATACGTACATACATAGTGATGGTAGCCTAAGCCTCCTGTTGTCTTCCATTTATGTTTGACTACATAAATTCTGTTCTCTACGATTTTAATTGTCTTTACACATGCGCTGACATAAAAGAATGAAATAAATCTGGTTAACCTGTATACATGCAGGAAGACAGCGGAGTATTGGTGAGAAATCCAGATGTGTTAATCAGATTTCTCATAATCAGACTACTGCCATTATCTGATAAAACATATCAGATTAGTTTGTTTACATGGCCACTTCAAATTATAATAATCTGACAACTCCAGAAATCGCCTAATGATCAGAGTATTGGTGTGCATGTAAACAGGCTCAGTAACTAAACCTTAAATCTAACCCTAAAAATCACTTAATATATTTAAACTTCATTACTTAATTCAGCCTAAATTATTGCATATACAACATTTAGGTATACTGAATATGTAAATATACACTAAATACACCACTGATGTTTTTGATCTGAAGTAATGTTGAAGGTGTTCATATCCATGTTTTACAGAAATGTACACTGGAGAGATTACAGTATTTTGATTACTAGGTTGAAAAAAAAAATATAGAAAGTAACATGACTTCATGCCCAAAGATGCAGCTCAACTGACATGTTATCAGATTGGAACAGAATACCTGAATGCATGTCAACAATGCATGACTGAGCTTCTTCCAAAACTTTAACAAGTATCTGAACTGGATTAAAAGTAGCATTAATATGGAACGTGTAAATCCATTCGGTTCCATTCAGATGAAGAGTTTATGAAAAACACAAATGTGCATTTCTTGGTAATCTGCCAGTTAGTGGAAAGATGACATGTTGACCTGATGGTGGAACTAAAGCTCAGAAGGTTTTTCCAATAATTTCATAGCAATGTACTCCTCTATTTGAAATGTTATTTAAAGACATCAAGATAGATCATTTTATTATACATCCTCTGTGGATCATTAATATATGGAACACAGTATATATCATTTAAATGCTGATATGCCAACACGTTCTCATATATAAAGGTCACAAAAAGTCAATGCCAATGGCTCCGATCACAGTAATATGAATGTTTGTAACAGTTCTATGGGATAATGGATGATGGCAGCAGGAAAAATGACACAAAATACCACAGATGGTGTTAAAATGTGCATAACTGTTGTGACATTGCCGTGGTTATAATAAAACAATAAGTCATGGTCATAAATAGACATGGTTTAAAACAAACAGCTTTAGTTTTGGTTCCAAATAGAAGATGAACACTGCTCTTCTCTTGTAAAGTCCAAGAAGTTCCTTATTCTTTGATAATCTCGCTGTCCTCTTCCTAATAAGCTTTGGTACAATTTAACACCATCACTAGGTTAAGTTAACTCTGGCTCCTTACACATCACTGTGTAATTATTTGGGATGCAACTGCCAATACAACCACCTGTCATTTTAACCTTTATAACAATCAATCAGTAGTTTTTTTCTAGTCATGGGTCAAGGCCTGACCAGGCAGTGGTGCTAGACCTAAGCACTGTCATATCAGGTACTAAACTAAATTGTTTTTAGCCAGTAAATGTTGTGACATACTGTGTTTGATCAAACTGTTGGACAGATGGAGTAGTTATTTTCACGATTTTATGTTCATAAACTGTAACGCAAAGATAAATGACCATAATTAGTGGGGGAACCGTAATGTCATTCATTTGTTTCTGAACTACTGATTTAAGTAGTTAGTAATAGTTAGATCCAGAAGTGACCATATTTGGACAACAGGGGTGGTACTACAGGAGGCAGAGGGATCAGAGGTGGGGTAATGCTAAACGATTCCTTACTGATGCGGTAAAACTGTGAACTATATCAAGCATTGCATAACAAAGTAATTTTACAGTCTTGTTAGAGGAACCTGTTAACCTAGACTACAGTAGAGCTGTCTGTCAGAAAAAAAAAAAAAAAGCTGTCATGAAGCCCTGTCAATCAAAGCCCGACATGGCAGACGTCAAAGCGTATATTTGAACTGAGATCTCATTAATGATGGAAACATTTTAAAATGCATGAACAAATCAATGAACAAATCACTTATTAGAAGCTCCACATAATATGGATGAGACCAGTAAGATTTTTTTTTTTAGAAAGATTTCCAGTAGAAGTCGAAGGGACCGAGGCCTTTTTAGAGCTGTCCCCAGTGGCCATCAGCACTATTACAACTTTAACATGTGTAACAGCAACAATGGGATATTACTAATATACACATATGCAAACCTTAATCAATTTCTGCTTGGCTTGGTCCCTGTTTTTGTCTATTTGTGTGCATTATGTTTTGTTGCTTGTTTTTCTTTTTGTAAGTCTTACTTCAGTTATGGTTCAGTTATGTTATTTGTAAGTTGTTGTTTTTTTTTTTTTTCTTTACCTGCCAGTGGGACTCGAGATGGAAATTAGCCGTATGACTATAGTCTCTCATATTTATATGTAAATGTTCATTAATACGAACTGTCCCATTTTCAAAAATAAATAAATCATTCATTCATTCAACATACTTCTGCTCTGACACTATTTAAATTTATGTGATCACTTTGGCAAGTTAATAACCTATGTAAGACAACCACTGCTTATTAGTTCAGCTCTGGCTTCTTGTGGAAAGTGTTCAAATCTACACTGAAGAGTTTTTTAATTATCTTGGTGGATTATTCAGTAAGTGTTTACCTGTGTGATGTTGGACAGTCCAATGATGTAAGAAACAAGGCAGACAACTGCAATGAAGATTTCTCTGCGTTTTCTGAGAACATGAGGGAATTCATCAACCAGTGCAGTGATGAAGCCTTCCACAGTACAGAACTGGAAAGAAAGCAGAGTCATATCATATAAGTGTCATCTAACACACAATAAAAACATTAGGCCAACTGCAGATTCAGACTTTGAATCAAAAAGTAACAGTAGGTCATAAAAGACAGTAACAATAAAACAGTCACACATTATAAAGTTTTCCCACAAAGGAGAAGTTGTTTAAAAAGTTAATGTACAATCCCTTTTACTACTATTTTTCTGAAAGAAGCTGAAACACATACATTTACTATATATCAGAGCTGTCAGAATTAACACATTAACTCAGATTAATCCACCATCGTGATTAATCTGATTTAAAATAACCCAGTTAACCCATCTGCAGCACAGAATGACTCTGAACATTTCTGCCAATGCATCTGGGGCAGTTTGTCCAAGTAGAGTTAGCGTTGCACATGAACAAATAGGCAGTTGATCTGGTATTGACAGGCAGCAGAACCAGCCTGTAAAGATGGAAGATGCTAAACAGCACGTTGGTCCTCTGGATGGAAATATGAGGACAAAAAAACCCCAAGATGGAACAGTCGACCAACATAAAGTATTATACACACTCTGCAGGAAGGAGGTTTTTTTTTTCACCAAAGCACTTCCAGCTTAAAATACCACATTAATGCGAAGCATATGTTAGTCAGGGATTCTGCCAGCGCTTTGGCTAACGCGTCACCCAGCTTACGACAAACATGTTAAGTGCATATATATATATTCCCTTCTTTCTTGAGTCTGTTTGCTCATGCAAAATGAAACACAATTAATATAGTTTAATAAAATGAATATATTTAATTGTGATTAATCAAAATTAATCCACAGCGACCTTGTGATTAATCTGATTAAAACATTTTAGTCATTTGACAGCACTAATATCTACATTATTTGTCCATTAGACCAAACTGATGTGATTTGATCTTTTTACCTGACTGTCAATACCCAACATCAACAGCATGGAGAAAAAGAGGATGGCCCAGAGAGGAGAGATGGGCAGTTGGGTGACAGCCTCAGGATAAGCCAAAAAGGCCAAACCAGGTCCTGAAAAAACACAAACATTATAAATATTGAGATTTAAAATTCATAATTAAACTGGGTGAAGAAGAAGATTCATGCCCTTGGGAGAAAAGTATATGTGCTGGATGTCAGATTTGGGAATATACAAAGCCCAAAGAGTTTTTCAAAATCATTGAGCCATTTTGTTTCCAAAAGATCAAGGTATCAGATGTGTAATGTATGAAATGGACAGAAAATCCAATACTACTGTATACAGTTATTATGAACCCCTGCCCCCCCCAAAAAAATCACAAATTTAGTGATTTCAAGGGCTAATTTTGCAGCGTTTCAAGTGTCTTCTGCTTGTGCCTATTGTTGCTATCGGGTTTCACATTGATTACGATTACCTGAGGCTGCCACATCGGCGATGGGTCTCTTTGTTACGTTGGCCATGAATCCCACAATAGAGAAGATGACAAAGCCAGCAAACATGCTGGTGAAGGAGTTGATGCAGCAGACAATGACAGAATCTCTGTAGGGGAGAGACAAAGCACAAGGCAGCCATTGTCACGCCTATATCAATTCCTTATCAGCCCGTCACACATTGTTGAGGGACTGGGGGAAGGGATGGTGCAAAGCCATTTTGCATTCTGCAGAAGCACAGCCACTGAATGCATTTAATGGACATCGATGTTTTATTTTGATACATCTGTTTTATTTGAGGAAAAGCTATTTTGACATAACTGGATGTCTTTTACCCTGTTCATGTAGGTTTACCCTAATATGTGACAGTGAATGAGATTAGCTAAGCATCTTGGCAGAAGGTAGAACCAAAATAATGAAATGACTGATGGAACTGGAGGCTAAATTAGTCCAAAAATAGCAGGTAGAACAGACACAATGTTGGCAGGAAACCAAAAATAATCCTAGAAGGTGACATCTGCAGAGTCTTTTTATAAAAGAAGAAAAGGATGGGTGAGTGGCTGGCAGAGGAATACATTTTTCAGACAGTTAAAAACAAATATTTATTTATGTAGTAAATTTCATCACCAACCTGTATACGTTGTTGTTGAAGGGATTATAGCTTCCCAGAGCAATCAGAGAGCCTAACCCTAGTCCATAGGAAAAGAAGATCTGAGTGGCAGCATCCAGCCACACCTAACATACAGAATTGGGAAAAAAAAAAAAAAGGTTAGAAAGGGATACTTAGATGTAAATTAGTGTCTTGTGAAGTTGTTGGTAAATACAAAAATGCGTATGAAGCTGGATAGAAAACACTACAGAGACAATTACAGTTGTAGTCAGTGGAAGTCTCCAGCTGGTAGCTAAAACACATCTGACAGTGATCAGGCCTCATCCTCTGCAGACAATTATATTTTGCTTGTCAAAAGAGAGCTTTGTTGTATTGATACCATGAAAGAGTGAAAAACATACCTCAGACTGCTTAAGTTTGTCAAAGTCTGGAGTGATATAAAAGAGGATTCCATCAAAAGCTCCAGGAAGAGAGATGCCACGACAAAACAGGATGAACAGCATAAAATAAGGGTATGTGGCTGAGAAGTAAACCACCTACAGGACAAAAAGGAAACTATAAATAAAGGAATATTAAATGACCAAGCAAAAATGCTTGGTATAAAAATCACACAGCTAGAGATTTTTTCTTGACTTGACATATTTATCCTGCAAGAAACCCAGTCTGCACAAGAAGAGAAAAATGCCAAGTTCATCCCACACCATGAACAGTGTTACAGTATTGTACTGTGTCCTCACAGCACAACACAGTGACCTAGTCAGCCATTCCCTAGAGGCAAGATGACCCCAGAATGGTGGGTTCATCACACTCCCAGTGCACTATTTCCCTCCTTATCTGAACTAATTTTGCACTGTGCAATCAAAGTCATCATAGTTCAGATCATTCATGATAACAGCAGCTTAAAACATATTTGAAATAGCACAGATTCTGTGGTTAACACTGTTAGAACGATCATCACCTTATTCCAGCTCCTCTTTTGTGACAACAAATGTATAATAAAGGAAAAAAAAAAGGGGGGGGGGGCAAATATAGAAAGCTAAATAAATGATTATCCACTAAAGGGTGCATGAGATGGTGTATTTTATGCGTAACCCAAACATTTTGCTAAACACTGACTTATAATGATTTTCAGATGTTACATAACAGTAGATGTTTTAAGCCACAAATGACTCCAATTTGAAATTTTGCATGAACTCATATCAGTAACTGTAACCAATTAAGATGGGACAAATCAAGAAAATTCTGAAATAAATCCATCAGTTGATCAGTAGTCCATACAGTTGTGGGAATTCAACAGCTCTGAGCAAAGAATCATAAGCCTCGTTGTATATAGGGGACACGATGCAAATTGATCCTATAGTATTTTTAGATTTCTGTTTTTGTGTGTCTGTCTTTGTTCTCTTCTACTGTACTTACTTTTCCAGTCCAGCTGACTCCCTTCCAGATACAGAAATAGACAAGCACCCATGCAACAGCGAGCGTAATAGCCAGTGGGATCCTGACCTCCCCGGGCTTCTCCAGACCATCGGTCAGCTGGTGCATGTTACGTCTGCAGGAAAGGAGTAAAGTGGTCTTACTACATCACACAAATCCGTGATCTCATATATGAATTATGCATGGATGCATGCACAAATATTCATTCATGTGTCTGGTTATTTACAAAGACCCTCTCTTTGCCTTTCTTTTCTCACCCCTAAAGGTTTTTTTAGGCGCCACAGTCAAGGGAAGTCAAGCTTGCATGCACACACATGCACGCATGGGCGAACAGATTTTTTTTCTCCCTCATCAAATATTTGATTTTTTTTCCCCCTTTAATCTGCACCATCTCATTGGGATGCTAAAATCTGGTAATAATGCTTCATTGTCATTGGGATCTGATGCTTACTCCCAGAACTCCACCACAGCGCTAGTGAGGTTAGAAGTGTCTGAGATGCTGTAGTTGGTGTAGCAACGGTCTGTGTTCCAAGCATTGCCACAAGTCTGCCATGGCAGCTCCTAAAAATTAAAGAAAAAAAAAAAAGGAAAATCACACAGACAGCTCTTTTTACTTGGGCCACTCTCCCACCGCCGGGACCCATTCTCTCTGACTGTCGAGCAGCCAAGTCCATGATACTCATTCGGGACATTGGGATTTCATGCTTTTCTCAGTGGAGTGAATGCCTCATCGCCAAATGCATTTATCAATACCTCGTGTAAGGCACTAATTATGTGGGAAAGGAAGTAATAAATGTCATACTCTGTTAAGGCCCGTGCACCCTTATGTAAGAGGTGCTGGGAAAAAGAGCCTGCCACATGACAAAAGGGTTAGTATCTAAAAATACAACCTGGGTGACCTTGTTGAGATCTGAAAGGGCACTTCTGTGAATAGATTTTTTTCAGTGAGAATACTCAACTGTTCAAACTGATTTACTTTCATTTATTTTCACACATTAAGTGAACATAGAGTTAGGTTAGGTGTTTGTTTAGGGAACAGCATTCACAATGGATTTCAAGTACTCACAGTAGTGAAGGAGTTGTACAGATAATAAAGAGCCCAGGAAATGATTACAATGTAATAGATATTGAGCCAGAAGGAGAGAACAGCAGCAGCCAGACCCACACCTGAAACAACGGGACAGTCATGATGTTAATATATAGAAAAGAAATAGTGTACCTGCGCAAGAAATTGATGTTATTTGGCCTGGCCTTAATAAAGAAACACAGGCTACTGTGACCGACATAATGATGTGTGGAGCCTAATGGATAACGTAAAAATGTGCGTTACCTTTGAACATTGGGGCCAGTTTCCACACTCCAAGCCCACCAATAGAAGTGTACTGACCGAGAGCCGTCTCCAGAAAGAACAAGGGCATGCCAGCAAATATGAGGGTCAAAAAGTAGGGAATCAAGAAGGCCCCTAAATGAGAGGTGAGAGGTAAAGGTGTGTAAGTGCAGCTGAACCTTAAACTTTAACATTCACTATAATCCAGATCAGACATTTTTAAAAAAGGAGTGTTTGGGTTCGTTTTGTGCGCCAGACCACCGCGCATCTTGTGCGCAATTACGCACGTCTACGACGGGAGGAAATGCACACTGGATTTTTAAAATGCAACCCTCCGTGAGAAATCTCGCATGATTCAATGTCGGGATCTTTGCTCTCCTTTTGGTGTATGGATAAAAGTAAAAATGCCAAGAACTCCTGATTACCTCCTCCGTTTTTTCCGCATAAATAAGGAAATCTCCAGACATTTCCGAGTCCGATTGCGTATCCAACACAAGAGAGAAGAAAATCAAATTTCCCAGCCCATGTTTCTCTCTCAGGTATCTCCTTTTTCGTCTTCTGCACTTTCACCACCAAGGTTTTGGGTTTGTCGTTTGGCGTAGTGGTGGGCGCGTCATTCACCGTCTCTGTCAAGACGTGCCCATCCGCAGCTTTGGTCCCGTTGGTGGCCATGGTCAGTGTGCGTATCGAGTAGCCCTGACCAGTGGAGAGGGGAGGGGGGTTTCAGCACCGGTCCAGGCAGACAGCAGTTTCTCCGTCCCGTACACGTAGATCCTTGGACTGATGATGAGACGAGAGACGAAGAATCTGGATGATCAAACGACTAAGGAGCAAAGGAAGAAGCACCTCAGCAGTGGTCGAGGATCCTGGAAACAAAAAACAGAAATATAGAGTTAACACCTCACCCAAAATACTACGTTTTTGACTGAAAACCCTTTAAATTGATGTGATTATTTTACTTTTAAATCCAAATCTTTTAATCCAATGTGCTCTCATAATAATTAAATAACTGGATCATTTGGCTATTTCTGCTTAATAACGCACATGAACATATAGTTTAACCATCAAACTTCACTAATTGTCTTTACCTTGTCAGACCACTAAATCAGATTATCACCTTATTTGAAGGGGGTAAAATGTTGCTTATTGATGTGGAAATAAATTAGGTTGTTAGTTTTACTGTTTAATTAATATTACACTTTTTTTCTGTATTATTTGGCACTATTAATATACATACATACATACATTTAATTGTAAGACATTTCTTTTAGGCCGAGGAGGAAAATAATCTGCCCCACAATCCGTGAAGCCCATGGGATCAAATAAAGACTTTTCACGCAATAAGAGTCACTTTTAATTGCCTGGAGTGAATGCATGTTAGCAGAAATTTAGAGCCTGCTCTTGTCCTTGATTCATTATGCTCTAAATTCAATGGCCCACTTCCCACTGCTGTGGTACGAGAGAGGAGCAATTAAACACATTTAGGAGTCAGACGCGACAATGATGGTTAATTAATCACCTAGAGGCCATGAGCTCACTGCAGTTTACAGCCACAATGCACACTTTCATCAAATATCTTTTTAAATATTCTTTAAAATATTAATTTACTTTTATATGTGCAACAATACATGCAGTTTCACGATTGTTTTACCAAATACAATTTTATCATAGTTCTTCTTTTCAGCTCTTTTTTTTTCCCCACTTTTTAAAATCAAAATGACCATCAGTTCATGAGGTGGAACGCGCTCTGTGCGCTTCCATTTCATCGTGTGCGCAACTGCCACCAAAGACAGTCACACTCAGCGGTGGAGAAAATATTTTCATATTTCTATTGTGCAACATCTATAGCGAATGTATATTTAATATTACAAGTGTATTTTATCTCTAGGCTTTAGGGATAAGACACGTGATGAAAACGTGATGAGGATTTTTAAAAAAGAAAATTCCTGTACCTTTCCACGCACAGCACATCTCTACTTTTTCACGTATTTGTGGTTGTATGATTGATAGATCAAAACAGTGATGACATTATTCAAATAAGTCTTTTGTGTCGCTATTAAGTCAAGCGCAGCCGCACACCCGTGCGAACCGCCAAAAAAAGGCGCATCTGCCGAATTCATCACCGCTCCTTGGTTTAAAAAACATAGTCAAACACAAATGATTTACTGCTCATCTAAAATGTATACTTCACTGCAAGATACTTACAATACAATCCTTTTGTTTGCCTGATTATTTCCCCGATGGGAAAAACGATGGGAATTTTTGTTTTGAAAAGTTATTTCCTTGCACTTCTACGGAATAAAACCAAGGCGAAAACTTTGCATCCGACGCCAGCCAGTAATTATGATCCTGAGGGGTGAGGATGGAGGACAAATGCGCCTTTGAGAGCGAGGTGCTGTCCTTAAAGGAGTGGTGCTGAAAGAGAGGAGGGGAGAGAAGACGGGGAAAGGAGCTGCCGCCGTCTGAGTTGAAGCGAGCAGGGACGTAACATTGAGCGCAGGATCCTCTCTCTCATCTACATAGCGTCAATGTCACCTCAAAGTCGACCCTCCCCAACTCCAGCATTTCCACCACTGAGATGGCAGCGGGTTTGAGAGAGGAGCATCCTCTTGTCTCAAGGTTTTATATCCTTACTCCTGCAGCTTTTTTCACATCAGCAAGTTCTCTCTCTCTTTCTCTCTCTCTCTCCCTTCCTTTCTCTCTCTCTCTCTCTCTCTCTCTCTCTCTCTCTCTCTCTCTCTCTCTCTTTTTCAGGCCCCCTCAGTGGCCAGTGGATGCTTATTATGGACCTCTATGACTTATTCAACACTGTGCCTCCTTGATTTGGTCCAAGTTATTATTATCTTGTTTGCTTTAAACCAATAAGTGATGCTGACTTGGACGACACCAAGTTTACTTTATGTGACACTTGAATCACTTTCCCATTCATATTTTCTCTACCTGTGACTGATCAGAACAACTTGTGCAAGAAAAGGCCCCACCCAAAAATAAGGCATGTAACGCTGGATCAAATATAGTCACTCCAAAGTCGCAGAACAGAGGGAGATGCCACTGGCTGCTTTAGCTCCTGGCAAAACATGATAAGAGGGTCCCAGCCAATAAAGGGAGTCAGGGTGTGTGAGATAAATTGAAAACTGTGCTTATAATCTTCTTAGCCTGCTGTCTTCCAAAATGAAATACCCTTGTGGAACATCCCAAATGAGCAGACTTTAACTTCCACATCGAGATAAATTATTAGGGTCTCGCAGGGAGATTAGACTCACAGAGTTTAACAGTTAAAGTTTGAGTAGTGCAAAGGAATACGGATTAAACCAATGTGAATGATATAGAAAAACCACATTTGCCTTTGGAAATGACACATGAATTATAGATGATTGTTGCTGTTGTGGTGCTGCAAGGTATCAACTATTTTGGAGTTTGCTTTTACTATTTTTTTCATCAGTTGTATTTTGTCACTATTACTGTAAAATGTCCCTTTTAAAACCTTTCTAATCTAACAAATGGCGTGTTCTTTCACTCCTTTTGTCTCTATAATTCCTTGTTTTCCTTTTCTTTTGTTCACATTTTCAGTTTGCAGTTTTCTTGCTTTGTCACACTGGCCTGTGCTCATCTGCCCAAATCTTTCCCCTTCATCTTTGCTCTTTTTGTCTCCATTCTCTACGCTGTAGGCTGTGCAGTGATGATACAGTGCGACTGAAAAGCCACACCACTGAGAGGAAAGGAAAGAATGCCCAGATGGTGAACCAATGAGGGGTGAGCTAACCTCCTAATGATACTAAACAAAATGTAGCATTTCTAATCCCAACTGGCTGATTGGCCCGCAGGCTGTGGCACCTCAGATGTGCAAAAGCCCCCCGTTGGCCTGCAGCTCTCAAACAGAGGGAATTCAGAATGCCACACTGACGGGAGCTGGTAGTGCTGTGCTCGTAGCCCTGGCCCTACCTGATGGTGAGCCTGTGTGCAGTGGACCTTGTAATTACAGAAGGAGGTGGTAGTAATAGAGAGTGGAGTACAGGCAAACACACAGGCAGACAGCTGGCTCCTTGTCAGTTTCACTTCTCACACACAGGGGACAAAAGTGATGCTCTGAAACTCCATAACAGATTACCACTCATGTGAGAAAGACAAACAGATAATGCAGATGATGATGATGATGATGATGACAGTGATAATGAGGACAGATGCATTTCTGTAAAGCAGGGACTTGTGTAAAAATGTCACCTTTACAGGTTTTGCTGGATTTGCAACGATCACCAGGATAAAGAATAATAATACCCCAAGACATTTACTTTATAAGATAATTATATGCTCATGTGAATTAAATAAACACAGTCAATCACATGTGGATTATCACACCTGTATATATGCGTTTGTTAACTGTACCCTTTCCAAGCATTACTGGTTTGTGCAAAGAAAAAAGAACGGAATAAAATAAAACCAAAACTAAGCTAAAACTCAATTGTGATCAGTTAAATACATTTTTGCCAAAAAAAAAAAAAAAAAAAAAAAAAAAAAAAAGCCTGACATATTTAGATTTTTAGGTGTTATTTTGTCTTTGGAGGCTGTTTAGCACCAGGAAAAAAACAGACAAGACCTCTCAAACTCATCTGGTTGCTCATTAACATAATTGCATAACATCACATTCGTGTGCAATTACCACATTTATGTTACCACTCATTTTTAACAGAAATTTCCATCAGTTATTTATTTGCATCTGCCATGAGTTGCTTGAAAAAATAAAATAAAAATAAATAAATAAATAAATAAATAAATGAATAAATAAATAAATAAATAAATAAATAAATAAATAAATACCACTCATTTTTATAAAATTGTTGAAATGTTTTCTTT
>JAPQRP010000024.1:17892872-17903182 GCA_037367295.1 Apogon hyalosoma | reverse complement strand
ACATACATACATACATACATACATACAAACATACATAAATACATAAATACATACATGCATACATACATACATACATAAATACATACATGCATACATACATACATACATAAATACATACATGCATACATACATACATACATACATAAATACATACATGCATACATACATACATACATACATACATACATACATACATACATACATACATACATACATACATGCATACATACATACATACATAAATACATAAATACATACATACATACATACATAAATTCATAAATACATACATAAATACATAAATACATACATGCATACATACATACATACATATATACATACATACATACATACATACATATATGCATACATGCATACATACATAAATATTCTAGTAACCGGCTTGTTCTGATTTCTCCTAGCTGTAATTTAATAAACTAAGTTCTTGGAAAACCTCTTCAGAGCCTCAGTTTGTGACTACCTCTGTGGTGCCAGAAGTGCTTTTATTTGCACAGTAATGAAACAGCTTATACATTATTAAATGAGGCATTAACATGGTAATTGTGCCAGATTTACATATTTGTTTATTCATTGAAAACTCTTACTCCTTAGTCCTTGGAGAGCCTGACAAATTTGTTTCATTCTTTTCTTTTTTTTTTTTTTTTTTACATGTAAGAGACAGTATTTTACCTCAAATCCACAACAAAACAGACTACCAGGCTGTGAAATCATGTTAAGTCTGCTTTTTTTTTTAAATTTTCTTTTGGATAGAGCATTATTTGTAAGCTTTTGCTTTGCCATCAATAAAATTAATGTACATACTGTATGTCAAAGAATATTGACTTTTCTTTAAATGCTGAAATCCCTGTGTCTTTGGTCAGTGACCGGGCAATGAAGATTGAACATGCAACATGTTTTAGTGTCACCACTGAATTCCACACTTTAATACAGATGATGTGACATTTTTTCCAAAGTCTAGTTATTACTGACTCCAACACTTTTTTAATCCCACTGAATAAAGATTTTGACTCAAACACTTGGTAAAATAGAGTCCAATTGATTAATGGAAAAACACAAACATGTCACAAAGATAAATGAATGAGATTATTTGGCTGATGTCCAAAAGCAACATCTGCAGAAAATTCAATTTCCTATTTGTCATCAACTAGACATTCACGTCTGCTGAAAAAAGGAAAAAAACAAAAAGGTCTGCCATACAAGGATATTCTTCAGTATCATATTACTGATATGTATTGCTTGAACTTCTCCCTAAAACCAAAAGAAAATGCCGTTTGTCGTGTCTGGTAGGCTAGTGGTTTGTGGTATGAGAACACTGATACCCTTTGTCCTCTGGTTATAGTATAATTTACAGCGCAGGGCATTTTTCCTGCTCGTATACCTGTATTAACATTCCACATCAATCTGCTGTTTCTAACAATGTCAGAGCAGAGCAGCGTGTGGGCGCTTTGGGTGCTGGATGACTGGGTTTGATTGGCTTGTAGCGGCCAAAGCTACAGAAATATGAATCACTGGATGGAAAAGCTCACCAGACTCAGGAAGGGCTTGATGCTGGGGCTATAAATGAAATGTTCCAGTTAACTGGTTTCTGTTGGATCTCATGTATTTGTAAGATGTTCTTCTTGAGAAGAACGCTGCAACTATTCTTTGTGTATTTCATTCAGAGACAGAAACAAAAATATTTATTTCATGCATCATATTTATACATCCTAAACAATGCAACAGATTTCACAGAATGCCTCTGTTATTTCAACCTGAATTGCCATGGAAACAAAGAGTATGTGTCCTTGCTTTAGGCTTCAACTGTGTTCCCAAAACCATTTTTATGGATTGTTACCCCTAGTCAAAGTAATTGAGGCAGACAGAATGTGATCCACAAGTCACGAGTGATATTAAGACTTAATGGCTTTCAGAGAATCTGCATCTGCTGCCACCTGCACTCTCAACACATGGCCCTCTAACGCTGCCACAACAGCGGAGAGAGCTTGGTTTTATTCCACCAAAGTTTTGCATTTCAGAGGATTTTAATTTGACTACGACATGGATGACACAAAAGAATAAGACACAAGACCGTTTCAATGCAAATCTCTGATGTCGTTGATGAAATATTCACTAATGTGTTGCTAGGCAACAGATGAGTCACCCGTTCGATTGGCTGATCTTGGCCCTTGGACCGTATCTTTGTGAACTCCTGTGAGGCCAAGGGTCTTGAGCACTGCCCACTTGGACTTGGAAAATCAAGCTCAGATAAGGAAGAGGGGAAGTCTTGAATTAGGTTCAAGTAAGAAATCTACTCTGAGCTTAAAGACACCAAATAAAAGTTTGGATTAAGATGCAAAAAGTAAGTCTGAGCAAAGGTAGACCTCTGATAAAACAGACTACTGTGAGAGACTCAAGGCTCTGGCTGTTGTGAGCTGCGGCTACAGTATCACAGCTGCTGCACCAGCCTCATTAAGTTTTATAGAATCCCTGTTATTGTTTCTCAGATGAGGTTTCTGGGGGTTAATTTAAATTCGGTTTGTTGCATCCAAACAAACGTTATACTGTTTTGCCGTCCAAAGCCTGTAAGCTTTTATGGTCTCATGACTGCTAAAACTAGTGCTGTGTACCATCTAATCCAAACAGTGTGACAGACATTCAACCAATTTATGTCTTTGCACATAAGCACGGGTGATTAGTTTGCCTCATCCCATTTTGCTTTTAAAAATAATATAATTTCAGAAAATGAGTTTTAAAAAAAATCAAATGATACACACTAGTATGATATCTACTGAGGGTTAAAAATGACCAGAGAAACCACAAGCATGTCAATATTTAGCATTAAGAAATATGATAAATGCAATCCAATGATGTTTGACCTACAGGGAGATATTGATCTCTGTGTGCTTTGATTTTTGCAGCTGTGAAGTTATTATTCATTGTTCAGTAAATATGATCTGCACATTAGTGAAATGACTGCAGCCTGTTTCAATATTTATGCTGTACAATACATTTAGTTTGATTGAATCCAATTCTGTGCTTTTGGGGGGAATGGGGCATAAACCAGGTGCAAATTATGACAGTATATTTTATATGCACACACATTATTTCTATGCTTTGATGTTTAGTAAGATAAAGGTTACAGTTATGAAGAAAAAATGATGAAGGTTTAAAACATTACTTTGATTCTTAATATTTCCTTTTTCATTCCCTTCCATTTTGTACTGCCATTTATTTTTGACATTTCAAGGACAAAGCTTTAAAACTCTCCATCTGGAAAAGGGGAAACACTTGAAGGAGTAGAAAGGCTGTTTCATGCAGAATTAGAGTCTTACACAGTATTTCATTCCTCCTCATACCAAACACTGTTCTGTGCTAAACTCCAGTACTAGGTCGACGATGCGATGCTTGTTGGTATTTCTGGAACTTAGTTTGTAGCATACACCAAATTCTCTCAGTGTATATTCATATTCAGTATGGATGATTCAAACATGATTGTGCACTTATGTGACATTTGTGTTGAAGTTTGTGCAGTGCTGGAGGGGCTGACTATTTGTTGACATGTAGTTAACGTCATTTATTATACTATGTCATAACTCAGCTGGACTTGGGTCCTTTTTTCCATGAACATCCTATGGCTTGACTCTGTAGTTCCATTAGTTCTGCCCCGTAATGCTACAAAATATACATTTATTGTTGTGCATTATTGTCAAAAATTAAAATGCACAAATTTCCATGTTGAACTTCTAAGATATATCGAATCCTGATTAAAAAAAAAACTAATAATAAAATGACATTTGCATGTGAAATATGTGATGCTATATACTTGTAATATGCACCATTTGATAAGGCAAAAGGCTTTCAAGTCCTTGCAAGATGCTAAATAGAATATTCCTATTAACAAGTGGTACCAGGCACGTGTTGTAGCTCATTTTGGTGATCCAGCTGATGTCATCACGCTATGTGTGAGCTGATGTCAGCATATCAATTTCCTCTATATATGTACCAAGTCTAAGTAAATGTAAACAAAAGTGATGTTTTTATAGACATGTGAAATGTTCCCATTATAAATAAATGGGAGAAGAAAAAATAATTTAAAAAGTCATAAAAATGTTGAACTTTGACCTACTTTCCCCAAAATGTAATGACATCTATTCTGGGTCACTGGCAATCTGTAAACCAAATCTGGTATGAATTCAACCAATAGTTTTGCTGCTAGAGTGCTAACAATCAAACAATCAAAGAAACAAACAAACCAACCAAACCAAAAACAATACCCCTTGCCTCCCCTTCGGGGGTGGGGTAATAAAACTAAAAAATGCTTAACTAACTTGTTATACAAGGACAGTTAGTGCAATATACAGGCCTATGTTTACAAAATAAATTCTACATCCAAATCAGTTGATCTTTGTGATGTTCAGAAAATGAGAATGACCAAAAAAAACATATTTTTCATATAAACTTTTCATGCTATCCTGTGTCCCAGACTTTTTATCTTTCTCACCTTATTAGTGTACCTGGACAAACAGTTTGCCATTCAGATGTCTGCTGTAGGTTAGTTCGACATAATTGGCTGTGTAATGATCCAGCTACACACCTCCTACACACCACTAACTCCTCTAGGCTCAACACAGAGCTACATCGGCTGCAGGATTGCTTCATTAGACAGGTTAAAGATGACGCGCATGCTAAGGTCACATTGAGTTTAAACATGCTTCGGTGATATGCTATTATGCAAATGGTGCTGCTTGTTAAATGCAATCAGGTGTACATAGCGCCGCTCTCTGCGACTGAATTACAACATAATCTGATCCACCTGGTTTCCTGTTTCTGTGATCCATCACCCGATTACTTCTTGAAAACCAGATCTGATTTATGGAGGTGGAGTTGGAGGATGGTGATCTGAATTATAGCATATGTAAGTGGAGGGAAATAGTGTGTTCACCACCTGAGCAGTGTCGTGGACATGCGCTAAGTGCGATTGTGTCCCCGGAATCTGGCCTGTCAACATTCCTGTTCTGTATCTACTACACCAGTCGCCTTCTATGCCTCACATTTATCTCTGTCATTGTAACCTGATAGAATGATAGTATTTTCAGATATGTTTACAATCGCTTATTTTCACCAGATTCTGCAAAATATAAAGACATGCAAAGATAATTTCCCACAGGGATAGTTGAATGCAATGATGAAATGTGAAAAATTAAGCATTGCAGAACCCAGTAAAACCTTATATTATGCTTCGCTGGCAAAGAACACAGTCCAGCTGATAAGACTCTGAATCTATTGTGTGTGAGATACGGTGTGTGCACATGCTACAGACTGTACATGAAGTTTGTGTGGGAATCGTACAGTATATGAGTGTGAGGACTGGATATGAAGGAGAGCAGGTGTCAGCAATCTCGCTCTACTCCCCTACTTATCCCCTATTCACCCATCCCGTTTCTATGGCAACGGATGAATGGCTTGCCACATGGATGATTGGTGCCAATTCACCAGTCATTGGCCTCATAATGGTCACCCACTCAGGGAAATAATAGTAAATTAAGACCAAGTGAAGCCTTGTATGTAAGAAATTCATGACTGAGGGATGTCAAACTTCTTCGTCTCTAGTTTTCACCAGTTTTAAAGTTAAAGCCATTTAGCATTTTCATTAGTAAGAGGCAAAACCACAAAAATGATCCACTATCAGAATAGGCTAAAGTTAAGAAAAGTTAACTACAATTATCAGCATACTTGTTACAAGAACACTTTTATAGGAATATATGACTGACATGAAGCTTAAAAGTCAGAAAAGATGTTTGATAATAGGGAATATTTCAAGTTTTGTGTCATCCTTGTACTAAAATCCTAGCACAAGAGAAATCATATAATATATAATAAATATAAACTGTTTGTGTTCAGTAGCTTTACAGTAAAGAATGGGATTTTAATTAAGTTTTGATGTGATTTTAGCATGTGCCTTTGACCACAACCAAAATGATAATTGTGCTTTACAACATTACTTATGCTTTTCTATGAAAAAAAAAACAAACAAACATAAATTTCCCTGCCCCCCTTCTACTGCATGTCATTCCTTCTCTCTTTCTCAATATCGATGAAAAAAAAAAACACTTTATGAAAAAGAGTTAATCAACTTTAAGATTTAAGAAATCTTTAGCAAACACTCCCTGAGAATAGAATAGAATAGAATAGAAAAGATAAGATAAGACAAAATAAGATAAGAAAAGATAAGATAAAACTTTATTGTCATTGCATAGTCATACTTTGTACAGTAGTACAAAAATCAAAGCATATATAGAAAGAATAGAATAGCAAGGCTTGTCATTTTATTTAAAATACAATCAGATTGCATTGTAAACTCCCTTCAGTACAAAACAAATATACAGTAAGACAATATAAAATAATAATAAAAAACAAAATACATAAAATTCAACACAATAAACGTAAAAATGTCAACATAGTAAAATGGCAGCCAATGGTGGATTAATAAAAATAGCATGCAAAGTTGCAGCATGACCAAAAATGATTATTGCACTAGTTATTGCTTGTTTAGTGTTCTTATGTTCCTGAGTCTAGAGGTTTGGGTTTTTATTGCTTTGTAGCGCCTGCTTAAAGGTAACAGATTAAATAGGTAGTGGGCTTGGTGGGAGGGGTCAGACAGCTGCTCTTGAAAGCCAAATGATTGTCTGTACAGAAACTACATTAATACACATGAAAACATTACTGTAGAAACTGCACCCTTCATCCTGTCCACAGAAGGCAACAGGTCTGTGGTTGTGAATAGAATTCAGCACTACAGTGAACTGGACAGCTCCGGCCCAGGCTGAACAGGGTTTACCATTAACCCAGGTTAAAAGACAAGGGTCAGAGATGGATCAGTAAACCATAATTAACAAGTTAACATGGCTAATAAGAAAGAACATGTTCTTCCATATTAACTTATTAATACATTAAAGGTTAAGATTCATATTAACATCATTCGTTATTAAGCTTTCTTTAATAAGACATAATGATTGAGTGCACTGAACAGATGCAAACTGTGCAGGTGACAGCCAGAGCACAGATACACTCTATTATACAGCAGCATGTCTTATACCTGTCTAATTTGAGGGCATCACAGGGTCATTACACCGTGGATTATCATTATCTTTGTGTGTGGATGTTGATGACAGGACCGAAGATGTTGTTGTGTGCACCAACAGGAGATATGTTATTAAATAATTTATATAAACTAAATAAATTAGTGTTTTTCTTTTTAAATGAATAGAAGGAAGTATAAGTGTCGACTGTGGAGACCGATGACAGTTTTTGTCTGTTTATGTTTTGCTCCTCTGTGAATGGATTCAATTTGCGATCCTTTTCTTCTGGGCTTAAAGCTACATTTCACAGTCCTTGTTTAGTGTATTTATACAGTGTCTTTTACTGCTAGACTTTGTTCATTGTTGATGAACAAGCTCTTTTTACAACACTCTGATTTGGGTGCTTCTATGAAACTGGTCCCTAAAAACAGGACACTGGGGCTAAAAATTCAAACCAGATGTAGACTAATGTTATGAAGCAAGGTTGGAAGCACTTTGGGTCTATTTTAAAAATAAATACTTATACTGAGATAAAAGAGAAACTTTAAAAAAAAAATATTTATTTGTTTTGAGCAGAAGGAAAAAATTAAGCACTTTTTGTGTACAAGGAACTAATGGCAGAGCAAGCACATCAATTAATGAAGATAATCAAGATGTTAGCAATTGCCAGGTTACTAGTAATAACAAAATAAATTCAATATGTGCTGCTGAAAAAGGAGTGGGAAGAAGAAAACTTGTTAAATCCCACCCCCATTTCACATAATCCAACATAACACATTACTTTTGCTTCCTTAATGATAAAGTAACATCTGTTTAGAGTCCTAATAATGTAATTAACAGATAGTTAACAGATTAGGAAGCTGATGTAAAGTACACATAGTAACTATTATTTTTCAGATAAAATACATTTTTATATTATTTTTCATTATATTTAATACAAAAATCTGTATGTAACATGGTAAACAGGACATGAAAATTACGCACTTCTGTTTTTTGAATATCTCTTTATTCTCTCACAGGTACATTTTGGGAATTGTACTAATTATTCAAGGCAGAGTGTTTCACAAAAATGACCGCTATTGCAAAATCATTTGTGATTTATATGCATTTAACTGGGCAGGTTCTGCATGTAACGCAAGTGGACACGATGGGTTACACACAAAACCTGGAATGAGACTGAGATTTATGAAAAACCTACATGTCTGGATTAGGAAAACCACTAGGATCATCAAATTTAACAAAGTGTCTTTATATATAGCGGTAAATAAGATCATTTCAGGTGATTTTTTTCAAGATAAAATGCACTGACACCTAGGTAGCTTTTCCTGTCCCAATTTTGGTCCCATTTTTGGCCCCAATATTTTATTAAAAATTCATTAATTTTGGGATGGCTCAGCGCAAGTGTATATATGTTTTTTTGCATTTATCTGAGGTTATCATTAGGTACATCCTGGGGGAAATATGTCTAAATTTCTCTTCTATTATTAGGTCTTAAAAGCTGGAAAAGTGCCAGGTACCAAAATGTACCCAGTTTCATAGAAGCACCCTGATGTGCTTTGCTGATCGATATTTTGTAAAATTGCAGTCTAACATTTGTTGACAGCTTCAGGTCTGATAGAGGCAGCAGGTGTATGACACCGTCTTTAAATACCTAGAAAAGCGCTATATAAAACCAATGCATTATTATTGTTATTATTATTATTATTATTATTATTATTATAATTACTTCAGACGGAGAAGTTAATTTTGATATAATTTATCAAAGACAAAAACATTAGGGCAACAGTTAAATGTAATTCACAGGGAACACTGGACTTATTTTGGTGCTTATATTTCTTAATAGCTGTTTTTCTGCTTTAACACTAAACTGTTTAATACATTTTAATGCTTAGCTCTCTAATACTGTGTAGTACTGTGTGGTCTGTGTTTCTTTGATGTTTGTTTTTATTTCATGTCTGGAATCTGTTTGATGTTTGGAATTTGTTTAAATTATGGAATTTGATGGAATTAGAATTTGGGAATTTGTTTTAAGTTTACAGTTTCTTTGAACTTGTACGGAATGTTTGGAATTTCATCGGTCTTGTTACGTTCTGGTGATGTTTTGAATTTCTTTCTGTGGATTTTTTAATGTTTGGATTTTTATTTTTCAGGTTTGAAATGTGAGTGATATTTTCAATGTCTTTCATTTTTTAGTCTAGTTTAGTGCATTTGTGTTTATGCACACAAAGAAAACTGATAAAGTTCTGCTTGATAAAGTTCTGACTGTGATGAGGAAAAATGAGCAGGAATGAAAAAGAATTGGGACACACCATATGAAACTTTAAGAAACTAGAAACATGAGGACTTTATTGAAGGTTCCATGAAGGACAGCAGGAGGAAATCAAAAAAGTTCAGCCTCTTCCAACGGTTATGATCTCGCTGAGGATGGACTGCTGGGTAGTTTATTTTTGTTATTCTGGTAGTTAATGCAAATGTCAAGAAAAATGCATTAAGGATTCCAAGTTGAAATCTTTAAGTCTTTTTTATTTATTCCCGCCACAGTCGTGTTAATGTCAGACTCCTGATACTATCCTTAGCTGTTAGATGAACATAAACAAGCTCATGTTAGGTAGTGAGCACAGATTAACATGTAGAATTAGTTAGTTGGCTCAGACTGGCCTGATTAAAATGGATAGAATGATTCATAGCAATGAAAATGAACTCCTTGAATGTTGTACTGCTGTCCTACATATGAACGTCCATAAAATCACTACTGTTGAGGTTTTGAATAAACATCATGTTGCATAACACTTTGTCATCGTCATGAGTTCTTTGTAATCTCTGCTCTCTTTTCTTGCCTCTCCCCTCTTCCCTCCTTTCCCCCACAGAACCTGATTCATCCTTTTGTGTGCATTCACAGTTTTGACTGACTTGCCTATGAATATTTGGTTTGGATTAGTCTAATATTACTATGAAATTAAGTAGAAACATGTGGTTCTGTATTCATTTGTCATTCCCGGAATTCCGTATGCCATTAAAGGCTTGGTTTAGTTTACCACGGACCCCCTCCCCCACCCTCACCTGTCTCATCTGACTAGATGGACCCCCTCATGTGCCCCCACCCTACTGCATCCATCTGCAATAGGACGTCCATCAGTCCTGGTGCAGCTACAGTCTGTCCGTCCATGGGAGTGGATCTCTCCTTCACTGTGGTTCTCCCAGAGGTTTCTCTTTTCCCACTGGGTTTTTGGA
>JAPQRP010000024.1:17879098-17892772 GCA_037367295.1 Apogon hyalosoma | reverse complement strand
AACTCTGTAAAGCCCTGTGAGACAACCTTGTTGTGATATAGGGCTCTACAAATAAAACTGAACTGAACTGAATTGAATTGAATTAATATTATTGTGAAATTAAATAGGAACAGATAGTTTTA
The DNA here is from genome assembly GCA_037367295.1 of Apogon hyalosoma. NCBI lineage: Eukaryota > Metazoa > Chordata > Actinopteri > Kurtiformes > Apogonidae > Apogon > Apogon hyalosoma. The sequence goes on along the minus strand of JAPQRP010000024.1, from coordinate 17,892,650 downwards.
TATTTTTTAGCCCTGATTCATGGTTATTACATAGAAACCACCACTTGTTTTTCCAGTGTTAAACATATCATTTGTACAGTATTATCTTTGGAGAAAAGGGAACATTAGGGAAGTTTAAGTTTGATATTCTGATCAGTAAATATTATTAGTTGTCACAGGTGTTTGTACCTAGTTTGTTAATTACATAGTATTACCACATTATCAACCATATATTAAAAAAACTGTTAACTTTTCATCATTTCGTTACTGAGCTGTAATATAAAGTGCTACCTATATGATATACTTCATCTATACATTGGAAATATTCAAATTTTAACATTTAAGACCAGTTGGTCATGAAGACGCAGTAAATACAGCACAGATTGCCAATTTGTTCTAAAAATAGTGGATTGTAGAGGTTTACACAGCTTTGGTGTAGAAAATAACTGTCCTTAGTGGGACAGTTTGTCCTTGTCAACATACGTGACAATTACAGTATGTTGACGCAAGACAGATGACTGATGACCATGTTAAGACGCCTATTAAGACAGAAACATACAATCACCATCATGTATAAACAGATAAGTCCACAAAACCTCAAGAAGTCAAGAAAGACAAAACAGAGAAAGAAAACATTGGGTACAAAGAGTTTGTGGTGAAGAAACAAACTGTCTCTTTGTGCTGCTCCAGTCTTACAGCATCTCATTTGCACATGTATGGAAGAATGAATGAAGCTTGACCTCGTTTTCGGAGGCTTAATTAAATATTTGCGTTATGTTCACTTTGTGCAAAGTGCAGTATCACACTGATGATTGAAGTATTCATAGAAAAAAGACTGTTTCCATGCAACCAGTAGTATTTTCAATGGGAGTCAATATTACCAATTACAGAGCTATGCATATGAAGTTAAACACAGTATTGATTTTTTTACATCATGCAAAGTGTTGATTATATGTATGAATCAGTCAATATCTGTGCAGAGTAATGGAGTCGAGCTTGTCAGATCCTAGTAACATACACTTAGAAGTCATGAGACAAATTGGTTACCGGTCCTAAATCTCTTTCATATATACCTCTGAATTATGAGTTTGCTTTTAAAAGGACACTGACAATAGTGTTTAAGGACTAACTATGGAGGGTGTCACTAAACACTTCTGCAAGATATTTTTTTGCAAAGGTTTAATGTGGTAGAAGACAAATCATCTGTGCACTGATTGTACTAGCCATTTTTTCCCCAGAGTTTGCATTTAGGACGGAGAAACTGGAAAATTAAATGAAACATGTATTGTTCAATTATAGCAAGAATAAAAGGAAAGCTCAAAGATCAAACTGAAGTTAGCACTTAGTTTCCAGAAAGTTTAATCTCATCAGTTTGAGCCTGCTAGCAAAGAGAGATCACAGTGAGAGAAAGGATAATTGGTGTGACACTTCTTTCTTTGAACGCCATCTTTCTGTGTTACTTCATCATTCAGTGTTTAGGACATGCATGAATTAAAATCCATTTACACTCTGTTGGAACATACTGTCGCAGACTGCAGTGTAAGTTCTTTCTTTTCTCATTTTACAAAGAACAAAAAATGCAAAATGTTCTTAACAAAACAGTAAAGACAATATTTATTGCATAGTTTTATCACCTATATAGGTAATGGTTTACAATAAAACTGGACTGTGTTCATCCAACAGTGTAGGCTCTGTTGCACAGGTTGGTGCAATCATTTACAAGGTAAAAATGTGCACATTTTTAATAATGTTAATGCTGAATGATCACCATTAGCAACAACTTCAAAACAGATGAAAGACCAATTATCTTCAGAGAGCCCTTTAACTTTCTGAAAGCCATAGAAACCTGAAAGATGACAGTTGCATCAAGGCACATCACACCCCTGTGGTAACACATGTTGTTCTGTGCCACTTTTTGGACCTTCAGTTAAAAATGACAATCCCAAGATAAATGTCATTGCCAGTAATATCTTTTCCCTCCCCTATAATATCTTTTGGCTGTCTTGACAAAAAGATGAGTGTGTCTTCATATCACTGCTTCCAAATAGACATTTCTTATGAGGAGCAGATGTGTTATGACATGCAGGATGGGTATTTGTTGAGTTAAACTCTGATGCAGACAGACAATGACATGTGAAAAGGTTCCAGCGGGTGTTTTGTGGCTGAGCCACCCGCTGAAGCAGAACACACATGGGACCGAGCTAACCTTGCCTGAAGAACCTACAGGCTAATAAAGGGGTGCAGCCAGTGCATGTGTAATGGATTGTGACATATTACAAACTTAAATAGGTCTAAAACTCAATAAGTTAACTTTTTAAGTCCCCTTAAACACTAAAACTGACAACATTATTGTGATTTAGTTGTTTTCTTATACAAAATAAGGTTCAAACTAGTTTGAAACATTTTTTTTTAACTACAAACATGGTGGTTAAAGCCAGAAAAAAACAACATGACCGATGCTAACCCCACTGCTAATGTCCTCTGGATGGTATCAACCCTGTTTGCTCTTTTTGCACCACTTTGGACAGTTTGAATCATTGGTGGAAAGTCTTTGAAAGGCCCTCTATGCAGTCTAAACCACCTTTGCTCATGATATAGCAGACATATGAAACAATACAGTCCTACCTTCACAACAAGTATCAAAATGATGTTGTGTATGTATTATTAAGTAATGATAACTGTGAATCTACATTCCTACAGGGTATATTACTACGTGTCTTTACTCTAAACTGCTTCTATCAAGGCTCATCTCTTTTCATTGAACCCCTGTTATACATACATTCAGTGGTGGATTTACCCACTGATGCCCCCCCCCATTTTTTCTGGATCCACCACTGTACATGTTCCTTTGTCAAGTCACAACTTCAGTCTCTTTAATGTCCAGTTGCAAGAGGTGATTGAGAATACTAGTTGTAATGGACAATGTTGTCATTAACTGGTTCATTACCAGTTCAACATGCATGACATTTTATAGTTTCTGTTCTAAACCTTAAGGTCATTTAATGACTTTAGTGATTGCCGGCACATTTTCATATACATACTATAAACACTCTGGTCCATTTTCCTGATCCATCCTGCTAACTTCATTGATTTCTATAACAAGTATTTATGCTCATTTACTGTCAGTGGGCCTCAGAAGAATAAAAAAAGAATAAAAAGAGAGAGTGTAGATGCAAAGAATATGAAGCAGCTGAAAGAAAATGCCGTGAAAGTAAAAGGAGTGAAAACAGGGGCTGTTAAGAGTAAAGTAACAAAAAAACAAAAACATGACATGACTGTGCAAGACAAAATGGCTCATAAAAAGATTCAGGGACAATGATAAACAGAAGGAAAAATAGGAAGGGTTGGAGGGGAAACAGCCGTTGAGAATTAACAACATTGAGGCAATGCTGCTGGCTTAACTATTGCATGTCTACATCACTGAAAGGTTACCATGACCAGTACTGACAGCTCTGCCTACTAGGCTCTGACTGGCATGCTTTACTCATAGCAAAGAGAGGAAAAAGCAAGAGAAATAAAGAGAAAGTGAGAAATGAAAACAAGTGCATCAGACAGACAAGGTTAGAAAAGAAGGTGTGGAAGTGAGGATGTGGAAAAATTGAGTGAGAAATATAAAAGCAGAGGTAAAAAACCATGAAAGGAAGCGATGGGAAGAGTAATGTGGAGACCTGAAATGACCACATGACATGATGCTGAATCATTAGTCCTGGAGTAACAGCTCACATCACAGCGTTATTTAAAAAGGGTAAGGAGAGGAGAGTGCGCTGATTACTGCGTAGACTATTACTGTACATAGAAAATAACAAAATATTTTGTCATACAGGAAGATGACGTTAAATTAATCTGCTGAATGACCTTCAGAAAGAACGACTGAGGTCAAAAACAAACCGAATGCCTTTATTACTTTATTATAAGTGTTGGTATAAAATATTAAACTTTGAAAGCGCAACAGAAAATAAAGTCTATTGTGTGAATGTGTGGTCAGTAGATTGTGTGTTTACCTACACATTTTGACATTCAAATGACCAATGTATACTTATGTGAGTCCATTTTGTTCATAGCACTATATAAATAAATTGTATAGATAATAGATTTTTTTCTTTTTTCATCCCATGCAATGACATACATGCAATTGCAAAAGAAAATACAGAGAAATGCATGTTTACGTAAGGTTTTTAACATTACTAGCAAAAATATACTATAGATACTAAAATACGTTTGTGATTTATGATCAAATCAAATTAACTGAATTTATAACAATTTAGAACTTTGCTTCTTTTCTTTGATGGATAAAAGTTCTAAAACTGGGCTGGACTGCCTGCAGCCAACTCATGTTTTAAAGCCTTTTTGATCTTTCACCAACATTAGAAGCAATGATCACTTTAGATGTTTTTCAGTTCAAGACTAGATCAATTTCTCAATGCTAATTTTCACTAAGTGATTGGCAGTAAATTGCTGCTGCAAGTATATGGGCTTTGGAATCATTTTTTTCCCCACTCTTTCACTGTGACTGAATTTCAAAAGTAATTATAGAATGATCAAAAATCAATATTCTCACCTTAGTAGGTCATGTGATGTACGATGTGGCTGAAAATGAATATTAAACTATCGACAACTACACTTCCAGATGGATTCTTTTGAGGAAACAGCTACTGTACTGCATGGCTGCTGCTTCCTTTTAATCCGATCAGGGATGGTGTTTCTTAAAATCTCTGTAACGCTTCGTTGATGAAATACCCTGATATGACTGCTCTTACTCGTAGAACCTTAACTCAGTTTTATTTAATGGATTTTCCTAAAGGCTCTACTTATTTGTCCAAGCAGTCAGGAAATGTGAAGTTACATGAATGTAGTAGCCGAAGACTGGGGTCAGCAGCGTTTGTGTAGTTTCTTTCTCTTGCATAACTGCATCTCTGCATACAGTGGAATAGCCTCAAGGACAAGATTACTACAATAACTCTCTCTCTCTCTCTCTCTCTCTCTCTCTCTCTCTCTCTCTCTCTCTCTCTGACATGTTGTGTAAGTCACTGTAGCATATTAATGTAAATGTGAATGTATATCCTTCTGCCATCTTCCTCAAGGCCAGGCAATTAGCATGAATTCAGCGCCACAAAAAAGGTACTGAAAAAAATGTTCACATATTACATTTTTTTAGCTTATTAGATATAAATCTCAGGTTTTATTACCCCATGATTTCCATGTGGTTTCCATCCCAAATGCTGTTTTTGTTTTTAGGCAGAGCTTGAAGAGTCTATATTTTTTGGTTTATTCTAGCTGCATTTCCTCTGAAACTGTATATTTGATGATTCTGGCATTTCTACCTCAATGTCACAGGTGTTAACTTTCTTAACTCTTAATATTTATTTACAACGTTGTTATGAAATAGACATTATTAATTTTGGGCGTGTCATTTTCAGCTAGTAGGCTGAGAAATGGGCTCATTTATTGGGCTGTATTGACAAATTTACTAGATGTGTTATGTGCTTTTTTTTTTTAGGGGCAATGTGGTGGTGCAGTGAGTACAGTGTGGCTCACAGCAAGAAGGTCCTGGGTTCAATTCCCGTATTTGCATGGATTCTCTCCCGTTACTGATAGGCACCCATAGGTGTGAATGTGAGAGTGATTGGTTGTTCATCTCTATATGTTGACCCTGCGATGAATTGGCAACTCATCCAGGGTGTACCCCGCCTTCGCCCATAGGTAGTTGGGGTAGGCCCCAGCGCCCCCCATGACCCTAGCGAGGATAAAGCGGGTTCAGAAGATGAATGAATGTGCTTTTTTAATATTACACTATTCGACTTGAGTCACAAATTTCATTCTGCCATGTGTCAACGTGTACTTAACCTTAAAAGCGACTGAGTTTTTGACAAGTCACAATATGAACAACAAAAATTTGGAAACTAAACATGGACAAACAGAGCAAAATCTAACACTTTTTAAAGTTACCCCAGACTTCCACAACACCTCAGTCTAATGTAAAGCCTTTTGGATGCTTTAATGCCACAGCTTTCATTGAAATCTCAGCTTTGATTTTCATTATTGTATGAGTTTGACTCTTTGAAAACACCTAGAGGGCTACTTTTTAATATTTTTATTTAGGTCTCAATTGAATTTGTATTCCAAAGCAATTAACCTCGTAAGATGACTGGTCATAGAGGTAATATTAAAGTAACTATGCTGGCGAAAAAAGATTTAACACTAGCGGTCACACTAAATAAATCCATACTGAGAATATTCACTTTGATCTCATTTGACTGAACATGCAACGTACTGTGCAACATGCAGACTAAGAGGATATTCTGCCCATTGTCTATCTGATGAAGAGGAAAAACCGGATAAGATGTAATGCTCACATGCATCCACAGGGTCTAAAATAGTTTTTCACCATATTGCGCTCAGAAGAGAGGAGAGGCACTTCATACGTATGAGAACAAAACGGATAATATCGCCTCAGGCATCGAATTAGGACCGAATTAGCCTCCTCTCCTCTCCCTCGTGTTATTTCCGTGCAGCCGCTCATGGCATACTAAACCAAATAATCCACTCGTTATCACAAAGCACATCATTTTATGTTAATAGCCTATCCATGTTGACACACCATTAAACATAAGGAATTTGGGTAATGTGTGCTATACCACTGTTTGGAGATTCACAGAGCTCCTCTTCATCTCATGTATGCAAAAACCACTGACAGAATGAGGGATGAAGTGAACTATACATATGATGTTATTTTTTAATGAAACCATGATGTGAAGCATTGTTAAAAAGAGTAACAACCTTCATTACTCTGATTTGATGGTGATAGGTGATTTGTGATTTGACAGGACCATGCTAATGCAGCAAAACCGCACCATGTGATTCACCATCAGACAAATAGAAAAGTGGAGCAAACCATAGAAGACATAAACCACAAAGTCAAATATTATGAGGGAACTGGACGTAGGGGGAAAAAATAGAAGAGGAAGGAAGGAGAAGGGGGAGGGGAGGAGAAACAGAGAGCATGTAGCAGAAAAAGCATGAAAGAGAAGCAGATTATGTGTAAAATGAACTTCTAGAGGTGGAGATGTTCCTCCAGCTTTGATGCTGCTATTCACCTGGCATACAGACATTTCCAACACGCTGCGGTTCAGTGAGCCGAGACCTCAGGCACCTTTGGCATGCTTCTTTCTCAATGGCATCACTGAAGTCAAAGTGATTTATGTGTAGGTGTGTGTGTGTGTGTGTGGGGGTCTCAATTTAATTCTGGATCCAGTAAAAAGTTCAGTGCGTTTGATGAATATGTGGGTGTTAATGATTAAGCACTTGGCATGACTTTTTGATACATCTTCAAGACCACTCACCTAAATTTCTTTAAATGTGTAGTTTATGTAATCTCCCCTATTTTAAAGTCTCCTGCTGTACAAAATGTGCCCTAAGGTCATGTGAAAAACCAGCCTATTTTAAACTACAGTTATATTTTACATCCAATTCACAAGAACTGGAGAGTTGGGTGATGTAGATGTAACGTCATGCAGGGAGGCAACAAGTTCGCCATGATAAAATGTTGGCATTGAAAATGTCAGCAAATCACATATATACTGTATATAATCACAATATTTCTGAACCGGCAACACGGTGGTGCAGTGGATAGCACTTGTGCCTCACAGCAAGAAGGTCCTGGGTTCAATTCCAACACCAGTCGATGTGGGTGGGACCTTTCTGTGTGGAGTTTGCATGTTCTCCCTATGTCTGCATGGGTTCTCTCTGTGTACTTGATAGGTTAATCTAAGTCGCCCATTGGTGTGAATATCAGAGTGACTGTTTGTCTCTATTTGTCAGCAATGAACTGGTGACTCATCCAGGGTGTACTCTGCCTTCGCCCATAAGTAGCTGGGATAGGCTCTAGCGACCCCCGTGACCCTAATGAGGATAAAGCGGGTTCAGAAAATGAATGAATGAATGAATATTTCTGAACCGAAGATACTGAGACAATTCCAGATACCTAGATACCATCATTAAAGCAAGTCACCAGCTGGTTTCCACTATACAAATAGTTCAGATCCTTCTATTGATTAACAGATTTCAGCTATAAGTTATTTAACTGATGCACTGGGTAGCTTCTCATTTCTTACACAACAAGTTTGATTTAGAGCATAAAGATTAGACTGTGTTTGAATGGATAAAGGTCATGTGGTCTGATGAGTCCAGATTGCTCCTGTTCCAGAGTGATGAATGGAGTGATTACCCATCTTGCCTATAGTGCCTATAGTACAAACCTGTGGGAGGAGTGTCGTGATCCGGGGTTGCACATTATTCATTCATTCATTAATCATCTTCACTAGGGTCACTGGAGCCTGTCCCAGCTACTTATGGGCAAAGGCGGGGTACACCCTGGACGAGTCGCTAGTTCATCGCAGGGCTGACACAGAGACAAACAACCAATCACTCTCACATTCACACCCATGGGCAGTTTAGATTAACCAATTAACCTATCAGTGCATGTCTTTGGATGGCTGCACATTATGAGTCCAGAAAATGAATCAAATAACTATTGTGTGGATTTTGTAAGCTTATTGGCATAATGCCATGGTGAATATATGCTGTTATCAAAGCTTAAGGTTTTCCAATTAAATATTAAAGTATGTGATTTTTAAGGCCAGGTTGTGTATTGTGAATCATGTGTAAGTAGTTGGAACACAATGCAATATTTTATGAAGGGTTTGTGTTCAGGGAGGATATCAGGGTGGCTCAGTTTGGACAGGAGACCACTGTCTGTTTTCAGGGTTAAATGTTACTTGTTTTACATTTAATCATTTTATAACCATGGTCTAGTGTTTATTGTTGTAACATATACGTCATTTTAACTTCAGTCATGTTTTCCTAAGCCGAACTAATGTGTCAAAACTGTTGCATTTTCACTAAATAACTACTAATAACTACTCAAACAGTATCTGTGGCATTTCTCCGGCCTCTGTAAAGGCACTTAAGGATCCAGGTCAGAGAGTGTGAGCGCCACAGTGTACACTCAGGATTCATGATCAATGATGAATGTTTGGACAGATTTGTCCTAGTTAAGCTACAACTGTTTTAAAGGTCACATATACTCATTAAAGTTTTTAATACAAACATAATGTTGCAGAGGACCTTTTGCTGTCACACTAGCTTAATGATTGAATGGCTGCTGAACACAACTGTGGGAGGCGCTCCATTTTCAGACCATCAAATCTATCTCCCTCCTGCAAACAGACATGCACCATATTGCCTTGATTTTTTTTTCAGATAATAGTTGAATTATTCACAGACACTGGGGGTGGACAGAAAGCTTTTATCTCAAACTGGCTGAATTTACTGCGTTTCATCACCCAAAAGAAAAGATTAAGATCCTCTTAAAATCTTCTGAAAGGTTTATCTTTCAGTTTTTATGTCTGACATATTTAACTTGTGGGGTCATTCACCAGATATTTGTTTGCATGTAAAAAAGAAAACCACGTTTTCAAGAACTGACAAAAAAATGCATGCCTTTCTGGAAAAAAAATGCCCATAGGTGTCTTGGTTCTCTGTGGAAGGGCAGTGCTCATGTCAGACATAAATATTGTTTTCTTATAAAATCTTATCAGATTATAAAACATCTCAGAGTTTCAGATTGCCAAGACTTCGGGAACATTTTCTCTGTGATATCAATTTGATTTCACACTTTGTTCAGAAAGAGGGACCTAAATAGACTTAAACAGAGGCAAAGGGTGGAAGGAAATATAAAAATAGAATAACAGAATAATAAATGGAGGGAAAGATTTTTTTTTAAAAAAAGGAACAGGACAATGATTGTTTGAGGACACTGTGCAGACAAAGTAAGAACAGATCAACAGGAAAAAAGTTCATTCATACAGAGACAGGTGTCATAAAATCATAAAACCTGTAACAACAGCTGTAATATCTAACAAAATAACTTTAATTTGCATGATGCTAAATCAGCTTTTACCCGGATTACATTTTATAGGCAATGAATCAAGTGCTTGGCAGATATTTCAATCTGTAGTTGGATGTGGGTTTGGTTATGAGATGGTTTCATTACTGGCTCCGGTCAAATATATTGTTTGTATAAATAAACTGTAAATGTATGGAGGTACATATGTACAGATGAGAACGGGTCACGGTTGTATTAGTCTCACCTCATTGTTCATATTAACATCATGGTGTAATCTACACGATTGCTCCATTAATTCTATAATTCCCATGAGACGTCTTATTTCCTCCAGCAAATGCAGATGTATTTACACTGCAAATTGGTTTGTTACAGCATAATTTATCAACAGAACTGCTGGTATTACCGACACATTACTCTTAACAAACACATATGGAATAAATGAGGATGTAGATGTTTTTGTAATTGATTGAATCAGGTTCTTCTTTGAGATGCTTTTAAGAAACATTGTTGTTATACTTTTAGTACCTTTTAAATTAATGATGGTATTTTATATGTATGTTCTTAGTTTAGTGTTTTATGCATGGTTTTAGAACTGACTTATTGTGTTTTATGTATATTTTTAGTGTGGCTGTATTGGCTGCGATTTGTAATTTGTGTAACTTCTGCTGCCTCCCCTTCCCCCATGCCACGATTAATTTACTCCTAAAATGAATTCCTGGACCTTGAAAACCTATACATAGCATTGGATTCACATTAAAATGATCTATGTTGTGGAGTTTTATATGCATATGTTGAAAATGGCCCTATCTCGCAATGATAAAAAATCCTTTAAAAAAATTCCTGGACAATGATCTGGATCACCACCAAAATTTCATCATTTGTTCCTTGTGCCAGTATCAACATTTCCTGAAAATTTCATCAAAATACTTCCATAAGTTTTTGAGTTATCTTGCTAACAGACAGACAGACAGACAAACAAACAAACAAACAAACAAGCCCTGATGAAAACATAACCTCCTTGGTGGAGGTAATAATATCTTAAGTTTTCCTACTTGCAAATTTTGTGGGGACTTGTATGATGCACAGATGTGTTTCTAGAAATGGTTTGTGTCTCCTAACCATAATCCTAACTCTCCACAGACATTCATTGACATTATGCATTCCCACAGATCATTACTCTTATGTGTAGCCTCCCAACTGAATACCTCACCCTTTCCCTTAAAACCAAGTCTAAACCCTCAAAAAGCCCTTCGAAGGTTCATCCCAAAGTGAGAGCCAGCCAAGACGTCCTCACTTGAAGGTCAGGTTCTCACTTCACTGGTTAAAATGGTGAAACTGGTCTTCACCATGCCCACGCAAGCACACACACACACACACACACGCACACACACACACACACAGACTCACACACTCCCAAACCAGAGCACAAACCCAGCCCTCAAGACAGATGTCACCCCGAGGAACAGCTTCATTTATTTTCTTTGCTCCTGGCTTCATGTGCTGACCTTTCGTAGCAGTAGGTGGAGAGCACTGGGAATGAGCAGCAAGAGCGTTGACTCACAGGAAGCTGTTCCTCCCTGCAGCCAAACTCATCGATATGCATGTTTCCAAGTGTGTGTCTGCGTGAGTGCTCACCTGTGTGCACATCCATGTTCAAGTGTTTCTGTGTTTTTGTGTGTCAATAGTGTGTGTACTTATGTTTTAATGCAGCGCTGTGCTATAGTGATATTTGTTAGCTTTTAAACACTCCAGGCTCCTGCTCTATCCTCCAGAGGGTGAACGTATAGAATAGTGTGTATTGTGTCCTCTTGAGAAGGATAAAAATAGAGGGAGAAAGGCAAATACGACACTTTGGCTGATATGGATATTTACACTGAGATACTGATGTAACACTAAACATAGAGTGTCTTTTTATCTGAGGGGGAGACAGATAAAAGGGGCATAATCGTAACACTTTCGGTGTATAACTCGGTTCACAGTCCATTTTATTTTCCATTTTAGCAATGCTCTATGTGATCATGGAGCACAGACATAGCATGGGTTTAAGGCACTCATTCTCATTACAATCCTTCTGGAGCTGTAGATAAGAATATTCAAAAGGTGGCTTTTTCTTACATTTCCACAGTTTAGAGAGAAACGTTCCAAGAGACGCTGCACAGATGCGTCAGAGGTCAAATTACACTGTTAACCTCAATTACCCTGTGCTTTACAACAGGGGCTGGAGGTCACAGCCATGATGAGGAGTTTCATTTTAGTATAGCCAGAGGTGCTTTTGGACGGATATCATCTCCCTCTCTTTCTGATTCACTTTTTTCTTTTTCTCTTTATTCTTTTTGTGCATGTCATCTATTGTGCATGTACCATCAATTAATCTGATGGGTTGAAAATTTCATAAATCAATACATGAATTGGCATTTTTCTCCTTTTGCACATAGGTAAAAAAAAAAAGATTTAATACAAGACAAATACCAACCCATCTGTACTGATTTTCCAGATGCCAGTCAGAGGATTATTTTTTTTTTTGTTTGTGTTGCTAATCTGTTCAAAGAATAATTAATATACCAAACACAAACCTAAACCTCACTGATTCGACTGATAATACACAACTTTATTTTACATTAGTATAAACATTCTGACTGAAACGGATACTTATAATGGTAAAGTGATGTTTTAAATGACTGCTGACAACGCTGAAAATGAACAGTTTACATCTTTCAATTAATAATTAACTGTTTGGTCAGTATATAACCCCAAAATATGATTCTATGGATGGACAGACAGACAGACAGACAGACAGACAAATAATGCTCAAACAAAACATTTCAGAAATACTGTGCAGAATTAATTGCAGTAGCTCATTCTTCAGAAATAAAAATGGATACAACATAAACTGGAGCTTTTGAAAAAAACTGTCATGTGCTCTAACATGCTACATACAGTTTCCAACTGACAAAACTGACATGGAACCCTCCCATATTTGATTGATGTATTAGTAACCTGATAGTTTAGTTGTTTGGCAACATGTTATTTTCATGTCATTGCCTTTTTATGTCCAGAGGTCAACAGGCTTATTATTTATGGTAATTAGTTAATGCCAGAAAAAAAATCTATACTGTCTATTGTGAAAATACTCCAAAACAACACTTTTAAAAAGAAACATTGATGTGCCAGTTGTCGTATGAAAAACACCTCTGGAGTGTAAACGCCTTCAGCGCTAAAGACTTACAACCTTATGATCAGTTTCTGCTCCTTCAGGCTTTTGAGGGCGTTGGATGGTGAGAATTGAGCACCTCAATAAAAGGAGCGTCAAGGTAGTAAAGGCTTGGAGAGCTGCAATGTGTAGCACATAAAACATAATTGGTTTGCATTAGGATAGTAAAACAAATGTCAGTAAGTGCAAAGATACAAATCTCATGCCTTTAGCACTAATATCTAGTAAATGTAAGCCTTTGGCACTTCACCTGACAACATATTCATTAAAACACTGTCTCCATGAACCACAAAAAAATATGGAAATTGTCATGTGGATTCTGAAGAATGGCTTATTAAACACAATATCTAATATATCTAATATATCCGCCATACCATACCATACCGTACCATACCATACCATACCATACCATACCATACCATACCATACCATACCATACCATACCATACCATACCATA
>JAPQRP010000024.1:17844293-17873289 GCA_037367295.1 Apogon hyalosoma | reverse complement strand
AGCCATCATTACCCCTAGATTTCTAACCTGATTTTTAGCTTATAAAGTAAGGGATTCCAGATGACTGACACTTTCTCCTGTTTTTTCTTTGTATGCAAATTCTAACAAAAGCATCACATCCCCTCCTAAGACGTCTTCCTTATTAATGACATCACTTGGTCCATGTCATCAACTTTTGACTTAGAATGATTTGCAAATTTAAAATGCATGATACAGAGTATCCCTGATGTTAAAAACAGACACTGAGGGCTCATGTCCTGGGTGTCCGTAATGATAACTTGGACATGAGAATAAGTCCAACCAACATGGCTGCTCTCCTGCCCATGATATTTTGACTTTTTCCCCACTTTTCCACAGTGTAGCATCATCCATCTTTATATAATGCGTCTGTGTAGGACAGAGAGCACAGAGTGTATGTCCTCTAATTATGAAGATGATGATGATTATCATTATTTTGTCTTTCTGATTTCTACCTACATTTGAATTTGACTGGGTTGCAGCTGCTAAATCATGGTAAAAAAAAAAAAAAAAACAAAAAACAGTACTGTGCAAAACTCCGAGGCCAAAATTAGATTTGTTGGTTTAGTAAAGTTATAATGATCACACATATGTATTTCTCGGTCTCTGTATTAAAAACAAAAGCTTCAAGGAAAAAAACAGCCTCTAAAAACCAAAGTGTTAGTATTTAATGTGACCTCCCTTTGCACTTAGCATGTCTTTATCCTTTCTGACAATATGAGATTTGTTGCATTGAATTCCTGATGTTTTATACCAGGCTTCATTCAACACATGTCAGATGTTTCTAATTGCCTGTGCTGCTTCTTGTCTTGGGGATAAGGGTAGAAAAGAGAATGAGAAAGGAATATGTATGCTTATTTCAACCCTGCAAAAACAACATGTGTAGAGGCGGCCTAAGACCTGTGCACAGTCCTGTACACTGACTTCATATTCTGTCTTTTAGCATTTTGTTGCTGTATTCACATGTTATAGAATAGTGCTATTTTATTAAAATAAAATTGGACCAGTGTAAATGTTGAGTAAAATATTGATTACTTGCATTTTTCTGTAGAAGAAAACTTAAAAACCAATAGTGGTCATGTTATTGTCACAGATGATTCTTTGGGGGAAGATGAAGCCAGAGGCAAGAAAAACACAAGTTGTAAGATTATCATTTTAACAAACTCAGTTAACCTTACTGGCCAGGGTGCATCTTGGGAAATGATTAATTGATAAGGATAAACAAAGGCTTGAGGCTACATGGCAATTGGAAGAAAAACAACAGTCTGACAAAAGGGAAATACTAATAGATTGTTTTATAGCAGTGAAAAACTCCAGTTTAACATTCCTGGTATAATTCTCATCTGCTGCATTAATTCCCCCTTTTTCCTCCCCTCATTTCCTCCCATTGTTAAAAACTTGTGCAAGAAAAAAAAAAAAATTCTTTGTACAACTGTAGAAATGATAGAAATCCAGAATCCTACAAACATATCTGATGAAACAGGCAATGTAGACTCTTTCAATTTCTATTTTAGTGTTTTATGTTATCCAACAGCTTTGCAGCACTTTCTGGTGCTTGTTGTTTAATCTACTTAAGAATTTTATCACCCTTTTTGCAGTTGCAGACATACAAGAAGCCTAAAATTAGTCCCTTTTAAAGTCAGGTTTTCCAGAATTATCAAGGGTCTCGTTGTAATTCCCTCATGGCCCACTTTCACGTGTGGTTTCAGACTTTTTAATCGTCATACTGAGTATTTGCTTTTAGAGATCTGTAAAAAAAAAAAAAAAAAAAAAAAAAATCCAACAGTGAAGGAAACACTCACATATTTCACTGCAAAAATTCAATAATAGAAAAGGTTCAGAGACAAATTCACATTGTTAAGAGATAATGCATAATCAAGTTTTTTTCCCCCAAAGTTGAAATCATATATATTGTATATTGTATATTATACATATATTGTCGGCCTGAATTTGTGAGCAATAAACGGCAGGTGGTCTCACTGGGTGATATTTTGTGCTGTATCTGGTCATTTCATATGAAGGACAATGAACATTATTGCCCCTTCTGACCCCAGAGTTTCCTGCCTTTCCTCCTTCTTCCCAGATGCAGAAACCATTTTCTCTCTCACGCCTTCTTTCATTACACACCAGATTACTCTCTCACACATTCCTCGCCTCCTCTGTTTCCTTTCCATCCTTGCCTCTTTTCTCATTTTGCTCTTTTTAGTCCCTCCATCTATTTACCCATGTAGGCTTATGAAATCATGCTTCTACTTCTAAATGAAGGAGAAAGAGACATTGAGGAAATGTCATAGAATTGCGCAGAATTGTACGCATTACATTTTTTGTTTATTAGCAGAAAGGTTGTCAGCATCAAGCACTCCACGGTGAATTATACCTTATATGACACGATGCCATGTCAGGCACTGAGAACACGCAAACTACCAATTTACTGATAATGACATAGAAGCAAACCCATGCCTGCTTGAACACACAAGTGTATTGCTGTGAGCAGACAGGTGCATGCACGCATATCTGTACACCTACTCAGGAAAACATATCTGGCGAAATATAATCGCTGCCACACAATCAAAAAGTAACAGAAATAGACATAAATACACATAAATGCACTGTGTTCATTTGAAGGACTGCTGTGTAGTTTGGAATTTGCTGCCCCCTGCTGAAATTAAAAGAATAATTCCAGCTTCATGTCAGGTCTTTATGAGAAACAAAAGCTAATGAAAATTAAAGTGGTGTTTTGTTTTTCCTTTTTTTTTTTTTTAAAGCATGGAACAAAGAGTAAATCTGCTTTTGAGCTATTGTTTAATAAAACCTGCATTCAATACCAGACGTGTTTTATAACTCGAATAGTGAATCCTTACACAATAACATCAGTATTTCGATTCACCTCCTGCAAAGCTGTATCATAAATAGCTACACGTTATTAACTAGTTTGTTATTTAAATAGATTGAGCAAAATCCACTCTATGGTGTGAAATGTCAGAGCTGTATTTATCTGCAATCTCAGGCTGGCTATAACTTTATTAACCGATCTGTGACACATAAAACAAACACCCATCAAACCTAATTTCCACTGTTCTGTAGCTGGTAAAACCCACTGACCTCTCTTTAGTTTATTCTGTGTTTTATAGTTGAAGTTAGTTCCTCTGTTTCCCTCTTTTCATTTCTTCTTAACTTTAGTCCCAGCCACCTCCTCATAAGCATTTGGCTACTGTTGACTGTTGCCTCCAGATGTTTATTAGTAGTATAAGATATAATTAGCATCAGACAGCCAACCAACTAGAAATACAAATCCTACCAATGATACCACACCAATGGAGACTCTGAGTCCTTAATGTAGAAAGGAATGAAGACAGTTTCGGTGTAAATTAGCACAGACAAGCAGTAAGCAAAGAAAACCCAACTAGCAGCAGATTTGAGTATATAAAAAAAGTGTAGTTATTTAAGTCTAACCAAATCCCTTCCTCCAAAATGACGCATTAAACATGAAATTAAAAATACAAGATAGAGAAGTGTAAGATTTCTGTAATGAATGTGTTATCTTTGCATGTAAAGTTATTTTATTGCACAAATATTTTCCATTCCGTGCTCACTATCATAAAATCAGGATTAAAATCTAGGTTGCTATAATCTTTAGGCAAGGCTGTCTGTTGGCCATGGTGCTTTGTGTTTCTGTCTTAGCTATGTCCTAAAGCTGTGCCCCACAACACTGAGCGTGAGTCAACTAATCTGTTATGCCTTCTCCATACCCGCAGGGGAAAATGCTGCTCCTCTCTTTCCTCTTTACTTGCCTGCTCCTTTATCTGCTGTCTCGTATTTTCTCATCTGTCTTATGGCATCAGTATCTGCCTGTCGCTTTATCACTTCTGTAAATCGGAATCTGTGCTCTGTGGCCTGTTTGTGCTGCACACTGTACAATTATTACCGTCGATCTGACAGCACACGTTTTTGTTTGCTTGTCTCTCACCTTGATTTGCAGAACCGACCTGACTTGTTTTACCTGCAGTTCTCAGATTGTTGCACATGGCTGCGTTGTGGACAGTTTCTTGTTGTATCCCTTTACAAGTTACATGTTTAGAGCATATAATTCAAAGTATTCTACAGGATGATGATGATGATGAACAAACTGAAAACATAGTGCATAATCATACTGCGTATTAACTTGCCCACAAAGTAGGGAAATAAACAAGTGGTGCCAGGCGCAACCAACCCCACCCCTCGCACTTATTGTATCTTATTTTGGCATGGATCCAACTGATGTCATCATGTCTATGCGTGTGCTGATGTCAGCATATCAATTGCCTTTATATAAGTTTGCCAAGTTTGAAGTAAATAGTTTTTATAGACATTTGATATTTCGCCCATTATAAGAAAATGGGAGAAGAAAAAGATTTTAAAAATTCATAACAAATGTGAACTTTGACCTACTTTTCCCAAAATGTAACCACATCTATTCTGGGTCACTGGTAATCTATACACCCAATCTGGTATGAATTCAACCAGTGGTTTTACTGCTAGAGTGTTAACAAACAGACAAACAAACAAACAAAACAGAACAAAACAAACCAAAAACAATACTCCTTCAGGGGGCAGGGTAATAAAGAGTTGTGTAATCAGCAAGAGCCACATTCTGAGTTGGTGGAGACTAAAACAGCGGTAAAAGCAGAAGGTTGATGCACTGAAACAACTAGACAACTGTCTGCTAACAAACCAACTTTACAAGACAGAAAATTCCTTTATTGCTGTACTTTAATCCACCTCAGCAGTTTTATTCCATATTACATGTTTGTATTTTGACACAAGGGTCTTTAATGGTTAATGTTGCCCATTATTCTAATTATGTTTTCATTATAAAGCTGTGAACGGTTGCTGTCTTCCATTGTCTTCCAGTGGTTCCTGGATAAAAGTAAAATCATGTTATTACAGTTAACTGCTATGAACAGCTAGTATTCGTAGAACATACAGTAGAACGTGGGCTATTGAACTCATTCAGCCTGTTTTCTAGTCCTCTTCGTGGTCAGTCCAAATAGGCCCATATCACACCACTTACATGTTCATGTCTTCTTCCAGCTAATGATATAGTTCTTGTTTCAAGGCAGCAGGTCTTGGTCATTCACATTGTTACTTTGGTTCAGGAAGAAATCCTCAAAACACTTCTTTCATATGTATATTTGGTCGATTCTTGATTATGCTTTCCAAAGGCTTTCCACTTTTTGCAACTCTCTGCTAACAAGAATCATATCACCCCTTATACATTTATTAATCTATAATCTTTGGGAAACTTAGTTAGCTGTGATGCCTCTGCTGGGTACTGTATCTGGTCTGGACCTTGACTTGGCCCCACCCTGCCTTGCTCTTCATTTTGACTTGGACTTGCTTTCTAAAAGTCTTGGTCTTGTCCTGGTCTCAGTGCACTCTGGTCTTGGTCATAACTTTATGCGACTCTAATCTTGACAGAAAAGCGTTAGAGACAGAACGTGAACTTACTGATGCCACTGATATCACTATGTATATGGATAACATTTCAATGATAGCTTTTGTTTTGGAGGATACACTTTATACGTAAAGATGTTTGTTCAGTGTATCAGGCATTTAAAAAAAGTGCTACTATTATGTGTGTGTGTGTTTGGGGTTTTTTTCAGCCTCTGTTACTTTGGGTTTACAGTTAGCTTTGAGCAACTGTAAGATCTTAGGTTTTTGTAATCACATTTGTATAAAAAGACTGCAAGTCTTTCTCATTTTCTTCCTTGGTTTGAGAAAAAAAAAATATTCCTTTGACATTCGCTGAGGATCAACTGCCTGTCCTTTTCCCTGTCAATCATCGGATGAACTGGAAGAAATATTTCTGCCTAGGGAATTTTATTCTTAATGTATACAGCATGTGCCTGTTTTCATCTGTGTCAGCCATCAGTTTTATATGATGGTTTGAGATAAAATGTATCTCTAAAGAGAAATGAAGAAAAGCAATTTTACAGCGTTTGAGAGCGTGTGCTGTTCCTACTGACAGCCGTTTAACCTTCACATTACTCTCTGAATGGGTTTTCTTGGCTTTGGTGTCTAGAAACTTTTTCAGCTCATAAAATGGATTCAGAAGTTTTCATGCAGGAGCAACGTGACACAACAACAAAAGGAGATTTACTCCACATCATCTACCGGATCAAGTCAAGATGTCACCTCCAAATCACAGAAACTAAAGCTGATTCTGAAGTGTGACAGTTGGATGTGTGCATGTAGCTGCACACACAAACGCACACAAATGGAAGAGGACACATTCACACACAGCCTGAGGTGCACTTATGCTGGGTTTTTATCAAATCTGTTCTACACTGACATAAAATGTCATACAATTTTTCTAATAAAATGATATTATAATATCTTCTCAAATACTAGAGGCTGTCAGTATTTCAGAGGCCCCCCTAGTGGTTAGGGTGAGAAGGGTGGAGGACTTCCTGCAGTTTTTTTTTTTTTTTTTAACAAATACTAATACATGACAACCTGGCAGTCACTGAAACAACATAATGTTGATCTGAAACCTTCAAGAAAGGCCTCAGAACTGCACAATATTAGCTTGGCCAGTTTGTGGTCCCCCTGCACACTACATTGTACACTCCATTACATAAATCAAGATCCTCAAAAGTCAGTCTTAGACCAGGGGTATCAAACATATGGCCTGCGGGCCAAAACTGGCCTGCAAAAGGGTTCCTGTGGGAGAAATTTGTGAAAATTTGTCTATGTTTCTCAAGTTTCTGTTCATTTTTATGCATGTTTTGTTTTTGTTTAATTTGACCATAGTCTCTCGCTTTTGTTGCTATTTCTCTCCCTTTTGTGTGTTTCTTAAATTTTCTCAAAGTTTTGTTCTAATTATTGTTTATTTTGTTTATATTTGTTGTTTTTCTTCTTATTTTTCTGTTAATTGTGATCTTGTTTCTCAAATTTCTCAAAATTACTAAATATTTTGTGTATTTGTAGATCCATTGTGATCTGTAAGTTGCAATATGCAGATAATAAACTGAGGCATGATATTGTTAAAATTAAATTTATATCTCATAAGAATTTGCAGGCTGTTTATGGTTGTTCCTGTTATTCACATTTTTTTAAAGCATAGTTTGTAGATGTTGACCTTTTCATAATGAAACTTTATTTCTTTCACTCTAAAACATAGAGAAAAGTTTAGAATTGACTATTTATATGTTATTGTTCTACTTTTATTCTATTTCATTTTACTGGCCCTGCCCACTTGAGATCACGTTGGGCTTTATGTGGTCCCTGACACCCCTGTCTTAGACAGTACACTGTCAGTGAAATGTACCAATAGCCCACACCCACTTCAACATTATGTAAAGGCCAGAAAAATACTGCTGTCTGCACAAGACTAGAGGCCAACAAAGGAGGAAAGAGGTGCAGTGGGAACTGAACAATGAAGTGATATTTGAGGATAAAGGGGAGGGGGAAATTAGTCTATGCACTGTAAAAAAAACTGTTGTTTTTACAGAAAAAACTGGCAGCTGTGGTTACCAGAGAAATACGGTAAGAAACACAACAAACCTTAACCGTATCTACAGAGTAACATGTAGATTTAACATTTTAAACATGTATATTTAACACTGGATTTAAATGGTAAATGAACTGCACTTATACAACATAGTTCATACACCTTCATGGTGCCCAAAGTGCTTTACAAAGCCACCAGGTCCTACTGGAGTAATTTAGGGTTCAGTGTCTTGTAAGGACACTTCAACATGTGTGACATGTCAGAGCCCAGATTTGAACCACCAACCCTTCAGTCGTTGGACAACCTACCCAACCAACTGAGCCACAGCCACCCATCACACATTTGAAATGTTAAACTCTTTACTTTTTTATTACTTTTTATTTATTTTTTTTAAAGTGAATTGGCTGTTATTTTAACATTGTGGTCTTGCAATTTAAACAACCCCAAATAGTTTTTCAATTGACAGTTTTATTTTGTCAAACAATAGAAATACATAATTTCTACATAAAACATCTGCTTTTGTTAACATACTCTCCCTGTAAAAACCACAGCTATATTTGATTTAATCATTAACACAAAAATCTTGTCAAATAAATAACTTTGTATTTTGTTTTCACTAACAGTTTTTTTATGTTGCAATTTTACAACTTTTTAGTGTTAATTCTACGGTCATTTTTTACAGTGTGTGATTTCAGATGAGATCCGGCCCAATTGGTCGACCATGGTTCATCAAAGATTGGATAGCAGCAGATCAAAACCATTAGAGAGGAGACAAAAGGTAGAGTTCAGTTATTTACGGTCTACAGTACATCGACCATATTCAACGATCAGAAGGCTCAACCTGATATGGTAGTACATTGAACTCATTAGGAAAAGAATATCTAAAATGTTAGTTTTCTTGATTATAGACATTCTCTGAGCAGCATACATGGACATTTATAGATCATTGCAGATTAGTAGTCAGTATAAAGGCAGATTTCAGTGTAAAATACATTTTATCCATGCATTCATAAACATTTTAGTGGCTTTATTTTCTTGTGCAGTACATACGTATATATAAAAAAAGGCTTCTATTTAACAAAAATGCATCTAGTGCTGGTGCAGGTGCTTTTATATTCATAATTTCCATGCGTTCTCTTGTACAGTGTTTATTGCATCCCCCATTGTTCGTATGGGACTTGGTAAAATGCCATTTCTTATCTGAACCATCATTTTATCTGCAAAGGCTTACATCAAAAGAACATTGGTAAGACCTTCAACTGCAAATGTCACTAAACAAAAATCACTATAAGAGATTTTTTTTCAAGGCAACAACACACCTGAGTTGTGACAGTTTTAATAAAAAAGACTGGAGTCCATACTCAGTTTTCCTTTATAATATTTATTCTTAAAAATGAGTAAGCAGACAGTTCATGTGTCCTGTGAATACCAAAATGTGTGTAGAACAGTACAGAACAGTAAAACACCTTTCATTATATTTCTAATACAAGATCTTTTGAGCGGCATATCAAAAGTCAAAACACATGACGTATTCTTTTTATTACAGCAAATCTTTTGAAACATTTTTCATCCCAAGAAATAGACCACATATTTCTAGAAAGAGATGTAGAAATATACATCAGCATGGTCAGTGTTAAACAGCAGACTATCATTTCCGATGCACACAACTATTACTTGCACAAACATCAGTGAGGAGATAATGTCTAAATGCAACCACACCAGAGGGACCATTCACATGTTTAAGACTATGTCACAGCTTTTACAGGAGGGGCTTCAATCGCTAGACACTTCCTCTATTTCCCTCGTTACTTACTCGATCACACACTTCCTCAGCTCATCATTTCCTTATTTCTTCCCCTGCTTTCTTTGCCTCCTCCTGAAAATTTGTAAAGAGAGAAGCTTGACTTTTATCCCCTCAGATGTTCTCCTCAGATTGCATTTCATCAGGCAACAGGGAACAAGGAAAGAAAGAACGGGAAGTGAGAAAGTTGGACAAAGCAAGGAAGGGATCAAGGAAAACTCCAAATGATTCGAATGCTGATTGGATGAAGATGTAATGAACTGAGATCGATCTGAACAATGAGACCAGCTCATTGACTCTTACCACAATTTAAAGGATGACAGGGACAGATCATGCTTTCACCCCCGAAGTGGCTCAGATGGCAAACTAAAAAAAGTCTTATATCTATAGATGGGATTTAACAATGTCAGAAAGGGTCACCGAGAAACAGCACAATCCATTGCATTAATAAATAGCAAGACTGAATGACCCATGTCATTGTTTTTGCCTTCCATGTGATGAAAAGAAGCTGAAGAGAGGCGGAGATAAGCAGAGGGTGAAGATTAAAAAAGAACAGTGGGGGAAAAGAGAGAGAGGGACAAGAGAAAAGAATATAAAGAACAAGGATAAGAGGACAGAAGGGTTTTGAAATTCTCATCTGATGGTCGTCCATCGTCTTTTCTACAGGCGGAGCAGGAAGTAAAATGCAGGGGTGGAAGCACGTCTGTCTGTCACTCTGCGTTAGGCTCAGCATAATTACTGTGAAATGACAGATATCCATGACTTAGAGGAGGGCAGCTGGAGGAGAGAGGTGTGTTTCAGACTCAGCCTGTGAGTCGCTGCAGCTGTTCGCAATCATGTGAACACGTTCTGCTCAAACCTAGAGGTAAAAATTAAAATGGCTAAAACTGCAGGGATCCTTTTGACAGCGTTTAACATCCTAGACCTGTTTGTATTTGTCAATAATGTATAATGTACATTTAATGTGTAAAAACAATGACTCCAAAAGACATGGAGACCAGCAAAGCCCTGAAGGACTCAATATAACCCAACACGATGATCAATAACCCAATCATGCCATTCAGTTACATCCAGTAAGAGTTTTTGCTTATGTTGCTTAGCAACAACACTGGGTTCAAGTGAATATAGATCACATCACATAAGGCCTAAAAACATTTCACAGCCCTCACAGTCACGCTGTCTCAGAGTGTCCTAGATTGGAATGGTAAACTCTTTATATATACAACTCATAGTTTGACTTTTATATTCAGTGCCCTCTATAGTACTAAGATATATTGAAGTATCCTGTCTGAACACACAAAACTATGTAGAAAGGTCCCCAAGCTGCTACATCTTAGATCACATTTGGGTACCTAGTACCTAAGATAGAGGCACAGCACTTTGCCAATAAATGTACAGTGTAAGCCTTTTACAACACAACACATTGGTATTGCTCTAAAGGCACAGACACTAGTGTGACCAGTACTGACAGGGTACCAGGACAAATTTTAACCATATATTGTATGTCACCAAACAGATTTTAAAATATTAGTGATTAAAAAGAAAGAAACAGCTGCTTTAGTCACAAAGTTAACAGAAAACAACAAATGTGTTATCAAGGTTTGTGCAAAACAGAAGCAGACTACATAATGATATCATAACTTTTTTTCTTCTTTTTTTTTTACAAAACAAAAATAACACTCCAAGTCATTTGTTTCTTTCCTGTTTTGTGTAGTGGTGAATAATATGGTTGTAGTTTGCTGTATTTTTGTGTGTTCGACCTATCGTAAAGACATCAGGCAGCTTGGTCAGTCAGACGGGGGTCAGTTAGAAATGCGTCTCCTTCTCTGAGATGGTGGATATTTTCCCATCAACCTTCATTTTTGCGTCGTTGGCTGCATAAGGACTGAGGGCGGCGTGTTTCCCTCTCATTTTCAGATCTGGGCTGGGAGTCGTCAACTTCTTCATTCTCTGCAGAGCCAAAGAGAGAAGAAGGTGTTATGATTATGGCTCATTTTACATCAGCAGATACAATAAAGACATAAAAAAAACCACTTTTTTTGTACCATCATGTGACCATTGACTACAGACCTTCAGCTGTTTAGTCAGCCGGTTTGCTTTGTCAGTCACTAGCAGTGCTTCAATTTTGATCAAATGAAATGGTTTGTATTATTTCACAGTGTTGGTGATTAGAAACACATTAGTTGATCACATAGTCTGTATGTAAGTAACAAACACAATGTTCAAGGGTCTGTATAAAGTATATGTACATATAAAACATGGCAAAATGCTAGTACATGCTAATCCATGTAATCTATGGTAACTGTCAGTGGTTGAATACACAGTACATACATACATAGTACATACATCATCAAGTACATATACTCAAGTAAGTCTATTATCTGCTACTACACAATTCTATTCCACAGCTTTTCAGAGATGGATGCTAAACTTTTTAATGCACTAAATGTATTTCACACTAACTCCACTACTAACCTGAACACTACAAAAGTTCACTATATGGTCAAGCGTATTGGGATGTACTGAATTCAGGTGTTTTACCACTACCAGGGGGCTGATAAAATGATAATAAGTGGTGCCAGGCACAATAAACCCCGCCCCTCGCACATGTTGTAGCTTATTTTGGCATCGATCCAGTTGACGTCATCATGTCTATGCGTGTAGTGATAGCAGCGTATCAACTGCCTCTACATACGTGCCAAGTTTGAAGCAAATTGAAACAAAATTGATATTTTCGTAGACATTTGAAATTTAGCCCATTATAAGTAAATGGGAGAAGAAAAAAGATGTTAAAAAATATGAACTTTGACCTACTTTTTCCAAAATGTAATGACATCTATTCTGAGTCACTGGCAATCTTTAAACCAAATGTGGTATGAATTCAACCAACAGTTCTGCTGCTAGAGTGTTAACAAATAAACAAACCAAACCAAAACAATACCCCTTGCCTCCCCATCGGGTGTGTGTGCGTGTGTGTGGGGTATAATCTATGTTGCAATAAATATCACTGTAATAAATGTTTTTATTTCATCCTCAGGGTTAATTATATTTACATTGTTATCTACACATACAAAATGCTTTAGAGGTATTTCTCAGTTAACATTATTCATCGCTGAAAATGTGTTTTTCTAATTGTAACTCTTTTAAATGTTCAACCTCTCAGGAAGAAAAATCATCCTTTAAACATAAAAGAAAAAAATGATTTGACATTTACTGTGATAACTACTGATAACAGCTGCCATAAAGACTTTTATCATGATAATATTTCAAAGTAGTGGGAACAGAAAGCTGTAGGTTTGTGTCCCAATAGTTTTTTTTTTTCATAAAGTGTATCTTGATTTGGCTCCACATCAACAATCTACAGCATCAAAATCTTCCTATGAATATTTGTTTGTGACTAAAAATAGAAAAATGTATTCTGTTTTAAATCATATAGGCAGTTCTTTGCAAGAAGCTATCGTACATTATGAATACGTTAAAGTGTCATTTGTTTACAATACTTAAGTAACTGTAAAAAATCTTAAACTTCAGGGGGATTTTTTTCACAACTTTCATATAATCTTACTCGTAGTATTTTTTTTAAACATATGGAGACCAGTAAATCCTACCATTAGTCCACCTTTTACACTGTATACAATGTCACAAGGTTACCAAAGGTTAAATAACACAGCTGATAATCTTATATCATAAGTCTGCAATTTATTTATTTAATCCCCCCTTGAGCAAAGGTGAGAGATCATCCAACTGTCACTGCCCCTCAGATAAGACAGATTCAGCAGCTGGACTTACTGGGCTTATTTCCTTTGCAGGAAGAGAAGCTGGTAATAGAGGAGAAACTTTTTCATTCCTTTGTGGTACGCTGCAAATACAGCCTGTATGATGTCTGTGGGTGTGCTTTTACCTCAGCAAAGGTGCCAGGAGTCTTCCAGATCATCCAGATAATCCCCAGAGGGATGCAGACCATCGAGGACATGGCCATGAACCAGCCGATGCCATAGCCCCAGTCAGGGTAGGTGTATACGTTGTTGTACTTCAGCGGTTTGTATTTAATCAGGAAGAACAGGAATATTCCCTGCAGCAGGAAAAAAAAAACAGCATTCTGTTTGTAGATGTTATTTTACTTAGAGACGAGAAACGCCTCTGAGCTTTGATGGATAAGGTCAAGCACTGAACTGAGATTTGGAGAGTGTTATAACATACAAGACTGTAGTGAACATAAAAATGAAGGCTTCTCTGAAATCTAGATACACTTTTATGTGAAAGCATTTGTAACAGGCTCCTACTTTCACCTGTATTGAAGTATAGCTACAACACATGCAGTTAAAAAGATATACAGAAACAAAAACAGAAAAAATAAATTGTCAAGCAAGTTTTTCTATTAGACACTTCGAGAAAATATATATGATGTGGCTATAAATATATTTCACTTAATATTAAGTGAAATATGTTTACCCAGTACCAAACTAAAACCTGTCACCTATTCAATTTGAGAATATTATGCTTATAAATACCTTTGTCTATTGTGTCTACACATCTATTGTTTGCAATAAGCAAAAAAAATGTTTGACTTCTGAGATGTATTTTCCTTCCAGTGGCCAGACTTATGTTAGTTTTAACACATCTAGACAAGAAAAATGTGTTTACCCCACTGGCATTAATTATAGTTTAATATTCAGAACACTTGGTTTCTTTCTAGTATGGCTGTTTTTTGCAATGCAATAAAAAAATATACTAATTATTTGTAAGGAAACAGCTACATCATACAATGTAGATGGGCATATTCTTTATACAAACACCATTATTAAATCTGGCATTTACTGTAGCACTACGAATCCCTAGCCCAAGCGTGCATTTTCTGAACTTGTCTTTGATCGGTTTCATCTACATGTTGTCTGCTGCTGTAACTGAAGCAGTGAACTCACAGCACAGATGCCCGGGGTCAGGATCATCCAGCACCATTTGATGAAGAAGACAGGTTTATATCCAATCATGTCCTCAATATTCATGTAGAATCTATCACTACCTGAAATGCAAATAACTGTCACTCAGAGTTTCTGGATTCATCATCGGAATAATGATGTGATGGATGCTTTTTGACAGTTCATGAGAATCTAATCAGAGTTACAGGATGTGGATGGATGCAGAAAATATAGGTGAAACTTTGTATGACAGTAACAAGGGGAAAAAAAGACTTGAAAGTAAAATACTTGTACTTAACGAGTACAACACTACGTATCACCATTAGTCATTTTGTGAAAATATTAGATCAGATGATGAAAATATAGTGATAAGGGAATAAAAGCTACACATTCTTCATCATTAGGCATTCAATTTAGACACTGAAGTACAATGTAACATGAAAACAAGGCCTAATGTTTGCTTGCAAAATACATAATAGCTACAATTCACGCTGCTCTTGTGCCATTTTATTGTTAGTTATACAATATGATCTGACTGATAACATGTGTTGAAGGCCATTCTCCAGCAGAGGGCAGAGAAGAAATATCACTGCACCAGAGACAGTGAAAGCATCATACAAAGTTCAGTTTGTTTTTCTGTGTGCGCATGTGATCTGCACAATAGCTAGTTCACAGTATGTGCTGGTGTTAATTTGACCAAAAAAAAAAAAAAAAAAGCAACTGTTTTCTGAGATCAAAAAAAGTGAGCAATACAAGATGTGTCATTTCTTTGAGTCATGTTTGAGGTGTAGGCTCTCATCTTACCGTACACCCAGCCGATACATATGGACTCGAATATGGCCACAAACAGCAAACACATCCCACTGGCTGCGTACGCATCAAAGAGCTGGAAGACATACATCCCTCCCTGATAGGACAAGACAGGTGTCAGTTTCCTGTTACATGAGCACCGGATAGAGTTTGATCACATCGTATATGAAGTGACTCAGTGTTGTGTGATGTGGGCTGTCATAGAGTCAAATGAACAACCACACTTTAATATTTTAGTACCAATATATACTATTATATCGTCTGGTGCCTCTGCATTAGAAATCTACGTTGTGAAGTTCATTTACATTTATTATTGTCATATACTACCTCCCTAGAGAGCTTGTTAAAAGTCACTATACCATCATTACCCAATGCATTAATGTTATTTAGTCCTACATGGCTTCAATACATTAAGGACACTTTAATGTGAATGCTATAGGATACGCTTTCATTCTATTTGTGACTCTTTAATTTCACTTTCACTTAGTGTCATGCATTCTCTTGTTTCTGTCTTCTCATTTTAACATATACTGATATTCACTTGTGCATTTTGTGTCTTTTCTTTCACTTTTTATCAGATATTCCTTAACTTTATTAGTGTTATTACAGTATTGATACTATGCGTCCAAGCACTTATTAAACTGTGGACTTTAAAGGTATTATCATTAAAGGCTTCTGTCAAAAGCATCTTTTTTTGTACACTGCGTTCACTGCACTTTCTGCCGTATCACCTGTCCTTGCTGATGTTCATCCCCTTCGCTACAGATCCACCACCGGGACTAACAGTGCGGTCACATTTCATCATCCACTCTACCTAACCTATCGTCTCTCAGGAAAACTCGTCTGTTCCTTTTCTAGTTCCACTAAAAGGGCCGTCATAAATAAAACCTCACGTGAATCTGAGAGTAGGGTTACATCACAGCTCCAAACCACTGGTAAACAGCTAAGAATGTCATCAAATCTTTCAGTGCCGGTCTGTTTTTCAGCCAAGTATGAAAATATATTGCCAGATGACCTTCTGAACTCTTATTTACTCCTGCTCTCGGCTTCTTGTGGCAATCACGATGGCTCTTTGGGTTGACGAAGTGGATGAGGATGGACAATGACACACAGTTAAGTCAGTTATTGGGTAGTACAGCTTTCTACAATAAGACATAAGAACAGGAAAGCACATGTAGCTGAAATTAAACACTAAAATTAACATAGTTTCCTATTGTTGTATTGTTGCTGCTTCTTTCTAGCCATTATTTGCCACTAGAGAACAGTGCAGTATGTTTACATTATGGGTAGATGCAAAAAGCTTTTAGTGATGAAGACCTTTATATAGAGTGAAGATCTAGATTCTCTATTAATATGTAAAGATGAAAGGCCTTAAAAGCAGCCGGTGACTTCAGTGCTGCTGCAGAAGAAGGACCTCAATATCCATGAGAAGAGAAATGAAACTAGTGGCCGAAGCAACGGGACCAATGTAAATGATTGGTTTTCACCTTAAACTTAAGGAAGATGACAATGAAGAGGATGGTGATGAAGATGGCAATGATGATGATGGTCATGATGATGATGATGGTGATATTGCTACATAGAAATAAAAGTATAATTCGATGTTTAAACGAGCGATTCAAAGTAACAGTTATTTTCACTTGATTGTTGGCTGTAGCTGGATTTTACCTCTGTACACATGATGAGCCCTATGAAGAAGGACACCACAGACATGCCGAGGATCAGCAGCTCTCGGCGATAACCTCTCCTGAAGGTCTCTGGGTACATGTCCACCACAGCTGTCACTAAACTCTCCACACACACGAACTGAGAGATACACAAAAATACAAATTTGATCAAACTGCACGATTCTTTTCTTTACAGAATGATCACACACTTTGTTTGGTAATAAATATGCCCCCTTGTTGGATATGATTTTGACTTCTTTAACAGTTTTTTTTCATCAGCTGTAGTAATATGCTTGCATTCAAAGGGTCACCGATCAGTAATAATTTCATTTGACTGTCATCAAACAGAAGCCCCAAAATAAAAACTTAGAAATATAGTTGAAATGTTACATCATGTCTAATAAGATTTTTTTTAATCTCAATTGGTCTGTATATGTGTGATGAAATAATTAAATATTGACAATATGTGACTATTGCTGCCATCTCCCTTGAAAAAGAGATCCCCCATCTCAATGGTGCCAACCTGGTTAAATAAAGGTTAAAGAAAATAAAATAAAATAAAATAAAAAGAATATTGACAATATGACTTGCAATCAATTAACCAATAGGTCTACATATAAATGATTAAAGTCCTATGTCTGAAGATACTCACTGAAGAAATTATGTGACTGGAACCAATTAAAGATTTTTTTTTCTGTTTTTCTTGTCAATTCATATTCAGACAGTTGAAATGATGTTTGGTCGGTAATCATCTAAATTTGAGTGGTTCAATGCAATAATCCTAAATGTTAAAGACTCTAAAACTTCCTTAATTAGTGAAAGTCTGCATTTTCTAACAGGGTGCTTCTATGAAACTGGTCCCTAAAAACAGGACACAGGGCTAAAAATTCAAACCAGATGTAGACTAATGTTATGACGCAAGTTTGGAAGCACTTTGGGTCTATTTTAAAAATAAATACTTATTGAGATAAAAGAGAAACTATTTTTCAGATAAAACACAATTTTATATTGTTTTACCACATATTTAATACAAAAATCTGCATGTAACACGGTAAAAAGGGCATGAAAATAACATGATACTATTTTTTTTAAACATCTCTTAATTCTCTCACAGGTACATTTTGGGAATTGAACTAATCATGCGAGGCAGAGTGTTTCACAAAAATGACTGCTGTTGCAAAATCATTCGTGATTTATATGAGTTTTACTGGGCAGGTTCTGCATGTAACACGAGTGGACACGATGGGTTACATACAAAAGCTGGAAGGAGACAATGCTAATTCATGAAAAACCTGCATGTCTGGATTAGGAAAACCACTAGCATCATTACATTTAACACAGTATCTTTATTTATAGCAGTATGTAAGACCATTCAAGCCATGTTTTCCAGATCAAATGCACTGACACCTCAGTAGCTTTTCCTGTCCCAGTTTTGGTCCTATTTTTGTCCCCAATATATTATTAAAAATTCATTAATTTTGGGATGGCTCACAGCAAGAGTTTTTTTTTTTTTTTTTTTGCATTCATCTGAGGTCATCATTAGGTACATCCTGAGAGGAAATATGTCTAAATTTCTCTTTTATTATTGGGTCTAAAAAGCTGGAAAACTGCCAGATACCAAAATGTACCCAGTTTCATAGAAGCACTCAACATCTCTGTATTTACTTGTGTTCCTCACCTGACTGTCCAAGCCGAGGAAGATGAGCATCATGAAGAAGAGGCAAGCCCAAAGTGGAGACAGAGGCATCATGGTTACAGCCTTGGGATATGCGATAAATGCAAGACCAGGACCTGGAACAGAAACCACATGCATGTCAAAGACTGGGGGATTTCAAGACACCTCTGTTACCATTTTGAACTTCAATAGGATATAACTTTGTCGTTGAAAGTCTGTGTTTTTCTACAAGCATGAAAACAGAGGATCTAGTGGACTGATGTAATATGTATGGCTCTATATAACAATTACTATTCTATTGTATTTTACTGAATCACTGAGGTGTTGTCCAACAGGGCAAATATTAGTAAAGACGTTTTCCACTTCTGTAATGCTTCAAAAGGTTTTTTTTCTCCTTTAACTTTAAATAATCTTTATTTTTCATGCCTTCTTCTATGCAAAGAGTCAGTTAACATCCTTAAAAATTGCAGGATATGACCAATGACCAGGAGTGGTACATGCATAAGTGCAGATATTGGGGATGTGATGAGATTCCTTTGTGAAATTAAAACGGATTTGTTTGCAATGAAAGATTTAAGAGTGACTGCGTTACTGTATTTAGCACTTATAGTGGTAAAAGTCATATAAATAACACATTAAGCTCTGTTCTCACCACACTTGGAGACAAACATTTCAAATCTCTCGCTCTGTCACATTTGCTAAATCATTTATAGTGACCTAAATAAATCATAATGCGGTGATCTAAGAGCCAAGGTGAAGAGTGTGGAGTTATATAACTCAATGTGTTTAGCCATTATAAGATGATATGATGCATGAGGGCTTGAAGACACACAGAAAGTTTTGTCTATTTTTCAGAATCTGCTTTACTTATGGTGTATATATGAGATATGCCTTTGGTTACATAATTAGATATTTATTTTAATTATTGCATTTATTCTTATTCTTACTGCTTATATTTTTAATATTACTAGTATTACTACTACTACTAGTATTACTATTCAGACCAAACATATCAGTACAATTAAGGCCACAAAGCAATAATGACAGCTGGTAATGATTTAGAAAACCAACATTAGATGATCTGTTATTCGCTCACCAGATTCTGCCACAGCCTCAATGGGAACATTTTGTTCATAGGCCATAAATCCAAGCACAGAGAAGATGGCAAAACCTGCTACAAAGCTGGTGCCGCTGTTCAGACAACACAGCATGATGCAGTCCCTGAGGAACAAGACAGAGAGAAAAAGATCACACGTACTGATAGAGCTGTCACTGGACGTTCACTACAACCAATACAGACGGATACTCGTGTAGTTAGTTTCACTGATACTGCACATCACAATGTACGTAGAAACAAATGATCAGTTTCTTTCACTGCCAAGTGTTGTTTCATGTTTATTATTGTATTCCATGTAGCGCAGTTTAAAGCATACATTTTTTGTAAAATACACTGCATGCATATACTTACCTATAGCAGTTATTGTTGTAGGCATTGTAACTTCCAAGAGCAGTGAGGCAACCCAAGCAGATGGCGTAGGAGAAGAAGATTTGGGTTCCAGCGTCAACCCATACCTGATCGTAAACAAGGATAAACACAAAACATACAGTACTGTATACAGATGGATGAGCAGCTAAGATGAAAAAAGTTGACAAAGACACAAGGAGTCCTCAGAACAGCTTTGCTACAGAGATGAGACAATATTTTAAGTCTATCTTATTTTGTGATCTATCGTGATGTGTATAGTCGCATCTTTCATTCTCTTCCACTCATTTGTTATTTGTTGAGAGACCCCTTAAATTGGCCCCAGCGAGCATATAATACATCCATAAACATAAAAGTTTGAGGCATTTATAATTTAATATACTTCGTCAAACAAAATGTCCAATTCTAATTTTTAAATGAATGTAATCACAAAAAAAACCAAAAAAAAACCAAAACTGATATACAAGACATTTCAATGTAGAAAAAAATCATCATGACATTCCAAGAGAGTGCTTTTCATCGGCTCTAATGAAATTATTTCTTTAGTTATGCTTAATCTACCTGATCTTCCTCATGTCACTGATTTTATAATGAAATTATGTCTCAGCTCTACTGTTTCTGTCTCTTTCCCTTTGGGAGGCACCCAGTGGAGCAGCATGAATCATGGATTAACATCCTAAAAGTAGATACAAAGACATCCAGTACATCAGTATTAATACTGTGCTTTACACATTAATTCTTCATTCTATACTTTTTGGTGAAGGGTCTGGTGAGGTTTAATGTTAAAACATTTATTTTTCACACTCAAAACAGCATGAACAGTGGCATAGCAGTAAGTGGCAAGGTGACAATTAAGCCTGACTTTTCTTCAGTGTTTTCTGTAAGGATAGTTAGACAATTCTTTGAAGTCACAGCTAGGCCCAGCGTTGCCCTACAGTTGACCTGTAAAGCACCTGTACAGTCAATGTGACATAAAAGCTGGGGTGTTTATCAGTTCACTCAGCAAAACTAAAGGCTAACTCATCTTATTATCCCCATAGGGAAATTCAGTCTCTACATGTCTCATCCCAGTACATAGCTAGCACCTAGCATAAGCGCACAGTAAGGAGCAGTGGGCTGCCGATGAATGCACTCAGGGACCAACTTGTTCATCAGTGCTGTGGTCACTAACACTGAAGGGACGATAAACTTATATTTACACACCTGTTTTTAATGGTGGGGGACCTGGAGGAAACACATGCACCATGGAGAGACATGGTAAACTAACAAAGGAAAGCTCTGGTCCAACTGAGAATTGAGCTGGGAAATTTGTAGCTTTGAGGGGTAAGTGCTAACAACTATGCTATTGGAGTTCTTTATTACACTGAGACTGTTTCTCGAAGCAACAGTCTTATGAGTACATGGTGCAACCCACAAGCCCAACAACACAACAACACAATTTATTTACAATTGTGCACTCCTTGTCTTTAAGAGAGATGGAGTGAGATATGGGATGACATACAACAAAAGACCTAGGCTGAAAACAAGGCCAGGTTACTGTGATAGGGCCATGGGCCATGTGGGATGTGTTCTACTGGGTGAGCCGCTGGGGATCCCTCCACTGTTCAAGTCCTACAGCACAGGCCAAAAAGTAAACCTTCACACAGTACTATGTAATACTCTATATAATATATACAGTGTACTATATATTGATAATCTGCTGACTTCCAGGAAACCGGAATTCCACAATGCAGATCCCCTCACCCATCTGAAGGAAGAGTCTTTTTTTTCCTTGCTTCAGACACTGTTCAGAAAAGAGGGGATGATCCAACTACCACTGTGTGACTGCCAGTGTACATAGACTGTGTCCTGATGATGGCATGGTGAACCATCAGTTTCTGTTTCAATTGTTATGGCTGATCTGGAGTCTGCTGACCCTACAGCTTCTATGAAAAGTATATCATTGAACATACAGGTATAAAGTCTGGTCTGGTGGAACCCCAATGAACACGAGCTCAACAGACACCTTTTGACAGATCACACATATAGGAAGATGAGAGGGACGTCTTGGTCTGTGGCAACAATTGGGCCCTTAAGATGAAGGAGGGTCCCTGTTGACTGTAGAATGTAGCTACAAGTGGCTGAAGCAGGATTTGAAGCCATCCTGCCTCTCTGAAGTTGCTTCAATGGTTGCCATCCTGGAGTCCAGAGCCATGCCCAGAAATGCTATCACCTGGGAAAACTGGAACTTATTGTTTCTCCAGTTCAGACGCAGGCCCAGGCTTTTAATAAACTCCAATGGCAGGGCCACATGACAACAGCACTGCTCCTCTGAGACCACATAAACCAACCAATTGACTAGATAAACGGTGACAGAGGAGCTACGGAAAAATTGGATGTGGTAGCCATGGGTCATATCTAAAGATCCTCCATCTAGATCCTAAGGTCTGGTTTTGGTGGAAATACAAATCTCTACCTTAAGCACTTGGCAAGTTTAGACAGGCTGCTTAAACCTCGTGTGCAAAGCAACAATGTTCTCATGGTCATTGCAACAACTGCACGGCAAACAGAGCTAAAGGGTCCACTGTCAGTTTTAGTAAATGTGTGGCTAAATTTCTGCATCAGTGTCTTCCTACTGCTTGGAGAAGAATCATGAAGAAACCATGTGATACCTGCCCACAATGTTAGAACCCCCAGGACCTTCCAGCACCTGCTTGGATGGATGATTAAGCTAGGAGATCCAGCATTAGCAAGCAGTGATTACTCTGTGCAGCTCGATAAGCAGCCAGTGTAGGTGGCTCTGCCCGTAATGGAGCTAGTGGGAGTGGGAGAGGGTCTGAGCAGGACCATACCTCTCAGCCTCAGGTACAATATATAACTTTCTGTTTTGTCTTTTGCACCAGAAATAGAGAAATGCTGGTTTGAAGAATGTTCTTCCACCTGCTGTCAGTGTAATCTTATATTGTATATCCTGACAATCAGAGGGATTATTCACTGTACATAAGAAATGTCTTTCAGTATTATGGTCTTGTACAACACAAAACATCAACTAAACCAAAATACCAACCAATGTAACAAAATATTTTATAACATAAGCCATAATGACCATAGACATGACCTCACAAAAAGCCAAATCCTTTAATATCATAATGTATTGTTTGTGCCCCTTTTACCACATACTGTTTAGTACTTTGATAATATTGTAATTTTACTCCCTCAAGCAAATTGATTTAATGGCTTCAACGCAACCACAACATAACCCTCAATATACACAGTAAGTAGTATTTGGAGACACTGCATTCTGTTTTAAATGAAGTACGCTCACAATCAATGTGTGACATTTTTAAAAATAAATTGGCACTTAAACAGCTTTGTTTGATGGAAGTAAATGTATATTCATAGGGTGCAATTTTGTTGTTCACTTGGCATTTTGGGTAAAAGGACTACCCCTATGTGGAACATTATTTGAAGATCAACCCATTCTCACCATTCTGTAGCCCTTTAATCCTCTTCATTGTAGCAGTTTTACAGTATAGAGGAATAAAACCCACCACAACTGTCTTTTTCAAACCAGTGTTCATCATTGTCGTTTAAGATGAATACAGGTAACAATGTAAGGCGATAGGCTTTCTATTCTTCTTGTATCTTTTATAGTATTTAACAGTGCAGTGGAAATGAGTCACAGTATTTTGATTCATGGACTTCATGGGGATTTACACATGTACAATTCTTAATTCAGACAGCAGGAAAATGTGCATTATGAAACTAGTTTGTAGTGGAGCACAGGACCCCAGAACTCACAGGATAGCATGGGGTGCTGGCGAATTCAAACTTAATGCAGCATGGCTCTTTGAAAACTCTCTCACATCACCATTCAGCCACTAATCTCATTTCCCCACCGAGAAACAATTAACAAACGCACGGTCTTCGCTCCCTCCTGGGAGTAACCACGGTAACTTCTGTGACCTCACAAACACAGGACTGTTCCTGTGGAAGAACAGGCCTTTCTCTCCTAATGTTCATTAATGTTCCCTTTAGTTCGCCCTCGGCTGATGGCCGCACAGCGCAGGGGAAACCTTAAAGGCCCAGGCTCAGAGAGAATCACTTGTTGATGTTGTGCCTAATTTGGCCGGCTTGTGTTTGGTTATGTTGAGACTGTGGCTCCAGGAAACTTTTCTACTGTGTGAAAGTTGGATGACATTGGCTGTAAGATAGTGTCCTTGTAATGTAAATTTACTACTCTTAGTGCTCCTCACGTTTTCTGTTTAATAAATAGGATCCATAGGTGTTTATGTAAGGTGCATCATTAACACACAGGGATGAATCACTTAGATGTTACTGCAACTTCTCTTTTGAGTGAGAAATCAATTACCCTCATGTATTTTGAAAAGGACTGAGTTCTGATCATATTACACACATTTTTTGTTCCAGTTACTTGTAGTTTCTTCTCACTGTGACCCTACAAAAACTAATGCAACATGTAATGACATACAGGTGTAGATTTAGTGAGACTTTCTGTCTGTGTCACATTTTACAAACATGTTTCTACCTTTTTTTTTTTTTGTTAAAATCAGGAAAGACATAAAACATTACAAGACTTACAATACACATATAAAATATGAAATGTACAAAAGATAATTAATAGGTAGAACCACATGTTTCTGTCTGCATTTCATTTCAAATCACTTTAATATTGTCCAATGAGGCCAGCTAATTACGTTTTCAGCGGCTTTTGTAATTGATTCAAAGCAGAGGGAGCAGCAAATGTAAACAACTAACCCTAACCCTCACATTAAGAAGAAATGATCATGATGATGTGTCTATGATGCAAACTGTTAGAGGTGATTTAACACTTTCAGTCTGGTTTATCTTAATTACACTTTGAAATTATTTCCAAATCTGATCCAGTGGTAAATAGATTATTAGTTTAATGTGTCTATTCTTACTTGAATTCGATGTGTCCTATGTGAGTATTATCTACTGTTTTAGCAGTGCAAATACAGTACAGGCAGCCAGGAGGCAGCCTAGTATTTAATGTCAAAGAGCCCAGTGGTATAGAGAAAGGAGGATGGAACAGCTATAGGGGAGGGTTTAACAGGGAAGAGAAGAGAAATGCAGGAGGGGTGGACAAAGAAGAGTGGAAACAGAAGGACAGTGTAAATAATAGAAGAAAACGGACACCATGAACAGACGTAAAACTGCACAGATCCTACGAATTCACGTTTTTTAGCAGCTATCAAACATATTTCATGAGAACCAGAATATCTGGGAGTTAAACCAGAGCAGTTAAAGATATTGGTTTTATCTTCTTTAAATGACTGTAGTTATACTATGGTTCTATTATTAATTTGAGCAGGACTTAATGTTGCTGCATAGAAAAAATTACAATCGTAATGTCGAAGTACAGGCAAGATAAGTAAATTATGATCAACTGAGTGATGTTCCTGTGACATGTTTTGTCTTTTAACAGATCATGAAGCTTTGAATACCAAATAGTCTGGTTTTGGACATAAAGGAGAGAGTTGGGAGACTGACTGGGAAACAAAATGCAATGAATGAATGAATGAATGAAATGACATTTAACTGTAGTTTAGTCCAGTCTTCAGGCAAAATAAAAAAATTGCCGGTTTCATCTTTACTGAAAACAAAAAAATCCAATATTGGCTGGCACTGCGACTCAATAATAATAAAATATGACGTTTTACGCCACAGCGTGCAGGTATAAATGTGAATGATTCTTTGTTGTCAGTTGTGAATAGAACATAGCAAGGATTGTTAGGAGGGAAATTAGTGTGAGAAGTGTGTAGAGGAGGGGTGATGCACAGTTCAGGGTGGATGGTGAGAGGGAGGGTAAGAACTAAAGAGAGAAAGGTATAGGATAGTAGAGAAGGGGGGAGGCATGATGAAGTTCAGGGTGGGTAACACACAGCCACACACCACTCCACACTGGCCGATGAACAGAACAGAGGCCTGATTGTCCCTGAGGAAGCTAATTTAACATTGGTGTCAGAAGTAATGTCTTCCCCTGCCAAACAGCAGCTTTATCACCCTCCTTCACTCTAAGTGCCTCTGTTTGCGTCTTTGTCTGTCCCTGTTTTCTCACTCCTTCAATGTCCAACTGTATCACTGTTTCTCTTTCATTCGCTTTACTACATGCATTACACATATACTGTATGTGTTATCTGACTGTCTTTTTAAAAGCATTTTTGGACGTATTTTGTTGCCCCAAAGTGTGTTTAATTATTTATCTGGGGATATCAAGACTGCTTAAAAGTGTACAATCCAATCTGTTGTAAGTGAATGTATTTGTCTTAATTGACTAAATTTAGAGACCGTGCTCATACTGGACACATTCTCCAATCATCGTTATATAATTATATGTGTAATAAATAGTAATATATAATAAAGACATACAGAAGTAAACACATCTATTTTAATTTGTTCCATGTTTACAGTATACTGTATCATTGAAGCTGCCATTATGCATGATACGGTATGTTTATCACAGCTATCTCATCATGCGTGCCTGCCTTGAGCAGTAGGTTGTGCAGAACAGTCTGACTTGTCTTATTAGAGGGTTCATTTCTAATTACTTCTCAGGAAAAAAACAATCCTTATTATTGCATCCGTGCGCCTGCTGCTGCCATCAGGGGTGCAAAAACAGGTGTTGATTTGGGAACAAGAGGAAATGTACAAATTGGAACTTATTTCTACATGTTCGTGAAATGTCGTCGAATTGTAGTCGTTAACTTTAACATACAGATGTTACAAAAAGAAATTACAAATAAAAGATAAAACACTTGACATTCTTTCTTTAATTCCTAGAGAACTTCTGATTATTTGCTTTTGCTTTTACATGTTATACTGCATATACTTTTATCAGAGTATAGATACGTCTTGCCTGTGTTTTGTCAATTAAAACATGAAACACATCAATCCACATCAAGAACATTAAGCAAACTAGCAAAGCTATTATTATGAACACTGTTTATTTATTATTAAGTTATATATATCACCACAAATCACTTCACAATATTCATTTAGTTAATATACCTGTCAAGTTTTATAAAGATTGATGCACCTATTGGTGAGTAAGGATAGACTCATTATCAAACATGATTGATTTTTTTTGGATCAGATCTGATATTCACATTCTGTTTGTCTGCCATCACTACTCTGTGTTCATGAGCAATGTGCTGCCCACAGCAGGCTACACATCAGGAGCAACAGTAACAGCCTGAAATAAGAACAAAACATTCATTTATTTACTAGTACTCATCATTTACAACTGTAACATTTCAGGTTGAAAATGGACAAATATTATGCTGATAAATATTGCTGAAATAGTCTTTAATTTAAAAAAAAAAGAAAAGTGCAAGGACCACTACAGAAATAAATACATATCAATCAAAAGTACGCAGGTATTTATTTTTCCTTTCCTTTCCTTTCCTTTCCTTTCCTTTCCTTTCCTTTCCTTTCCTTTCCTTTCCATATCTGTATGTCTCTTTTTTCTTTTGCCACTTAACCTATAAAGACCCGGAGTGACTTTTGTGTCAGTTCCCAAATGATTTTTTCTCTCTTTCTAATCTATCTTAAGTAATTTATCACCATTTATTGTAATATTATCCTCTGTATTTTGTGTGTGTTTTTTTTAGCGAAAATCAAGTATTTTCTTATATTTAATTTACTGATCATGTAGATGTTCATAAATCCTCAGATTAAAGTTGAAGGTTATTATATAAAAGAACAGAGGAAACTGAAGAAAAATTGACTTTTTCAGCAAAACTATCACTAACTGAACATAAACCAAGTGCATCCATCCACTATCATTGATCAAACTTCTTGGTTTTACTGGTGAATCAATGTTGTAGAAGATCACTGTGTTTCCATGGTAACTACGGAGCCTCTGAACATCCAAATGGGTCATATCTGATGACCATGAAAAGATGACAAACTGTATTTTACACCAATTATTTACATGGATTGATAGGTTTAGTGGATCCGAAATTATTAAACAGTTTAGCTCAGTAGATGCTTTTAGTCGCTGGTGGATGTTTGGGTCTTTATGGGTTAAAGGCAGTTGTTGTCACTTGATCGACATAAATAACATCCCATGATGCACTTAGGTTTTGCAATCGTGCATATCTTTTGTATTTGATAATTTGTTGAAGATTCTGTAGTTGAAACACATTAGCAATAGTGTCCCTACAGATAACAAAGGATTTTTATTTTTTTAACTGAACACCTCGAACATGATTCTGACTGCTGTATTTTTGCAGTTTTTAATTATGTTTTGAAAATTGATGACTAATTTTATTCTATTTTTGTTTTATTTTTATTTTTTAGTTACAGTAACAGGTACTTTTGATGAGCACTTGATTCCTTTACATACTTTTATGTTTTGACCCAATGTGCCTACTACCACATTTTTTACACAAATTGAACTTGCTCTGTTTGGTTTGAGTCACCTTAAAGCGCTTCAACAAAGTTTACTAATCAAGATTTTATTTTTAATGTAAATATGCATTGGCTTACAATATTCATTACCTGTCTTGATGACTAATAATGTTAGTCCCACACACAAACAGAAAGACACAAGTGAAAACAATGACCTGCTTTGCTGGTGTGTAGCGTGATGGTAAAGCACTAAAAGAAATAACACAAGAAACACAAGATTTGTGTTCAATGAGAAGATGAACAACGACCAAACTGTCCAGTGGTTGGGGAGAAATATCATGTTCACTTGATTTGTCCCAATGATGACTTAAATGATGTATGTGGATGCCAATTTTTTTTTTTTTTTTTTTTTTTATATAGTTGTGCTCATAAGTTTACATGCCCTAGCCGAATTTGAAATTCTTTGGCCATTTTTCAGAGAATATGAATGATAATACAAAAACTTTTCTTTCACTCATAGCTAGTGGTTTGGTGAAGCTATTTATTATCAAACAAATGTGTTTGCTCTTTTTAAAACATACTGACAGCCGAAACTATCCAAATGACCCTGATCATAAGTTTACATACCCTAGTTCTTCATCCTCTGTATTAACCCCTTTAACATCAATAACAGCTTTAAGTCTTTTGTGGTAGCTGTGGATGAGACACTTTATTTTCTCAGATGGTAAAGCTGCCCATTCTTCTTGGCAAAACAC
>JAPQRP010000024.1:17826848-17844248 GCA_037367295.1 Apogon hyalosoma | reverse complement strand
GTACACATATATATTAGAGGACATTTATTGTTTTTTCACACATGGAGTACTTAGAATTTTATCAATTATTTTACACAATTTATCATCTATGTATTCATCTATCCCTGTGTTTTAACATTTCCTCTCTTTCTTACTGAGAGTCT
This sequence comes from Apogon hyalosoma, assembly GCA_037367295.1. NCBI lineage: Eukaryota > Metazoa > Chordata > Actinopteri > Kurtiformes > Apogonidae > Apogon > Apogon hyalosoma. The sequence continues at coordinate 17,844,105 of JAPQRP010000024.1, read as the reverse complement.
TCATCTATCTCTATTCACGTTGTCATGACACCCCATCCACTGACATTTTCTGCTACACTGTTGCCTAGCGACCTGAGCTGTCAGCCTCTTCCAGACAAGGTCAAGGAGTCTCCTCATCTTTATGAGTTAAATGTTAATACACCACCTCTATTAGCCTGAACAACCCCAGGTTCTCAATACTCACACTATTTACCTGACCCTTGATCCTCTCACCACAAGCCAAAGTGTCAACTACGACAGCCACATTCGACCTTAAACCACTGCAATGTAACTATCAGTAGTGCAGTGTTCTAAGATGTATGAAATGGTCACCTGCATTTAAAGGTTTGCTCGCTGAAAGGTACAGCTTAGTTCGGAATTAGCTGTTTCCTGAGAGGTGTAAGATGATATATGTGTATTTTAAAAGACTAGAGTTTGTAGCTAGTGAAAGGTGCAAAAAAAGATCAGTCCTACTACCCATACGAACAACAACACCACCTGTCCGCCTGGCAGCTACTCAAAGCAGGCAGTTGGGTGTGAAGTAGGGGTAGAAATTCATTCTCGTTTAGTCTAGTTTATGCTCCCCACTTTACTTTTATACCCTGTGCATCGATAGGTAACCTAACAGAAACTGTTAAAATAAACATCAGTCAGTGGATAGATATTGTCCCATTTGATTTGGTTAAAATTAGTTCTACATTTGTGCAATACTTGGCTCTAGATGGTAGTGTTCATGGTAGTGTTTGATTTTGTACTAAATATAAATGTAGCACAGCTTGTTTGATTAACTTTGCGTATGATATTAAAAAGGCAAAAAGGGAAAGCATGCATAAGCCTACCTGAGGGTCAGAGAGGCGTGAGATGTCTGGGTAGAGGTAGAACTTGATGCCGTCATACGCTCCAGGCAGCGTCACTCCTCTGATTAGCAGAATCAACAGCATAAAGTATGGAAATGTAGCTGTCACGTACACAACCTGCAGGTGTAAATATGCACAGATGTAATGTATTAATTCATGGATTTAATTTCAAAGACTTGCAGCTTTGGAAACAAAAAGGTTGTTTATCTGTGAACATCTTTTTAACCCAGTTAAACACCTGCATAAAACCAAAGGTGAAGGGCATCAACAATCAAGAAAGGCCCACAGATGAAAAGAAAGAAGAGTGTGAAGGTAATAATGGAGACTGAGACACTCTATCCCCAGTTTGACACACACAGCCACAATGTGCCACAGTTCACAGTAAAGGTGAGGTGCTGTTCAGTTTACAGTTTTTTTTTAAGAACTTGCCCGCTATAACACCTCAAAGGGACAGTTAGTCAGCTTCAGGTCCAGTCAAAGCTTTAATACAAACCTGTACTTCTGTCACTTCTTTCTTTAATCTTTTTCATCTGCAAGTTTATTATTAGCAAGGTTTCTCTACAGCACTAATTGAAGATACAACGATACATAAATACATATTTTTATGTTGATTTATAATTTAAAAAATCACTGCCTTCAAAGATGTATCCAGCAATCACTTCTATGCACATGCAGTTGAAGGCCATCATATGGTATAAGCAAACATAGCATCGCAACCCTAGTGTGGTATAAAATATACTTCATTATGCATTTGTACTTATTGTGATGATTGTCAGCCACATGAAGTTGTACTATTTTTAAGGATATCTGTACACTTTCATGTAATCTTTCCAGAGTCAACTCCACAACAATAAACATCACACACACCTCCTGTACAGTAGCACTGTACTCACAAACTATCAAACCAACGCTCCTTTTTCATTGAACTATTGAGGTTTTGCAGAATTGTGCTCGACATCTCAAGACTCTTAGAAACCTTTGAACAAAGACCCTGGCCTCTTGGAAGGCAGAGGCGGGCAACATACATCCCCTGGCTTGCTGGCATCCAGTCAAAGTCCAATTGAGGACAGAACAGGACAGAACAGAGCCAGGCCAGGGGACTGAAAAGAAAAGAAGGCTCCTCTGGCCCCGTCTCTTAAGCAGGAGAAGCCCAGAGGAGTGATGCTGGCAGTGTGGGAAAATGTGCCTCTCTTTGAGGCATGCACATGGGTACACACAAACGCACACACACAACTTCATTCACAACATAGAAATGAGCGCACATACTACAGGCACAGAAAAAAATGACCATTTACATACTCTTACATGCATGATACTCCAGCGACCCACACAGCCCTGATCACATTACTGCACTGGTGCACTTTTATGAATGGCCTTTGAGAAGAAGCTCCTTTTGGGTGTGAGAGGGAATTTGGGGAAGGATGGTGACTTACTCAAACTCCAGAGAAATTCACTTCACTGATACATATGATTACAAAAGTGTGAGTAATTTGAATAAAATCAACTCAAATCGTTTAGACACTTCCTGTCTGAATCTATTTAATCTAAAAAGACATTCATCAGAAGTTTATGAAGAACTGCAGTCTTTAGCAATGCAGTATCTAAATAGTAAAAAAGCATGAGCCTTAATGAATATCTCCACTCTAAGCTCTGTTAATCCTAGAGTGACCCAAAGTGTGGGAAATGTAGTCTCCTTCCCAACAGATCCCTCCTTTAATTTGTCAAATAAAACGATTACACATCCTAAACCTTCTCTGCCTCTTTCTCTTCATCTCTGTGGAGATGAAAAGCACAATATTCAATCTCTCCATGAACTTTTGATGCTCCACATGCTCCTTCCAGCTCACCACGGGTAAACATTTAAGCCACCACAAATTTACTGGTCAAGCTTGCCCCTGCCTCGCCGTAAATTTAACAAGAGAGCTTAAATGTGAGAATGGCTGGCAAACAGGGCCAACAAAGCAAACAGCTTAGCAGAGTCAGACCTGAATGGGCTGTAGGGTCTGGGGAGAAGAAAGCACCTCTCTCTTACAGCTCGCAAGCTGTGGTTAATTTCTCATAGAGAGAACGAGAGGGAGAGAGGCAGCAGAGGCGGAGACTGGGGGTATACTCTGCATGCTCCTCATGAACGCTCTCCTTTCCTCTAGTGAATACAGGAATCAATCTTGGACCGGCTGCTAAAGCCCAGCCATGAAGAAGCATTCTCCCCTCTTACTTCCCAGCCAGACAAAAGGCACTTCAGGGAGATATAGGCATTGCCGCCTAGTTGTTTTTTCCCCATCATGTAGAATGTGAACCCATTAATTTTTCCTCACTCACACCTCTCTACTTTTCTTCCCTCTCCGTTTCTCACTCTATTTCTATCTTTCTACTTATTCTGGCTCGTTGATTCTGAGAGGAGTTTCTTAAGGGCTGCTGAGCACTTAAAGCAAGGTGCAGAGTCCTCTATGTCCTCCTCAAGGCTGGTGGAAGGGACTTAGAGGAGGACATTAAAATGGAAGGGCTGATGGGAGGAAAGGTAGAAGTGGCTGGTGCAGACAACCCTTTGTCCTCTACTTGTAGGGGAGAATGTGTGCAGCTGTGAAAGAGTTGTTTTGAGGACAAGCTTCTGGCTGTTTCACTGTATAAGATAAAAACTGAACCTGCTCCAGTGCATAATAACTGACAGTAAAAGAAAAGCAAGCGCTCACAGACTCCTTACATTTCATGGCTTGATAATATTATACACGCTCATCACGTACAACCGTCATGTGTTTCTCTCCCAACGATGGAAATATTACATCTATGCACAAAACATAAAAGTAAACATGCATTCCTCTATCTTACCTTGCCAGTTGACTTGGGCCCCTTCCAGATGCAGAAGTAGCAGATGAACCAGGCCAGGGCCAGACACATGGCCAGCTCCCAGCGAACTCCCCCCATGTGCTCAATACCATCTGATATCTTCAGTACTCTGCGTCTGTCATATCCCAGAGAACACAGATGGTTACTGGTTTGCATTTTGATTTCAGGGCACTTAGGTCGATTACTGTGTGTCACATCCAAAGGACACTATAATGGCTTTAGGATAAAACAAATAAAACCATAGTGAGTCTGCACTTCAATCAGTCTCCTGATATTTTTTGTCAATGCTCTGAGAGAGTGTGAAAAGTATTAACTAACTTGCACCAAGGCACACAATGATGAAAAATGAATAAATATTTGCATTGCTGGATTTAAGGAGCAAATTAAATAATGTTACTTCATAGCACTCAAACTCGAAATACTTCCTGCTTCTGCAAACTGAAAATCCCTTAAAATAGCTTTTTAAAAGTTGCATACAAGACATATAATGGCGAAGTAACTAAGCATACTGCATCACATGATAAATATGCTCACCATGACCAAACAATTTCCTTGTGCATGACAAACAGCAGCACAACAAACCTTATAAAACCTCTGTGATTGAAGCTATCACTCCTTTTTTACATCCTCAGTGACTCATTCTCATGCTGCTGCTAACCTGAAATTGCAGGTTAAGGCTCCAGCCGACAGATTAATAATGATACAAATCTGCTACCAGAAGCTGTGAAATTATTTGTATTAATGTGAGGAGGACATGGCAAGAATCCTGAAGCTCCTTCACGCCTTCCAACTTCTACAACCCACTTTCCATTAGTCATTTGATATTGTACACTTAGACATGGGAAGCAAAGCACTCCTCCAGGAACTGAGTCTCCACTACTCTCCTAGATTTGATTTCCAGTGGTTGTTAAATCTTCAGAGGATTACATACGGCTGCAGATTGGCAAATATCTCTGATGAGTAAAGAAACCATGCACAAAATCAGAATGCCATAATGCACCTCTGGAGAAAAGAAGTGATATGATGCACTATATCCTTCTACACTCCAATCTGCTGAATCTGTTGTTGGAACACCTCATGGACAAAATGCACTTTGGTTTAGATTTTTTTCACCTGTAAAGCAATGACAAAACACTTAAAATGAGTCAAGAAGAGACTCTCCATATTTGTGGAAATCTAAATTTTGGTAGCCAAATTAATCTTAAGAAGTAGATTACCAAAAGAGAAGGCATGACAACATGAGCCAAAACACCCCCAATTCATGCTTCAAAGCAGCACCATTCCAATGCTATAAATGTACCAGTGTTTAGGATGCTTACATTATGGATGTATGATAGGCTCCTGGCTGTAGTATATACAGCTGGTACATTTCTCTTTAGAACAAGGTATCAACAATGATGTTATCACAGGTTGTTGGTGAATCCAAAGTGTGTTTTTGTTTTTTTAACACATACTCAGGAAACAGCATTGATGGAGGATGAGAAGCGAGACCGGGTTCACCCCTGGGGCTCCTGACCAGCCATTGATCATCATGACATGTTCTTGGTGGCCAGCCACAGGTTCAACACAGTCCCCCCATCCCTCCCCTGGTCACGCAAAAGGCTAAGATGTGAACACTAATGTGGGTACGTACAGGGTGCGATTTGCTGGAATAGGGGGGTGTCAACTCCCCCTCTGGTTTTTACATCCCTACTTCTGCTGAATGAATTTCATCCTTGGGGAGGGACAGCTCCGTCAATGATTAAAAATCAGTTGAAATAACAGGCAGGTTGTGACTGCGTTTTCTTGCACGTATAGCCTACCTTGCTAACACTAACTTTCACCTGAACCGAACTATCGGCAGTCTCGGAATTCATGAACGTGCCGATACACATAAATACATTGTATACCTTACCTATCTATCAGTGTACATGTTCAAATGCATGTTCAACACATAAAGTCCGACATCAGAGCAAACTGTTTACTTAGTCTAATTAGGTGAGTTATTTTGACATGATGGTAAATCTTAATCGATTGGGTTTTATGTTACATTTTACAGTCTGATTGAGTTGACCAGCGCCATAAACACTCTACCACGTTGGTGTGATCAGCCCTTATCCATGGTCCTGAAATGTAATTAGGCCATCTCCCACATCGCAAGTGTGGCCGACACAGAAAATTAAATGTTTCATGTATTTTCAATTTGCATTAAAGATGAATGTTCAACTGTTGGACATGTAAAAACGCCTTCCATTAACTTCAAAAAGAATCAGGCCTGTTGATTGCTTGTTTTTTTCATGATAAAAAAAAAAAAAAAGAAAAAAGTCCCGCTCTCTGTTTTTTGACAAATCGTGCCCTATAGGAATATTTTAACAATAATCTGTGTAAATTGATTGTCTATACATACTGTTTGCATATTGCAGACATATTTTATGAATAATTTCTAGCATGTTGTTTATATAAGAATTTTGTTTTGCATGTGTCCTGTGAGTAAAAATATCTACTGACTGCAGGGCATCCCTTTATGAAATCAAGTATTCATGTATTATCTGTTTGCCAGTTTGATGGGAATTTGATGAACACAGCAACTGCAAGACTACGGAAAGAAGGTGATCTCGGACTGATCCAAAACAAACTCTGACGCAGACGCAGGTACATTGTTATAGGAACCTCGATCCGACACAATTGACAGGTACGTTCTGGAAGATTGAGCTAAACATTTACTGTAATCAGGGATGCTTTGCTGGTTTTAATGCCAAGATAATGACCACAGTAATGAGCAAACTCAAACTCCGCTCTTACTCAATGTTAAACTGCATAGCAATGTTTCTCTTGCAAAAATATTCACCATCCTCTTGTTATTTGCCTCAGACACATTTAACCATGTGAGTGAATATTCTCACAGTTTATAGTGCTGGAGCTTCTGTCATTTGGATGTTTCTGAGAGAAAACCAAACAAACCAAGGGGGAGAATGTATTTATGCTTGTTAGTTCTGGAAATAAACAATATTATTCTGCACATTCGTAAGGTTGAATACTTTTAAGTACACAACATCCTGCATCTTTAGTGATGTGTGAACATAGATTGTACTTTTGCAATAGGGCATAGTGCCATCGTGCATTAATATGACTGGTACAATAAAGAATAAACATTAGCTTTGTTGCACAAAAACAGAAAGCTCCATGCAGATGAGAAAAACCAGCTCAGTTAATTTGCAGCTATGATGTTTGTTTGTGCTGTATATACAGTACACAACACAACAGTCTGTCTTGGCAAAGATTAAGCAAGGCTCGGTCAGTTGCTATTTTTGCCAACAACATGGCGGTTGGCTCCCTTTCCTCTGGGAACGTCTTACTAGCGCTAATAACTCCACTAAGTTTCACTTGAGACTGTAAACATGGGAAGCAATCTAAATGTAAGTTTTGAAGCCAAAAATACTTTGAAAAAGACAGTCTGGTGGCTATAAATGATATTTGACCTAGCAGTGTAAACATAGGCACTGGCAGCGAGACAGGAAGTGTGGTCAGCGTTACACACTGACATGGCCTGATCCGCTGCCACACACATGGCTCTAGCTGGGAGACAGCTGGCCTACCAAGGCCTGCTGACACACAAATATGAAAAGGACTGACTAATTATTGGGGGAAAGGTTAGGGGGGTCAGCAAAACAGTCTGGAGCTGTCAGCCGCTCTGTTTTTCAACAATATTTTGCATAATAGCATTTAGACGGGGCTGGAGAAGTTGGTGAATGCTTCTACTAAATGGCTATGTCAAGGAGGATAAGTGTCAACTGACCAGGATTTTGTACTTTGACTTGGCTCACAAAAATCAGACATAATTAGGAGAAGGTGAAAATACTTTTAAAAACATGTACTCACTCCCAGAACTCAATGACTGGAGAAGATGCGTTGAGGTTTGTGATGTTGGTGGCATTTTCTCCATAGTAGTCAACGCAGTATTCTGCAGAAACACAAGCATTTTTAGGAACAATCTTCAAATAGAAACTTGGTGTAGAGATGATGTAGTTCACAATTCTAGAGTATTTTGTACTTTCTCATATCTAAAAACAAAATGGTGCATTGGAAGTTTTGTGCTGATAAGAACAATCTTCTATCTTATTCAATGTTTATTCCTCCTACCTGTATTCCAGTAGTGCCCACAGCCAGCCCACGGCAGCTCAGTGGTGAAGCAGTTGAAGAGGTAGAAGATGGCCCAGGCAAGGATCACTATATAGTACACGTTTAGATGAGCTTCAATTACCTGTGTTGCATAGCCGATGCCTAAAAGGGGGAAACGGATAGAGAAAAAAAAAATGCAGAGGATAATAAATAACAAATGATTCAAATTAATTACAGAAAGAACATCATTTGTCTAGAATGTTCAGGTCTGCCTTTGCGTTGATAAAAACCAGACTTGTGTGTTTGTGTGCGTGTGCGTGTGTGTGTGTGTGTGTGTGTGCTCTCACCCTCGAACAGCGGGCAGATCTTCCTCCAGCAGGTGATGCCTCCTTCACTGGTGAACTGACCCAAAGCAGTCTCCAGGAAAAACACAGGGATACCGCAGCACACGAAGAAGATGACATATGGAACGAAGAATGCACCTACACACACACAGACACGCAGGAGGGATAACACAACACCACACTAATGTTACTGAACCATACTGCAATAACAAGTACACAGCGAGAAAAAGCCCACACTGGGAGATGTGTGCTTTCTTTGACAGTTATGAAAATCAAAAAGTCCAGGTTATGCACTCTCAGCCACCACACTTGAACTGTATGCTGACCTTTTCAGATTATGAGGATCCATACTGTGCTGTAATGACACCTAATGGGGCGACCTGCCTCTTTTATTGACATATCTGTGCATAATGGATGAATAATCATTGCCATCATATTTTTTAACTCTTGGCCTGATTGAAGAGGATCTGCCTGAGGGAACCATAATATCTGTAGGTTAGTCTTACCTATATTGTCTTATGTATATGTAGTTTAATCCTAGTTCCTGTTTTTGTGCATATTTTGTCCATCCTCCCTACACAGTAAAAACAAATCCCCTACCTCCTCCATTCTTGTAGCAGAGGTAAGGAAACCTCCAAACGTTTCCCAAACCAATAATCTCTCCAGCCACAGACAGGACGAACTCGATCTTGTTGTTCCAGTGGCCTCTCTCATTGTAGTCCCCGTTGTCTAGGCTGGAGCTGGACCCTTCCGGGTCTTTGCCATCCTCTGGTTTACCGTTTATAACGGGCCCGCTCTTCTCAGCTGTCATGACGCTCCAGCAGCCGCTGAGATTGGGAAAAAAACACAGACAGAAGATTAAAAAGGTGACCTCATAGCTTTAACTTTAAATGGATTCATTAACTTTTTCTGGAAAATCTCTCCTGGCAAATATGAGGCTGAATGGGATTGTCCAATTAATGCAAAACCACGCCCATCCCATAGTACAGACTGCCAAAGTTCACATGAACTAACAGCAGTTTTCTGCTGATAATGGAGCTTATGGTCAGATTAGTCTAATTTATAACAAAAGCACTAAGACATAGACATGCAAGTGAACAAATATAAAAAAAAAGATTCAAGATTTCAGTATCCTCCAAATAAACTTCTGATCTGATTAAAAATGGACTCTCCTCTGCTCGACGGTGATGTAATGCATCATGTTAAATAACTTATCACGATCTGTGTGTAACCCAACCACTGACCATCCCCTCACTGAGTGAAAGTTCAATGAACAAGTCAAATATCAACCGAAAACAAACACAGAGCAAAAAAAGCAGAAAATCATGTACAAACATGAGCAATCATGCAAAGAAAAACCGAAGACATGTAACTTGATGAAGACTACTCACTAGTGTCCTAACAGTGGTAAACCTCCTTTTGGCTCCTGCGATGATGCGCACCAACAATTGCCTATACAAAACACAGGATGGTTAAGCCAGATCAGGGGGGTGAAAAAAGGAGAGAGGGGGCAAAAAGAGGAAAAAGAGAACAATCTGGATCCGCGTTGAGTGAAGTGGTTTTGTTGAGTCTCTCGTCTATATAAAGGAAGATCCCAAACGTGGCAGAGTGACGGGAGATCTTACACCAGGCGATGGATAACGTGCGACTGCGCTCCCACTCTCCAAGCGGTCTACTCTCAAGCGCCTCCAGTTGGATAAAAGCCATGTGGTGACCAGTCTAGCGCTCACTCCAGCGTTACCACGGCGCAGAGCAGGATGGCACGGCGAGACGCGCAAAACCTGAGCAAAAGTTACAATGGTGCGCAAAAAAGAGTTTTATTTACTGTTTAAGCACATTATTATTATCATTATTATTTTTTTTTTACCACTGGCTTTAATTATAGGACATGCATGAATGATGTCAGTCAGATGCGTCCTGTCAAAGGTAAACATGAACTCAGTGGTACTATGACTGGCGTGCGTATTTTGGACCCAATGCAGATAAATACTTTTCAGAAGCAGTTCACATACATACATAGGCATGTAAAAACATAAACTAATAAAAAAACTAAATGAATTAATGAAAACAAAAACAAAAAACAGGAAATCTCTCCATAGGATCCACAAATGCTGACTGTATGTGCCAATACAGCCATCAGGTTGTATTTGGCACACTTTTGCTATTCCGCTAGGTTATATATCATTTACAGGGACACATCTTTATCTTAGAAGGACTAAATTCATTAAATTATTTTTGGATAACATAATATAATATAATAACAAAACCTGTTAAATGATGCAAGTATGAGATACAACTGTGAAAGTAACTTTTTAGCTTTAAAAACGTCCCTTTTGCACCCTTTTACAACTTAATTTGTTAATATTAGTCATTTATGGCCAGTTACGTTTCCTCTAAAAAAAATTAAATAACTAATTCACACAATCACAATTTGATACTAAAAATAATAATAATTCTGCACTTTATTAGCATAGCTGATGAAGACCTTCAGTACCTGCTAGGTTATCACGACTGTAATAATTTAGAGAAAAATGAACAAACATCTGCAAAGAAGCAGACAAAACGTACTTATTCAAGAGCTGTGTTGTTATTACACAGTTTACCCACCAGAGGTCACTAGCTTTGCTCTTCAACTATAAAATAAAATAAATAATTTAATAATATAAAAATAAAAATTAGCAATTGTAAGAAGATCCTCTTGCAAAGTCTTTGTCAAAATAAAAATGTTTTATCATGTGCCTACCATTAGAAATTAATTAATTAATTAATTAATTTAAATCTTAGTTAATCTTAGTAGCACTATGGTGTAGACAGTCTCTAAAATTCCAGTCCACCTGCCCTGCATTGGAATGTACATAACAATATAAAATTTAGTTAAAAAAAAAATCCACACAAAAGAAAAGTTGAATAAATAGGCAACTTTTGCTCCTTTCACCAAAAGTGTTTGTTAGTTGAAGACTTGTGGGAAGTCAAGTCTTAATCTTCAAAGAGGCAGTGACCCCATTTGATTTATGAATTGATGTCAACAGTCTTGTTTCCTTTGTCAATACATTTGCTCCTGGGGCTTTGCTTTCAGCATACCAACTCACAGCTCTTTGTCCCCTCCAGAAGTCACTCTGCACTCAGTCATACAATGCAGATGGATTTCCTCATTTAAAAACATTGGATTGTAGTTGTCACCTTCTAATGATGAATGATCAGCCTATCATAAAGTCCTAATAACCCACGCTGTTTTAAAAACAAATGTTTCCTTATTAGCTGAAAAAGGAAGTTTGATGGTTTGCAGGGTTTGTTCATACAGGAGTTGATTGCCTGGTTTCCAGGCGTGATAGACTCGTTGCACTAGGAACTCCCCTGACTCTAAAAGCCTGACCTAGTCTCTAAGAATCCCTTCACGCAAGGGTCACTTGTCATTAGAAGCTTAAAGGAAGTGTCCTGCATAAAAAGTATGGCCACCCAAAGCGGCTGGCAAACACTCACTGTGCTTTTCAGGCAGAGTCAAGTCTTTATTTATGCTGCCCTGTACAACATTATCAGAGTAGGAATGCTTGATGAGGATCGAACTGAACATTTCTTCAGGTCGAGGATGGTCCAGGTCCTGTTTTTTGCCTCTTTCCATTTGGTATGAAGGAGCAGCTTTATCTTTCAAAAGTGTTTCAGTGGTGATAGTCCAGGACCGGAACATATATAATTTTCAAACCTCAGGAAGGCAAAGGCTTATTCATGGACAACAGTGAATTGTGTTAGAAAGAGAAATCCTGTCATTCTCACTTTGAAAGATTTGTTGACAAGACGACTACAGGTCTCTCCTTCACTGTTATCCTTTTGGCTTAGTGACTCCAAATGAGCAAGAAGCTTCATAGTTATTGGCTGCCTTACTTCTATTTCAATACAAAGGTGTGGTTTCATTGGCTGTTTGAGTCAGGAGGGACAGAATGACTTTGCTGTCCAGTTAGGACACTACGAAGAAAAAGCATGTTGCTAGGATACTCATTATCAGCCACTTACAAGATGCTGCAAGAGAAAATTTAAAAAACTGAAAAGGGCAGAACTGTGTGGGACAAATAGAGAGTACATCAGAGGCAGAGATCTGAAGAACATAACAGTAAAAAAAAAAAAAAAAAAAAAAGAGAAGCAGACAAGTAGGGAAGCAGGATGAAAAGGAGGGGCAGTTAGAGAAACAGAGTGGATAAAGCTGCCTGTCTGCATCTCTTTCAGCATCTCCTCACATGATGTTGCATAACAGTGGGGGGAGTTTTGCAGCGTTTTGTGAATGCTGCTCAATTTGTCTCCAAACATTATAGAACTAATACCCTCTTAGTCTGTCGGAGATAGCTTCCTGGATTTGCGTGTTTCAGCTCATTTGCTCATTTCTTCTTTTAGAACAAATGAAAAGATTCAGGAGCACATAACCCTTTGAAGCACTGACTTCTCTTGAAACATTATTTAGAATTTTTAAGAGTTTTTATATCGCTTGCATGCATGAATTCTCTTATTTGTGCTTGTACTGATTCACTCTTGCAGCTTTCATCTGCACTGTAGCCAGCGGCTGCTGACAGCTGTGATAAACTCACTACAGGCTAATTTCACCAAACAGCACACATACAAAGTTAGGTGAACACAGCAGAACATTTAGCAGCTGAACTTTATGACATCTAATTAAAAGTGACTCGGTGAAGAACAACACAGAGGTGAAAATAATATTTACTGATGACTAGAGACACAATCCTAAAGTGTAAACTCACTGCTGTTGTCTCATTTGTCATTAAGTTATAAAGTATATTTTGTGTTTACAGTTTGTCCTGATGCCCCCTACTGGCCAACAGTAGATGAATGCTGCTTTAAGAATTTTCTTGAGAGAAATGTTGACACCAAACTGTTTAATGGAAGGAAATTTGTATAGATGTTTTATAAAAAAAAAAAAATTAAAAAAAATTAAAAAAAAAACACCTCAAAATTGTCATATGTTTGACACTTTTAGGTTTGAGCCAATTTATATATATTAAAAAAAAACTGAATTGATTGACAAAAGATAAAGTCATAACTTCCAGATCAGTGAGCCAATGCCTTGCCATTCTAATGCCCCTCAAAGTGTATAAACCTGGAGCTCAATAGAGACACCACCCCACATCTTCATATCAACAGCAATTTGTTTGAGTAATTCAACAAGATGCCCTCAGAACATTTCAACACGGGTCACTTCACTGAGACAGCTTTGGACTGCATTGATGCACAATTTTCACCAACAACAAAAAGAAACTGCGAGGGAAAGTGAAGAGAAAAGAAGCTAGGGGAAATGCAAGACAAAGAGCCCAGTGCAACAGATCCCAAACTCAGGTTCAACAAACTAGCTGCAGCCAGTCCACTGCATCTATTCAACATTTCTTTTACCACAAATTAGTCTGGTGTCCAACAGAAGGTAATATTTACATTCACAACAATAGCGAGACACTATCAGATAGATGTAATAAAAACAATGAAAGAGTGAAAATCTAACAAACAACCGCATATACATACACGTATACATACACATACACACACAGACACACTTAAAGCACTGCACACACACCCTGACCCCCACCTTACTGCTTTCCTTGGAGAATCCAATAGCTTTTTCTGGTTGGCAAGAGAGGAGCGTTGAGTAGCGACCAACCAGGCCACCCAGTAGTGAATGAAACCTGCCAGCAACACCCTCGGCACATGCCAATACAGCGGAGAGGACTCATATTGGTATGCTGCATATTGATAATATTGGAGAACAGCATTACTGTAAATGCAGAGGCTTCAGTAAGGCTGCAACAACATTTGGAAATTTGATTGCAAATTATTTGTTACATCATGAAACCATCATCTGTGCCTTAAAAGGCTATTAAACCACTAATCCACAACACTGTAAGACCAGATAAGTTGAGTTTACTTTAAAAAAAAAAAAAAAAGAGAAATGTACTTTCTTTAAAAAAAAATGAAGTAATGATTAATGAACTTTTTAAGTACATTTAACTTAAAGCTCTTTTTTTTTTAAGTAAACAACTTACCTGGGCTTACAGTGAACAGCAGGGGTATTCCAATCCGGTCCTCGAGGGCTGGTGTCCTGCATGTTGTAGATAGTTCCCTCTTCCATCACACCTGGAAGCCATTACATCATTATCAGGCTTCTGCAGAGCCTGATGACGAGCTGATCATTAATTGAACCAGGTGTGCTGAAGAGGGAAACATCTAAAACATGCAGGACACCAGCCCTCGAGGACCGGATTGGAATACCCCTGGTGTACAGCTCCACCCCCACTGAGAAAAGTGGCGAGTCAGCTACAGCAAACACCTAGCTAAGAGAAAATATCCGTGGAACAGGTCGATGGAACTGGTGGACAATAAAACCAAACACTCCTCTCATGGTTAAAACAAGCAGTCGTCGACGGCCGACAGCTGCTTAGAACGTTTGGAGTTGTATCTTGGATGATAAGTACCCAAACTCCTATAATAGCTACTCTGACAGAAAGCAGAGACTGAGACTGGCATGTCCAGACAAGCAAGAAAAACAGGTGTGGTCATAACTAAAACTTATTAAGTTAAATCCATTTAACTTAAATTTATTCACACATTCGACTATATCTACAAATGAGTTGACTGTACTTTATATTTTCTGATAATTTCATCAAACTTATATTTCTAAGTGCATTCGAAAACATTTTTTAAGTATATCTGACATCTTACAGTGAAATATGCTTCAATAAAGTAAAGTGGAGTTCCTCAGCTTTTCAGTGATATTACATAGCTCTTGTTTGGACATGTAAAGACTCCATAGTGAATATGTTTTTTGCTTTAACGTGCACCACTGATTCATCATCATTTTCTACTTAAAGCCAATGAGCGGCTCTACTCTGAGTATTATGAAGCCTTTCTTTTCCTTTATACAGGTCATGCATCATATATTATAAGAAAGAGATGATTAATTTGATTATATAGATACAGTGCTGTGTATCTACCTCCTGTTTTATGTGTTGTTGAATTATTGGTGTGTGTTGTAGAATAGTAGTATTATTACCCCGCCCCCTGAAGAGGAGGCAAGAAATATTGTTTTTGGATTTTTGTTTGTTTGTTGGTTGGTTGGTTGGTTGGTTTATAGATTGCCAGAGACATAGAATAGATGTGATTACATTTTGGGAAAAGTAGGTCAAATTTCCAGTTTTTAATGAATTTTTAAAATCTTTTTTCTTCTCCCATTTACTTATAATGGGTGCAATTTCAAATGTCTAAAAAAAAAAAAGAAATTGTGCCAATTTACTTCAAACTTGGCACACATATAGAAGCAATTGATATGCTGACTTCAGCACATGCAAGACATGATAACATCAGCTGGATCGATGCCAAAATAAGTTACAATACTTGTGAGGGGTGCGGTTTGATGTGCCTGGCACCACTTGTTAGTATAGTATTTTGTGTTTCTTTGTAGTTGTGATTTTACTTGTTTGTTATCCAGCTTTGTTGTGTATATCAATCAAAATCTTAAAAAAAAAAAAAAAAAAAAAAATCCCCAATGGCGTTCCTGAGATATATTACATTTAAAGAAGTTAAGCTCAAATCGTTACATAGAAAATAAATGTCATCACATGATCATTTTATCCTATTAAACATTTCTGGGAAACTTCCAGTAATTGAGAAATGAAGTATTGAATCATTGCCAAAATATTTGTGTTGAATGAGGCTACAGTAACACTGACCCCATCCACGTTTGGTCCATAAGACTAGAAGTGAAAAAACAAAAAAATTATTATCTACAACAAAATACAGACTGTTGGGAACAATGCAACATGAAACAACGTTTTTACTATCAATGTTATTGGGTCATGGTGTACAAAAAATGCACAACATGAGATTTATATTGAAAAGAAAGACATTATTAAACATACCAAACATAAATCATTTTGTCATGTTTTTTATCCTACTTCATAATACCTAAAAAAGTAAAACTAACACTAAAAATAAATAAAACTAAAGAAAATAAGTGGTTCCAGGCACAACAAACCCTGCCCCTCGCACATGTAGCTTATTTTGGCATCGATCCAGCTGATGTCATTATGTCTGCGTGTATGGTGATGTTGGCTTATCATTTGCCTCTATATATGTGGCAGATTTGAAGTACATTGAAACAAAATTGATGTTTTTATAGACGTTAGAAATTTTGCCCATTATATGTAAATGGGAGAAAACAATTGTTAAAAAATTCTTTAAAAAATTTGACCTACTTTTCCCAAAATGTAATCACATCTATTCTGGGTCACTGGTAGTCTATAAACCCAATTTAGTATGAATTCAATTAATAGTTTTGCTGCTACTGACATGTGAAATTTGGTCCATTATAAGTAAATGGGGAAAAAAAGTGTAAAAAAATCATTAAAAATTTGAACTTTGACCTGCTATTCTCAAAATGTAATGGCATCTATTCTGGGTCAGTGGAAATCTATAAACCAAATTTTTTATGAATTCAACCAATAGTTTTGCTACTAGAGTGTTAACAAACAAAGAAGCAAACAAAGAAACAAACCAAACCAAAAACAAGTGGTGCCAGGCACAACAAACCACACCCCTCGCAAATGTTCTAGCTCTTAATGGACATCTCCCTCTCAAAATGTGAGACTATGGGTTTGACCTTTCTAGGTCGCTCAAGGTCAAAGGTCATGATGCCATTTTGGAGCCTACATGTAGTTTCCTATCTGTCAGCATTATTAACTGAGTACTTATCACCACTCTTTTTGGAGTTACGACCATTTAAAATCCTATGACCTTGATTTTGACCTTTCAGGGTCACTCAAGGTCAAAGGTCTTGACACCATTTTGAAGCCCATGCCAGGTTTCCTATCTGTCAATAATAGTAACTAAGTCTCTATCTGCACTTATTTTTCTGTTATAGTCCATTTTAGTTTTTTAGGTATTGACCGAGTGACTCCCGACCTCTTCAGTCAACAATAGGTCCAAATCTATACATACGCATATAGACAAGTGACATACCATAATAAGATGCATAATTGAAAGACGAGCATTTTGGTGCTCATTGGAAATCTCTAAGATGAATAGTTCTAAAGTTATATCCAAAATTAGATTTTGACCTTTATTGTGACCTTGACCTTTGACCTAGAG
>JAPQRP010000024.1:17772512-17826748 GCA_037367295.1 Apogon hyalosoma | reverse complement strand
GTGAAACAATTCAAGGTTTTAACCTTTTACCATCCATTGTTTTCATTTTCAAAGTAGATTAATTCAGATATCTCTTAAACATGAGCCTACCCATATTTACGGATCCTTTTCACATTTCATTACAGTCCCTAAAACAGAACTTCAGTCGTCACTCTAATTTTATCTGCATTTGTATTTCTCTAGACCTCCCGAGATATAATTTGTCAATTTTATTCCTTATCTGTTAAATTACTTCCAAATCTGTTGTAGATAATTATTCTGATAATAATTCTGTTTAACGTGGATGATGACATCATGTTGAATTAAAAGTGCCTTTTGTTAAATTCTATCTTCAGTCCTTCACTCAAGTTTTTGTTCCAACATCTTAGAATTTTTTTCTTCAATTGACTCTTAAAGTCTGCAACTCTCAGTGAGATTTGTAAGATAGTTCATGGCAATTAAATTTCCTCTCATCACATTTATTCCATGCTGCACAGAACCACACAGTCTATCATATGAAGCATCCAAATCCTGTTGGCTATTTTTAATACATCTCAGCTACTTTATTAAGTCCAACAATATAATGATCCAATGGCCAGAAGACAAAAATGAATCAGCGAGTCGACTTTGTGGCGCAGTTTTCTTGGTAAATCAGTAAATCTAAATCCTCCTAAATAAATAAGCTCTTACCTTTAACATCAATAAAATGGTTACATAATTAGCATCTATTACTCAGAGAATAAAGGCCCCACTCCTTGATGTGTCAGTGAACTAATTTGGGTTGAAATCACATAACTTCATGTGAGACAGTAAAGGAATCGATTACCTCCTGTCCTTTGACTGAAAGTGATGTGAAGTTGTCATGCCTGAAGGTATGTGTCCACTGAGCACTCAACATTTTACATTACTAAAAATCACAATTACAGGAATTATAGGAACTTTACAGGAATTTTCTACAAATTACCTACACAAATCTACCAATAGAATAGAATAGAATAGAATAGAATAGATCTTTATTGTCACTGTCAAAGGAACAGTGGAAAACTGTTCTGTTTAGTAGCAAAAACAATTAGTGCAAAAAAAGGACTCTATAAAATATCACACAAAATACTGAAAATGTAAGCAATGTGCAAAAACCACAAGATAAAATATTAAATATACATATCCAACTAAAGTACTACAAAATAAAAATTCAGTGACTACTGAATAGCCCTAAAGTCACTGGCTGATGTAATATGTGTGCACATTTTTATATATAATGTGGACATTTCAGCTCATATAATGATACCTTTGACATTGCCTGAATCAACCCTTCATTTTTTCTTTGTTAACAGAACGAATGCCTTTATCGCTTTTGTAAGAACATATGTTTTTCTACTCTACATGCTTAGTCACAAAAAAAGAAAAAAAGAAAAAGATGGACCATGGTTACCAGAGTTTTTGATGATAGTAGATTGTAGCATTAGCACAGATAATATTCTAATAAAAACAGTCGCTGACTTCTAAGTCAGTCCTTGATGAGCACCAGGGTAATTTCCACCAGATTTCTCATGGGAGACTGATAATATTAAAACTTGTATGCAATCATACACTGGGCTATTCTTAGCTCTGTCTGTCTCCATGCTCACCTGGCAGACAACCATTTGATGCATGAGCTATCAGTACATCCTGCAGAGCAATGGACCATGGGTAATGAAGACAAACTGGAAATATCACACAAATAATGATTGGCGGCCTCTCTTTCTCCTCCCCTCTCCCCCTACCTCAGGAAGAAATGTTGATCAGTCTGAGAAATGTGACACCCACGTCTTCCTCTGATTTTGTCATTTCACTTATCACCCGCTGACATCTCTGTATTGACACGATGAGTTGGGAAATGGGGCTATTATACCTGTAAGGTTCAGAGGTAGGATGGTAATCACAGACCTGTCCATCTGCTGTCACTGGAGAATTCAGTGTAATTGTGTCTCTGGGTGGGAGAGCCAGAAAGAAAGCATGAAGTAAACATGTGTGAGTGTGGTCATGTGTGTGTTTCTATTGCAAATTAAATTCCAGGGGTGACATGTGACTCATATTAATTAATTACTTAATCTTAAAATACTATCCTGGTACTAAAATACTTTCTGTTTATCAACTGTATAAATTATGTCATGAAGAACATCTTTGTTTCAGTCAATAGTGAATTACAGTAAGTGGTAAATTAAATATTAACTTGGTTGATCGACTGTTTTTCTCTTTTTGGGCAGGTCAGGAATGGTGACAAAGAGGTTAAGTCAGGTTGTGTCCAATGGGGCACAACTTCTGAAAAAAAAACAAAACACAATCATTATATGATTTAAGATATTTGTCCATTTAACCCTTTATAGGGCACTCATAGAAATACTATAAAATTCAAAATTTCAGGCTTAATATGTTATTGGAGGACATAACAAGACTTTATTACTTTTGTGACACTTTTCAAAACGTTTTATTATGTAGAATGGAGTTAACATATTTGGTTTCTTGGCCATAAGTGGCAAAAATTCAGAACAAGACATGTAAGGTGAAAGGAACGTGTATTTTAGAACATTAGAACATCACTTTTAGAACATTAGAACAACATAAGTACTGATCCAGACCCCTGTCCACATCCATGTTATCGCTTTGAACATCATTCCTTACATTAGTACCATTACTTCATGGTACCTAACAAAGCAGGTCCACTCACTGTTCATGCAGAGGTGGACCTTACAGACCCTGTAGACCACTTTGGACCTGAGATTGTTGACTCACTGCCCTCACTGGAACTGCTGCTGTCACTGTCTTGTAACGTTTGTAGAAATTACCAAAAAATAGTCACTTGCCCAATAAAGGATTAAGAGATAATCAACTGACTGTGTTGTTTGATTTTTCACAGTTTTGTCATCTATTTCTGAGCATTAAAGTAGTCTTCTGATACATTTCTGTGCAAAGTTCAGTTTACGAATGGCCGTACTGGACAATCCACCTTCTCTAATGTGAAAACCAATAGACCCAAAAGTGTATCAGACTGAAAACTGTGCAATATTCAGCTCCCATTGTATGACTTGCATCTATGTGGACTGATGCATATTGTCATTTAAAGCTGCCATGCCAAATGTATTGTTTGTTATAATAACATGACCCATATATAATAAGAAGATAAAGTCTTTTTCTGTTCAAGCAGGGTCTTGGGATGAGGGTCACCTCCTTTATCGTGCTCCAGTCGTCTACTGACTCCTCATCAATGACCTTTAACTCTGGCTCTCTGAGGTTTCGTTTTTCAGTTTTTATTCATTTCAGGCAGGATGTTTACTTCAGATTCAACCATTTACAGTATGACCTACAGTGCATCTGTGCTCTATTGAAGCTCTGAAACATCTGCACAAGCATGACACGGACAGTTGTCGATTATAAAATGTCTCAAATGAATACACAGATGCGCACAAAGAATTTCATAATTTGCGGAACAGGCAGGGTACATACGCTCAGTAGCATTTGTATAGTGTGCTACCGATTTAAAATGTAAACTACTGGACGTAAACAGGCCTGTATGCAGTTCTGATGTCCATGCTGCCTGAACTACCGCAATGGTTGGTTAGTTTGTCTTCATCATCATTTCCTCCACCATCATGTGTTGTCATAACACACACACAGTTTTAATTTTTGTTAAATCATTGGTAAATCATTCAAATCCATTTCCACATCTGCAACCAATGAAAGCTTTTACTGGGGACCTGATTTTTCATGTAGAATTTGTAGTTAAAAAAAATAAATAAATAAAAAACTAAACAAAACATTTACCATCATGTAAGTGTGGAAAATTTGAAGCTGTTAATATTTGAAATAATGAATGAATACATATTTTCTCAGTTCAATTCTAACAGGCCTGTCTTCAGCACTGTGAACTCATGCATTTAGGGTTTTGTAGATAGGCAGGTACTGTACCACAGTTTTGGAGTTGCCATAATGGTGGTAGACTGTGTCAATATTTCTAATAATTACTACAAATTAAACTGTCCCAAACTTTCAGCCACAAAAAGACTCCAATACTTGTAACATGGGGTCATCACTGCCTGAGTATTTGCCAAAAATAGACATGGAAGGCATGTTGGCCATCAGGGTTTTATGAATATCATACCACAGATGACCTCTACTGGTCATAATTCTGCATTGCAACACCTTACCCCTACCCCCAACAACCCTCTCCTTCAGTAATCTAAATGTCACCACTTTCATTCTCCTTAAATGACCCTGAGTTTTGCACCAAGTTACACAATAAGAAACAACAAAAACATCCAAAAGTTTACAAGTACGAATGTACTGTCACACTATGCACATGACTCACTTCCATTTTACTTCTGATGTATTTTTACCAGAAGGAAATGCGAGTCCTGCAGAAAGGTCTGTCACATCTTTTTTGGCTAGTGTGCAGTGTATTTACACCCCTGAGGTATATTTGGGATATAACAAGTCACCACATATCACCTTTGCTTTGAATCAACTGACAGCATAGCTGTTAGTGCATGAATACAACGTGTGTGTGTTTTCCCATGTCATTCCCACAGTCCCATCCCCCCAACAGGAACCATAGTCTCCCCTTATCCCATTAAGACAATTGCCAAGACTGGCATTCAAACATTTGCACGTGTGTGTACTCATGTGTGTGTTTGTGTGTATGTTTATCTGCGTGCAACACACATACACACAAACACACATATACGGACGAATGCACACAAATATACCAACCCCATACACACACTAGGCTGAGAAAGAGTAATTTCAAAATCAATCCTTTAGGAGAGAAAGAGTGAAAAAGGAGAATGAGAACCCCGAAACCTCCACCAGTGTTGGCTGATTGTAAAGGACTGTCAGTTACTGCAGCTTTCTATTGGGCCAAAGGGAAGCAGCAGGATTCAACTTGGGGCCCAATAAAGGGCTATTCTTCCTGGAAATCAGCCCTCGCACATGGACTTGAATGCACTCGGGTGCTAATCTTCTGAGCTGTGGGAGCCCACTCTAAATTCACAGGCTGTGCCACCCGAACAGGCACAGCCACGCATGCTGATGCTACTACACATGCTACCAGGCTAATGCAAAGGCTAACACAGGGTTAACAGCTGAAAAATGACAGTTTGTCTTCTTTTGCTGTTTTTTTTTCTTTTTTTTGTTTTTGTTTTTATTAATATTTTAATATTATAGGGTTTATTTAATCAGGAAAAAAGCTCATTGAGATTAAAAATGTCTTTTTCACACATTGGCCCTCTGATAAGAATGAGACTAATTCTGCTATGTTTTCTTTCTTTTTTTATTGTATATGTTTGCTTCTACATGTCTCTTATCAGTGCTAGGGGTCGTCACAGTCAAGTCATAAAAATCTGTTAAGCTTCAGTCTAGAGACTCTTTCATCTTCAGAATGAATTGGGAAATTACAAACATAGTATAGTATCTGACCTCTGGAAAGTAGTTTAGTGGAAATGGATCACAGTGAAAAAAGAAAGAAAGATCATTGCATTTTGCAAATACAACAAAATTAGGAGTACTGCTTCTGTGTAGCGCAAAGCAAATGAAACTGAGACCATTTACATTAGATTTCACAGGAGGCTCAGCGATGAAAGGTCAAAACCTGAAACAAGTAACAACAAAGCTTTCTGCACTTTCTCAGGATGAAGATATAGCTTCAGCAGTAATTTGCAGACACAGCCATTAAAAAGTGTGTCGTACATGTATTTTGGTGGTACATTCACAGCTAGTATTTTGTTTGGTGAATAACTGGAGTCTGTGAAATGTTTTAGTATTTTCTTTGCTGTCTTCAAAAGCTGTCAGATTTGAAGGAAATCAATGTATACGTCACCTTTCAACAAGGCTTACATGAGACTTACATGTCAAAATCACATTACAAAGGTAAAAATCACATTTAAGCAGGAGTAGTTTTGTTAATGATGCCCAGGGTTCATCACCTGAACTTTAATCATCTTCCCATGCTATGGAGTTTCAGACACACACCATTCATCATCGTTACACACTGACCCTGTTTTCACTGCCTCATTAACTACAGTCTGATTCTAAATCAATTTGTGCTCAGCATGTGTTTAACCAGGAGGTGGTCAATTAATATTCCACATCTTAAGCAGCCTCCATCCTTACCGTGGCAATTACACCCTTTTATCACAGTTTATCAAGCGGACACTGCTCACTGATCAAACACCAACATAAGGAGTGTCACAGCACAGACACTAATGTGTGATTAATCTATTTCATCAGCACCTATTGTTAAATTCAGGAAACAAAAGAAGACAGTATGGGTTAATTTAGGGGGGAAAAAAACAAAGCAACACCTTATTAAAATTAAGCATCTTACTTATTGTTTCCTTTACACCATTGAAAAGAATCTTAATAAAAGACACTTGAACTGATGAGCTTTAAAGCCAATAGATGATGGATTATGCTGATGTTTTCAGTTATCTCTGGTGAAATACTGCCCTCCAGTGGACATTAATGTACATTCATGGCCTTCCTGCAGTATTACGCAACAGCTCTCGTTTTGTTTTTGCAGAATTACCTGGTATTTTAGATTAATAAGGTAAAAAAAAACAAAAAACAATTAGCAGTTAGTAGTATTGGTGCTTGGTTATCATCAATCCTCTATGTTTTTTGTCCTTTATGCTTCTTCTTCTTTTTTTTTTTTTTTTAACAATTTGGTCTTTTTATTTGTTTTTCCCTTTCCATTTCCCTTTTAAATGATCTATTAAAATATGAGAACATGTAATATTAACAAGACTGGTCTTGTTTTACACTGAAAAGAAGATTTTAGGCAGTGCAGCGACATTCTCCACCGGCTCCTCTTCGTCGTCCTCCTCCTCCTCAAAGCAGGATGGGTTCAATCCTGCTCCATGCTGCAGGTGTCGGCACTGTTACATCACAGTATTTCAACCAGTCTTGCATAGAGTTTATGGCATGCACAGAGTGACTTCAAGACTTTCAGGAGAGTAATAACTACAACAACACTTCCAATACACTGAGACACACAGAAGTAGAACATGAATCTAGCTGTTTAAAGTTGATGGCTTACATTTAAAACCTGGTGTGCAAGGCAGAAGACCAATACTTAACCCGCTTTATTGTCACTGCAGTGGACTATTTTGTACTTGGCAGCTTCCTAATGTACCTCTCTAGAAGATAAAGGTGCAGAGCAACAAGATAATCCAAGGAAGGAGGCAGCAAAGACATGGTTCTGTCTCTATACCTCTGCAAATAATAACGATATAATTATTCTTGTTCAGTTTATCTTTAGTGCTAATGACAGTATGTGTAATTGCATCCAGATGAATATTCTGCTGGTACTGCATACCACTGACAATGACTTATTTCCATATTATCACAAGTGGATGGGTTGAGGTCTATATTATGCTATAATAAAAACCACATGTAACAGTACTGTAATTAGTTGCATAACCCAACAATCCTGATATGTTAATAGTGTAAACCCAAAGGACAGAGCAAATGTGGCTATTCGCAACTGTGACGATGCCCCTTAATTCTTAAAGACCTAAAACTATTCTTGTGGTGATTTCCAAAGGATTTTTTCTCTACATTTCCAAAGTGATTTATCTCCATTTATTACAATACTATCCTCTGCATTTTGCAATTTTCAAATTAGGTATTCACCTAAATTTATTTATTACGTAGATGTTCATAGAAGCTCAAAGTTAATTCATAGGTTATATCGAAACAGAGGAAACTGAAGAAAAAGTGACTTACATATCATCAGCTGCACATGAAAACAAGCATTTACAACCACTGTCATTTGTCAAACTACATGAGTTATATTGGTGAATCAATGCTGCAGAAGATGACGGTGTTTCCGCGTTCACTGTGGAGACTGAAGGTCCAAATGGGTCATATCTGATGACCACGAAAAGCTGAGAAACTGAATTTCGACTGAATTATTTCAATGTATTGATAGGATCAGTGATTCAGAAGTTAAACATTTTAGATCAGTACATGCTTTTGGTTGTGTTTGTTTAGGCCTTTGAGAGCTAAAAAGGTAACACTGGTCCACAAGTAAAATGCCTCCAGAATAAGAGTAGTCATTAAGAAAAAACAAGTCCAAATGCTGATTGGCTGTAGTTTCCAAGATACAGTCTTGGGTCAAAATGGAAAAAGAGAATTCATGAGAGAATGGGTTTAACCAAAAGAAAGTTTTTGTTTCAGATCTACTGAATCTACTTCAAAACACTGTCTGTTTATTACAATACATTCACTTTACAAGATTTATACATCTATTGTATTAATGTAAATAAACTAATATATATGTGTAAGAGCATTTTATCATATAGATTAAAAGTGTCAACTAACCAGCACTTTTGTCATTTGTTTTTCCAAATCATCTTATTAAAGCATGTAAGATTTAGCACATACGTTTTTGAAAACTAGGGGCACTACAGAGGTATACTGTTGATGGTGGTATTGATGAAGTGAAAGAAGATACCTAACCATAAAAGTCAGCAAAGCGAAAAAAAAAAAAAATCTAAAGTAGCAATAATGTGTTGCAAGTTTGCTAAACTTGAAGAATTTGTTTTTTTGTTGGAAGTACAAATGTAAGTGTTCATTGGTAAAAACACTCCACCAGTCACCTGTAAGTATCCATTTAGATGTATTTAGCTCTTTTAGGTCTTAAGTGAATAAAATGAGGAGGTAAGAAATGAGGAAAAACGTGCATCAGAAGTCCCTGTTCAGACTGTAAACGGGTGTTATTGTCAGTGATTTCAAACCTCTCGGAGTCTTTGGTTTCTAAGAGGTCAAAAAGCAAAGTGATGAGCAACCACTGGTCAAAGAGCTCTTTTAACATTCAGCTCAAACATAGAGACATTTGCTTTATGCATACATAATCAAAACAAATAAATGACAGTGGAAAAACAATCAAAAGTCATAGGACATGTCACACGGGGCCAGGACACACCATGCTGGGTCATGCTGCTCCGGGAGATTTATTTAGTGATTTTTCATTTTTTTGTTTTTATTATGTTTTTCACTTGCGCTCATGTCAAGAGTGTGGTAAATGGGACAGTCAAGCAGCAAGAGTCACAGTTCAACATCGTCATCATCATTATCATCATCATCAATATTATCATCATCATAATCACTGTCACCACCGGTATTATCATCCTGCTCATAGTATCATAATAATTTTCATCATCATTTTACTTTTTCCTCAAGCTAGAAAATAATTTACATCACATTGTTTGACTGACTTTTGAGACCACAAACATTCCAGCAACACACTCTAGGATTAAGGGTGGGTAACAATCAGAAAAGCATGACTTTTTGCATAGTATTAAATGAACAAAGACATTGAGTTCTTTATTTACAATTATTGTATAGATAAAAAAAATATCATAAAAACAAGATGAACACTTAAATCACTTACCCATAAATGGCTAAGTATGCCAAAACGTTATCTGTTGGCATTTCTCTTTTTCTTTGTTCCACAAACTGCATGCTGCTAAATACAGTACATCGAGGCAGGTGAGAGTATATTGCAAGAAGTATCATTGATATCATCATTATCATTATCATCAGCATTATCATCGTCATCATCGTCGTTGTCATCATCAACATAATTATTGGTTGTTACAACATGTGTTATCATTTGGATGTAATCAAGATGTTTCTGACAGGAGCAGTGATCGATTACATACAGCCCAACAGCTGTGTCAGCAGTATGATTCGTTGTGGTGCATGATGGGAAACGTGGTCAGGAACAGTTCCTGTTTCACACCAGTCCGCAGGGAGTTTCTGTCCTCAGTGGACTCATTGCTGTATTTACAAGGATTATTTTTAACTCGGTGTCTTTGCATCCTCTTAAAGCTGAATGTCCTGGATGTAAAAGTGGTTTGAGAATGTTGGCTTAAGTCTTTTTTTTTTTTTCATCATTATTATTATTATTTATTGAAAATGCTGTTGTTGCTGTTGCTATGTTTTTTTGTTTTGTTTATTGTTTTTAATTTTTTACCAGACAAACAAAGAAATTGTCAAGTTAAAACATCCGAGAAAGAAAAGAAAAAAACAAATCAACAGCGTCTAAGCAGAATTGCAGAACTTTTTTTTTTCTTTTTTTTTTTTTTTTCTTCAACTTAAATAAGACAAATTTTATTGAAATGGTCCATGTTAACTTTTTCAACACGCCTGAGCTGACTGGTAAAGCTTGTGCACCCTCTCCAGATGATCGGATCGACTGGGAAATGACAGAGGAGGAGGATATAAAAAAGAAAAAAGATAGAAGTGCTTGGATAAATGATTGTATATACTGTAGTAGTGTATAGGTTTTTTAAAAGTAGAAAAATTGTCAATTATTTTAAGTTGCATAATGAGCCTATCATGCTTGCCAATGACTTCAGTTAGTAATAGAAATAACAATAGTACAGGCTAGTTAAGTGGCCTTGTCCTTCTGAGTGCAATAAGACTGGGTAAATGTGCCTTCTGTATGTAACTTCTCTCTGATAATGTCTGATTGGTCAAAGCACAATAAATATTTTACAACTAGTGAGTACAGTTGAGATGCTAGAGTACTGTATATTCTGTGACGGCAGGAAGACAAGCTTGGTTAAAACACACAAAAGCACATCTAGAATTACACCACAGAAGTTTTCATTCATAACCAGATAGTGCAGAAAAGGATCATCTTTTTTATATATAGAAAAAGAGTCAAAGCAACATTCCATTTTTGTTATAATTTTTTTTTCAGTTTTTCCTTTTTTTAGATGTTAAAAATGCCAACAGCTTTGTGGGGCTGCATGTGTCTCTCTGCTAGAGGAAAAAGGAAATCATTTAAAACCAAAATAAAGAAAAAGTGAAAAAAATAATAATTAAAAAAAATAATAATAATAACACAATGTATTCCAAATTGAAACAGAAAAATGAGTCTGA
The DNA here is from genome assembly GCA_037367295.1 of Apogon hyalosoma. Classification (NCBI taxonomy): domain Eukaryota; kingdom Metazoa; phylum Chordata; class Actinopteri; order Kurtiformes; family Apogonidae; genus Apogon; species Apogon hyalosoma. Next base: position 17,815,843 of record JAPQRP010000024.1, on the reverse strand, counting down.
TTTCTGTACAGATAAGCCAAATATATAACTTTTGAAAATTTCTAATATGTCTTGATTGCAGCCTTTTGATGGTCATACATATTTTAAAACATCAAGTCCATCAAGCAGGTTTATCTAGAAGACAGTTCACTGTAAAGGTCCTGATATCAGCCTTTGACTCGAGCCCTGACCCCAGGCCAGCGCTGAAGCACAGAAAAAATAAAACCATTAAAAAAACAAAAACAAAACAAAACAAAACAAAAAAACAGAAGTAGCAGTTAAAAAAAAAGAGTTAAATATTCCCCCTCTGTCACAAAAAGGAGGCCTCTGTTTAGAAAACCAAAGGCAAGCCACTCCAACTTGATCCCGACAATCATATAGAATAATACTAAGATTCCACATTTACTACGTTTCCCATTATATTTTGGTTTCTTTTTGTTTGTTAATCCTCTAAAAATATCTACAATATTTGACAAGATAGCAGGCAAATTCCAGCACATGGTTTTTCAGTAATAACACACCAATGCAGCTCTGGTCCATGTAGGTACATCTGAGCTTCAGCTTTGCCTCCCTCCTTCTAGAAACCAGGAAGTTTATCTCTACGAGGTTGTAAACAAATTACATTCTCTTTAAGACATAAATAAGTCAAAGTATTTTGAGCCATTGAAGCAGGAACAAGGCAACATGCCAACAAACAAAGATAAACTCTCTCTAAATATATTTATATGTATTTATATTTATAGAATATATCCCATAAATGCTATCATCATCATAGTTATTTTGCGTTCCTCTTTTCTGACAGGTGCAAAACTACTGTGCAAGTTGAGCCCTACCACCTCGTCACACATTTCCGTTGAAGGATGAAATAAATTTTTACAGTCGGATACATGTTCATGCCACACAGAGGGAACTTGCAGGCCCGAACTCAGAGAAGCTGTCTTTAAAACGGTAGTCCGCTGCGAGGCCTAGCCCATCAGAACAAAAGAACTCCAATAAAATTAAAACCCTTTTAAATAAAACTTGGGTAATGTACATTCATGCAGGAGCAACAATAATAATAACAATAATAATCAGAATCAGAATCAGAATAATAACAATGTTTTTCAATTTAATTTAAACTATTATCAGTATTGACAATGTTATTGTTGAGGAGAGGGAGTGTAAGGGGAGTTTAAAGTCTGTCCTGTTTTGCCTCCCTCCTCATCGTCCTCCTCCTCCTGGTGCCACCAAAGACACAGTTCATACGTATGTGCAGTTAGCGGCACACTTAGACAGTTCATGCTAACACGCATATAGTCATACTCACCATCACCGCCGCCACATACAACCACAAAAGCAGGATGGCTGTGTAGGTTTTGTGGCTTTGTTGCGCTTTTTTGATTGTATGTAAGTTTGTTTCTCTTTTCACCTTGCTTGTATTACTTCAGATTTTCTCCATTTCCAAAGAGCGGAGAGCTTTAAGAGCTCAAGGTTAGAGGGAAGATGGACGTTTTCCCACAGGACCTGCCCTGTGTAGGTGCATGAATAGGAGTAGTGGTTCGGAGTGTGGAGAATCGAGTTGGATTTAGGTGAAATTTTCGGAGTGAAACAGGTTACAGTTAGAAGTCTGGAGGAATAGGAGGAGGTGCCTCCAGACTGTAAATTAGAGGCGCAGGACAGGAAACATTAGAGCTGAGGTTAGGATCAGGGTTAGAGGCTGGTCTCCAAGCTGTGCAGAGGGCTGGCGGGGCTGGAGGAAGCGGCTGATTTACTGGTGTCGATTGTAAGGTTGATGCCACTGTCAATGGCGTTGTTATTCTTGTTAGGGGATGAGGGCTGGCTGGAATACTTCCTCCTCCTCCGGGCGGAATCATCGTCCGTGTCATCGATGAGAGGGATGTTGGGCGTGGAGTCTTCTATCCTAAACTCAGGGTGTGTCATGAAGTTGTGGATGGATGATCTGGAGTCTGGTTTTTCCAGGCCTTCATAGAGGGAGCTACGGAATGCATTCACAACGCGGATCTGTAGGAAAAGAGGGAGGGGAGAGGAGAAAAACAATAAGAGATGATATCAGTAACAAACTGAAGGGTTGGAGGGACCCTTGGGATGAAAGAAGAGTGGGAAGTGAAGGAGAGAACAGGCAGAGGGGGGAGAAAGGGAACTCTCATTTGAGGAGGGAGGTTGTAAGGAAAGAAAGGAGGAGGAAGAAGTGAAGGAGCAGCAAGAGAGAAGGCAAACTGCAGTCTGTGTTCTGCTTTCACAAGATGACTATAGTTCACAAGTCACTCAAGTTTGGCGTGCACTAAGGAAAACCGTGAGGAACACAATCAGAAAAAAACACAACAAAATCATACATTTCAAGAAAACAAATACCAAAGCAACACAAACGCTCGTTGTAAGTATACGCTTTAGTCCAATGTGCTGTATACCTAGAAACAAGCCACGTTAATAAATGGAATGCTCACAGAAAAAATTAAAGGAGAATATCACATGCAAGTTTGAAGATATCTGGTGGACGAGGTCAGTAAAAAGGAAGGAGGTTAGATCTGAAAGATCCAATCAGGCGGTTTAAAACTTCTGAAGGTACCAGAGCAGTGTCTGGGACAATATCCACACAGACTCTGAATGGGACACGTAAACACACAGATATAGCACAAGGTGGGTGAAGCACGGTCCCAAAACAGGGCAGAGGACACAGTCAAGTCTGCGTGACTGTGGGTTCAACACAAGCACTGTGTAAAACTCACAACGAAACATCCAAAAGAAAAACTGTGGCGTTTAGACAACAAGCGTACACAGCAGGTTAAAATACTGTATGAACACAGGAAGAAAAACAAAAGGTAAACACAAACTACATGCAACAAGACAACAGGATGGTGAGCAAGAAATGAGCTGGTGATGAACACCGGCACACGGACTGCTGACACTGAACAAATGGATGGGAATAATAAAAAAAATGTCATTTTTTTTATCATTGGTTTGAAGGTTCTCAGCTCCATGCACATCTAAGTAAACACTCAAGTATATGCTCCAATTAGCTACAAAAACCTTAAGTGTTTTTGCTTTTATCTGTGGAATATGAGACAGTGTTGTTTTAATCAAAGCCCTGCCTGCACTTACAACATCAGAAGTTTAAAGATGCAGGGTCTACCCACAGCATTAAATGGCTAAAAGCATATTATTTCATATAAGGGGTGTAATTTAATGACACAAAAATGGGTATCGCATCATTGTACTGGGATTTATAATGTTATTAACTTCTCGATATATTACGTGCACGGACCATTTGTAAAATATGCAACATTTTATTTCACAGGAGGCTAGAAATATAGATATATGCAATATACTGTTGCCCATAAAGGTGGGATAAAATATTTTTTGTCTCTTTTCGTGAAATGATTGCGACAAAGTGATTTATTCATGATAAAGTGTAACTGGGACTCAGTATGTACTCGTTGAACCTGGTCAAAGGTGATTACTGATCTATATAAATAGGAATAAAAAGAGAAATGTGTCTGAAAACAAAATTACTCCAGTTTTATGGGTGCCAGTGTACTTTGTTTACTATAAACGATCTTCCAAATATCAGTAAATAAGCAAAGTTTTAATAATTAAAATTTAAGTTGTTGAAATATCAACTGTCTGTATATCAATTACATAGACATTGATATTTCTAATATATTTACATGTATATTGATTTTTACTTAGTGAAAGAGAAAACTATATTTAAGAGGTTGTAACCAGTGGATGATCAGCTTTTTTAATGATAACATGAAACTCCTAATGTGTTCTATGTAACGTTTAGACTCTCAACTCTATTTGCTGAAGCTGAGTTGAAATTTGCTCAAATTCAAAAATCTTTCCAAATGATGCTGTGGACAAAAAGACTATCTTATTATTTTAATGCGCTCAAAATATATTCAGTGTGTGCAAAACCTCACATTTGTCAAAAAATGTTGTAAAGCTGCCTCTAATAAGAGAGAGTATAAGGAGACAAACAAACAAAAATCAAATTGAACAGCCTATCTGAATGAATTCATGTGACAGGATGTCTGACAAGTAACACTGATGGGGTGTCAGAAAAGGGTGGGGAGGGGGGGGGTTGAATTTACATTGCTGCTGCAGCAGAGGGTCTATGCCTGTAACTATGGCAACATGACAGTCAACTACAACGACAGTATGAAGCAACAAGACGGGATGAATTATTGGGTTCGTTTTATGGCGTCTTGCAGTCCTGTCCATTTTTATTTTCATCAAAGCGATACAGAGGGTGTGTTTGTGTCTGTGTACGTATGTGTGAGACAGAGACAGAAGAGAAAATAGATGTGGACAAAACCATCAAGGAGAGACCACCTGACATACCGGCTCTGCCCCCTACTGGCCCTGTTGTGCTTAGAGTTTTTGCACCATTGCAATGCCCATTTGAACAAATATAAACACTTGTTTGATGGTTTGTAGAGTAGCCATCTTATTTCCACACATACTGTGGTTGCATGTATGATTTGTCCTTACTGATGAGCTACCTCTAGTCATGATACAATAAAATCACCTGGAAAATTTGCTTCAGCGCATCACATTGCAACTTATACTTGAATGTTTACCCAGTCTCTTTGTAAATTGACCGGAATTAGTTCACATTAATGTCCGTCACGACATAAAAATGGGAGGATGGGAAGATGAAGGGGGAGGGTGAGCAGAGGGAGACAAACTCACAACCTGAAATGTCACGCCGTGGGTATCACCCTTAGTCCTGCGCTCCTAGCACTCTGGGGAAACAAACACACATTCACCAATGAGAGGACAGTACACCTAAGCATGGGAGGAGATATCAAGATGAATCTGAAATCTAGTATGAACAGCAAAAAGACAGAAAGAAGAGAGGAAAATGAAAAAAAAGCAAGAAAGGAAGAATAAAAGTCTTCAGGAATGCCAGCCCAAAATAGCCACAGCTATATTAATGTTTACAACAAAAAAGTTTGACAGCAGGAGTTGAATAATAACTTTTTTATTGGTGGCAGGATGGCATTCCTCAAGAAAAGAGTGCAGAGAAGCAGACTGACAGAGTTCTGACTCACGGCCAGTAGTGGGAGGAGCAGTAGCAGCAGTAGTGCTTGTAGGAGAGGAAAGGGCATTGGACAAGGACACGTGACTAGGACTAGAAACATTGGTTACATCCTGGGTCTGGCTGGTGGTGGATGATTGGCGTCTCAGAGCCCCCGCCCCCTGAAAGGAGGTGCCACTCTTGAAGGTGTTGACTACTTCAATCTGTAGGAGGAGAGCGGGACAGGAGAGGACAAATGGCTGCTCAGAGTGACAGAGACCAAATGGTAACACAGGTTGACTGACTGGGTGACGTTGGTGATAAAGGGAGCACAAAGTGTCGCAATCATGACACAGTGGGCGGGGATGCGTAGCGCGACCCCCTCGGGAAAATGGTGAAGGGGTAAATTTATACAAAAATACATTCCCTCACTTACCTTTAGATTGAACACTTCATATAGTTTGGTTCGATTTTCTAGATCATCAAACATCTGCCTGTAAGTTTTCTACTTTGACCCAGACACAATGGAAGTGAACAAAACGGATTGAGTTGTAGTTAGTTGTAATGCATTGATATAACATACTGAGTCTAGCATCTATAAGAAAACACCTTGCCAAAAACACTATGGATTGGGACCTATTTCCTAATAAATTACAAATATTTTACCAGCAGATTCTTTCTCCTTCCATTGCACAGGTAGACTTAAACGTATTTGGTTTTCAGTACAAAATTCGTAGCCATAGTACTATGACACATCCTTACGCATCCCAATCCAACACGTAGACAATGCTGCCCTCGATATCACAGTGATAACGGTCTGCAGAGATTGTCACAGAGGAAACAATTCAGCCACTGTTTCCAGTTGTGTTTAACTCCCACGTCTGACTGCTGATCCTCGGGGGTCCATACTATTCACATCGGTCCACTGACAAAAGGCCGCGTCTCTGTGTACCTACATAAGTACCCTTGAAATAAAATAACTTAAAGGATGTTACTAACTAACATTAACAGCATTGGTATTAACAAGCGCTTAATATGATCATCTAAGACGGTGGATGGATGCTATGACACAGTGACAGACACCAGTAAAAAACATAATCATGCCACTAAACAGCTCACTGGGGTAAATTGTAATTTTGTTGGTGTTTATAGCAACAGCAGCAAATCACAGCATTGGGTTTGAGTTTGGCTTTTTGTGTTCTCACCTGAGTCTGAATACGGTTGAGTCCTCTGAACCAGAGGATCTGTCCTCTCCTCAGCTCCCTTTCTGCATGGTCGATCTCCTCATTTTCTTCGTTTACATCCTCTTCAGGTAACTCATCTTTCTGACTTAGCTGGCCTGCCCTCCGCAGGAAGCGCAACCTACTGTTAGGTATGGTGGCTATCACCTGACCGAAAGAGAAGACAAAGAATTATGTCAGAGAAACGGTGACAAGCATAAAGTACAACAACACAGAGGAAAGAAACCGTGGTTAAACAGAATGAAAGCAAGAAAACAAGTAAAGTGGGGAAACAGAAAGACAGGAAAACAGATGAGTTTGCATTACCTGTCCCCAGACAAGCTCTCCCAGACCCAGGAAAACACACCACATCCACTTTTCCAGGTCTAGAGGTTGACAGCTGAATGGCTTCCCTCCAAACTGCACAATCACAATCTACACAAACCACAGCACAATTCAGACTCAAACATCATGAAAATAAACAGTGAGATTAAAGAAAAACTACTACTATTTTTATTTGCAGTAGTAATAGCATATGCTCACCTGCACAGCAAAGGTGCCAAAAACAATAGAGCAGAAGATGGGATTCCTGAAGATACCATCGAAGACGTTCCTTTCTCCATGGATTTTACGTGCATTTATCTCATTGAAGAGCTGCATCATGACAAAGGTGTTGAAGATGATAGTGTAGTGCTCCGACGGAGGAGAGTGGAGAGGTGCATTACGTCCACTGTCAATGTCAAAGATCTGCTCACCTACAGGGCAAAACCACCGACTATTACTCTGACTTTATATAAGAAGGTACAAAAGGAAGGGGCGGCAGAACAGGATTACAGCACATACCAACAAAAAGCAGAGTGAAGATGATAACAAGCTGGTAGACTCCATGTCCAAAGATGTTCTTAGTCATGGTGCTGGAGATGAGAGGTTTGTTGCGACCGTATGGCTTCCTCTTCAGCAGAGACTCTGTGGGAGGTTCTGTTGCCAGGGCCAGAGACGCAAAAGTATCCATGATCAGGTTCACCCATAACATCTGCACTGCCTTCAGGGGAGAGTCCTGAGAAAAAGCAAAGGACATTGCATTTAAAATAGCAGCATCATATAAAAAATATACAATATTCATGCATATTTTTCACATCTTACACCACTTTCAAGTTGTTACTGTAGTTGTTCTGTACTGAATTGTATGTATACGTTGCTAAAAAAAAGTCAGCAATGCAAAGTAAAGTCCTCCTCTGACCTGTGTGATGCAGGCACCGGTGAAAGCCACAATGACAGCGACAACGTTGACGGTAAGCTGGAACTGAAGAAACTTAGAGATGCTGTCGTAGACGTTTCGCCCCCACATCACCGCCTTGACAATGCTGCTGAAGTTATCGTCAGTCAGAATGATATCTGACGCCTCCTTGGCCACATCTGTTCCTGCGATACCCTGGAAGTGTGCAGATAAAGTACAACCAGAAAGAAAGTTGGGCTTCCTCTTCTACTGCCACATGCATCATACTGGATTATTCTGTAATTTAGCAGAAATCTGTCAAATAAGCTCTGCAGCCATTTAGGGAAAAAGATGAGACTGTAAACTGAATCCCACACTGATGACGATAATGATGTGTAATTAAATAGTGTGGTGAAGGTTTGGAGTTTTCCTGATATTCTTAACAGTTTTGTAAATCACAAGACAAGTAGGTGCATTTTTCTAATGATGCAACACAAAAAGGTCCAACATGTGAGGATGTATTTCTGACACTGTTCATTTTAATTATCTCATGTATATGACAACAACTAACTGAATATAGACTTGTGATTTACAAAAACGGTGTTTATATTTCATTTTTAATAATCTGCAGTGAGAAGATTAATCTGCAGCAGAGAATCTGTGTGACTGCATGGATCCACTAGGAGGAGCTCTTGATCTGCAGCTGGAAGCAGAAAGCTGAAGAAGATCCTAAAAATACTGCAGAGGTGAAGAAGATATCTGCAGATGTTGACTGAGATCAATCTCACAAGAGAGAAAGCAGGACAGAAAAAAGCCTCAAACAGAAAAGGAAAAAAAAAAAGAAAAGACAAGGGTTACTCACCATGGCAAAGCCAACATCAGCTTTTTTCAGCGCAGGTCCATCATTGGTCCCGTCTCCTGTGACAGCCACCACCTGCCTCTGGTCTGCCATGGTACTGTCAATGATGCCTGTCAGACACACATACACACATTGACAAAGCATGCAATAGTGCACATGTGCATATATAAGTACATTACAATCAGTAAAAGAGTCTATTGTTTTTTACTGAGTAAGAAAATTCACCTTTAACAAGTGTGTGTTTGTCAGTTGGGGAAGATCTGGCCAGAACTCGGAGTTTAGGCCAAACCTTGTCAATACGTTCCTGCTCCACCTGGACATGCACAGATATGTCAACACAAGAAAACACACGGAAATACAGGAAAACATGGGGCAGGTTTTGGTTTTCTTTTTAACCTTTTTTTTTTTCCTTCTGCTCTCTCAGCCCCCCTCTCTCACTCTGACAGTAGTTACCTCTCCTTTCTCATTGCGGATTCTCCTGTTAAACTCTTTGCCGTCAATGCAGAGGAAGTCCTCTCCTGGATGAATGATACCACACTTGATGGCTATAGCCCTGGCGGTGTTTATGTTGTCTCCCGTCACCATGCGTACTGTGATGCCTGCACGCTGGCACTTCTGGATGGCATCGGGTACCTAAAAATTGAAACATGTACCATGATGTGGTGTAGTTGGCTTGTATAGATACAGTAGTTATAATTAATGCAGACATATATTATATAAGAACATATGAATAAAACATACCAAAGACAGACAAAATAGGCACATACATAAATGTGACTTAATCTACTTTAATTAGAGCTGATCTGATGTTTTTTACTGCCAGTGTCTATAATGACGATGCTTAATGAAACATTTAATCTGAACCTTTTCACCTCCACATAATGCTCTGGTAGATTAATGAGGAGACATAATGTATAGAGACTGATTTGTGGTAGAACCACCAGGCAAAGTATTAATTCTAAAACACATGTTTTTCCTGGCAAAGGTCAGTGTGGGCGAACACTGCTTTCCAAACCCACACATAAACAAATGTGTGCACATACTGTAGATTAACAGCAACTCACATCCATTTGCACCGACCCACAACCTCTCTGTCTTTCTGTCTGACACACACATACATTCAGATCCTCTTCCACACACACGGAGGCAGGCGTGTGCATACTTTAACCCCAGAGCGTTCACACGGGAGCATGCTCGTATGTAACGCACAGCAATATGAAAGACCAAATTAATCCACTGCTGCAAAATGTTCACATATCACACATTTAAATCAACACTGCAGCGGTGCATTCATGTAAATTCAAAGGATTTAACTGGTAAAAAAGCAGGCAGATTCTAAACTAAATTTATACACAGGAGGAAGGAAAGACTTTAATGAGCTATAGCTTTAACAGAGACATACTGTATATTTTCATCCTACTTAATTTCACACCTTGCGATTATATTGTACTAAACACCACAGATGTTTTTCATAATTACAAATGAACCACCTGCACTTGTAGTTAAATCCAATCAATTGCAAACCAGACTACATGTGTACAGCATTAAACAAAAAGATTGCATTTTATAATAAATAATAAATTAATAAGAAAAAAGCTCCCACTCTTCTCTCATCTTCTCGACCTTCATCAACAAACTCATTGTGTTATAATTTAGTCTTTGTAACACTTTCATTTATTTAATCTGTTTCAACATAAGGATCATACAAATGCATGGCTGCAGTGCCATATTTATCTCTCATTGGTTGATGAGCTGCTCTCACGTGTATATGCCTTAAGTTTTTGGAGCCGCCTACATTTCTGATGAAGGACGATAAGACTGAAACACTGTATTAAAGTAAAGAAGCAATGTGCAGGAGCTTTTTTCTTATTATTTTCCGAGTAAATCTGTCTCCAACAAACCTGTCACCCACTGTGACATGCAGGAATTTGTATCAAATGATAATTAATTACAAAAACATTGAACCTTATGACAGGGAAACTGTCTTTTCCATTGATAAAGTAGTTTAAGAGGGTTGAACATTTAGTGAAAATGGCAAAAGTATCCACAAATACACACTTAAGAAGCTTAGGGACATAACACATTATAAATGTGCTGTTTGTAATGCGACTCATCCAGCCTTTACATTGAAGTCAGGGTCTGTGTATAGAAGTAATAATAAAATGGTGATGAAAATGTAATAATACCTTAAGTATAATCACTGTAAATACATAGCAAATATGTCAAACCAGAACAGCAATAAGTAAAATGTGATCAAATAAAATGTTAAAAATACCTTAAGGATAAAAAACGCTGCAATTTTTTCATTAATATTCCTAGTGCGATGCAGTCAACTGAGCGTGGTGAGGTATAGTATATGAGTTAAAATACGAGTAAAGGCCTTGTAAATAAATAAAACCCAAAGACCATCACCTCGTATAGAGAAAAAGACACAAACTATACATCTTAATTACTCATTATGTTAAGGTTATCTGATCTGACACCCTAAAAGAAAATACTGAAGCAAGGGAAGCAAGTTATTACGTTCTGCTTTTTCTGCTCTCACTGAGTCACTGGTATCAAGATATCAAGTTCCCGTCTGCCTATCTGTCATTCCTGCTGTGTGTTTCACCCCTTGGATTCCCAATGCTCCGCTCGACTGGTCATCCGAATCAGGAGGTGAAGAGTAGAAGACTGAAGGCTTATTAAAAATACAATTTGGCTGACCAGAGGAAAAGGGTAGGAGGCTAGTAGGTGAGACTGAAAAACAGGGCTCTTGTGTCTCTGATGCAGATCTGGTTACACTCTCATTTTTCTCCGTTTCTCTCCTTACTGGTCTCAAAATGTTTACCCTCTGCCTCTTTCCTTTCCTTTTTCTCTCCTGTTCCCTCCTGTCTCCTCTCTCCAGGGCAGCCACACAGGGCAGCCACTTATTAAGAGAGCGTCACATTGTGGAGGATGAAATTAGAAACTAATAAACAAACCAAAAACATGTTTACCACTCTGTGTGACCTTTTTAGCAGAGTGGAAAGTCATCTCATTTTCAATATTAGCTAGTCATTCTACAAGGCCTGGAAAAACTATACTGGAGTATAAGCGCTGAAAATGGAAAATACTGTCTGGTAATACATTACATAAATGTAAATGCACAGCAATGATAGAATTAATAATGGATGATTATGTCACATACTGTTGAGACATCCTTAACTGCTTCTCTCACAAAAAGTTTATATTAGTATGAATTTTACTGCTTAAAAACAATGATTTTTCACAATATAATATACACAGCTCATAAAATATCACATTGAAACAGCAAAAATACAGGAATTGTTATATTCTCCAGAGACCCAACAATACATTTCTGTCCTTTCTGGGAGACAAGAGCTTGATATCTTTATTTATATCTGACTGTTTGGCGTTCATCCAATGAAACACTGAGTTTTTCCAAAATGACTGCTCTACCAACCACTATGTTTTATGGGCACAAGAAAAGTTAGTAGTAATATATATATTGTTTTTGAAAAAATATGTTTAAACTATAATTTGAGGCGTTTTTCAGGTGTTTTTGTTGACATGCAGTAATTGTCAACATCATGAGTACAACACTTTTTTCCACTGTCCTCAATGGTGGACATGGGGACTTACTTAACATCTGTGATTTTACAAAATACAAAGTACTTATTTGTGAAATGCATGAAGTGTGACATGTATCTCTGTATCAAGAAAATTAGCTTCTTGGCGCATTAGTCATTATAAGATGGAAAAAAAACATCACATGAAAGTTACTAAAAGCTCAGGCCAGGGCCAAGGGCCAGTGTTGTGTGTGTGCTTTTTGTTTTTTTTAAGTCAAGCTGTTAAGATGCCACATGAGATATTATAATTGACACAAATGTGCTGTTCATGCTGACAATTACTTATTACAAAAAAGCAGAAATTGAAACACTCTTACTGAGGAGGAAATAACTTTACAACATCTAAAAATATTCAGTTTAATCAAGTGCGATCAGATGTGAGACGCTATAACCAGCTAAATATAGAGCTGTTTTGCTTAAAAAATGAATACAATTATTCATTAATCAACAATCTTTCAGTAATTACTTATCTTTACTAAGCAACAGTACACACAACAGCTCATCTGATGGTTGATCTCATCGTTTGTATATTCAGTTTTAAGGATGACAGTTTATCTCTTTTTTTCTTTTAAGTACGTATGCCTGTTGAAACACTTACATAACTCGGCTTCAGACGGTGAAAAAAGAAAGAGACGTGCACGGCGAGAGCGAAAGGTCAGCGCCGAGTGAAGTCAAAAGAAAAAAAAAAAAAAAAGAACAACCAGAGGAAGGTGAAAGTCAACCCTCAAATATGGAAAAGAGGTGGTAAGGAGAAAGTATCACGGGGAGGTTGAATGGGAGACCTTGTTATAGAGTGAGGAGGGGGATGGAAGAGAAGATGAAAGGAGGAAGCTGAATAATGCAGCAGTCAGTTAGTTTCCTGCTTCCCTGTACCTGCACAGGAGCTGACATGTCAGGTCACTTTCACTTCTATACACAGACACCTCTTTCCACCACACTCCCTCTCCCCATGCTGCATTCCTTCATTTCTGCGAGTAAAACCTTAATTATGTGAACCCCTTCTGAAAATCGTACATTATCATTAACATTACAGCATGCACTTTTCCTTTATTTTTATCTCTACCCATACCATTTGATGAAAAAAGTCATATTTCTTGGCAAAACTGGACAGCACTGTGATTTTGAGTCTGCTTTTGAAGTACACAGACTAATGATCATTCTAATGTGTTTGTTATTTCTGTATCAAACATCCAAACTCTAGTATTCAACTAAAGTACTGGTATGATAGTAAAGTAGTACTAGTATTGTGAACCGGTTTAAAAAAAAAAATGTAAACTTGAAAAAAATATACTGACAGTGCCTTGATTTGATTAATTATGCAGGTCTGTTTTATAGCTGTATGTTTTTTTCACCTGTGAAATCTTGAAGTTATTAGCTAATTCAAAGTAAAAATCTTTAATTTAAGTGTTGGCTTGTTACCACAGCAGTCAGCTTACATTCACAATACATGAATTACAGTAAGGGAACGTACATGAAAGGTTAAAGGTTAACTTGTTTTATTATACCCTGTAGGGAAATTCCATGTCTGGAATTTACTCATCCTAATACACACACAGTACCTAGCATTAGCATTAGCATTAGCATTAGCACACATTAGGAGTGGTGGGCTGTCATTGAAGGCACTCAGGGGCCAACTCCAGATCTTCACCGACAATAGAATGAACCTGTTTATAACGGCAGATATTAGAATACAAAATAGAATCTGCCTGCTGCCCTTGCTACCTACAGTTCTATCAGACCAAACAAAAAGTTATTTCACACACTTTTTGTTGGTCAGTCTGATATCGCTAGCTAGCTGAAGTACATTTCACAAATCAATAATCATTTAGTAAAGTAATCACTAGTGGAATGACTGATGCTACACACACACACACATTAATGTGTAGCCTTTCCAATGACATATGATACTGCATGATCACCCTCTGATAGCCCTGTGTTCAGGCTGATGCTCCCTTCCCTCTGTCCCCACCTGTTTAGATCTGATATTACAATCTAGACACAATGTGTTTGTGCTTCAACAATGTAATGTGATTAAAAAGTGATCACAGCAAACAAGTTGGTTTGTTGTAATTAAAATCTACAGATCCACAGTTTGTAGCCTATGTGTAAATAGTATCAACTTGGCCTAAACTGAGGTTTATTAAAAAAGTACAGGATTTAAATCCAGGGAAGTTGCATAAAGCAGGGCTGATTTTAATCAGAAATACAAAGTGAAAAATGACTTTGAACAGAACAGTGAGTTCTTTCAGACTTATAATATGAATAAAGGTCTACCTCATTTCTCTCTATGAATACTATCCAGCTGAATTACATTTACGTACATTTCCTTTGTATTTTTCTTCCAGTCTGAAACCATCTCTAATATAAAATCTTGCTTCACGCACAGAGAATTTAATTCTTACATTTTAAAACTGCAAATAATATATTTTAGTCTTTAGTTATTTGTCTCTATTCTGATACTGTGTCTCTTTATCAGATACTGACCTCTTATATTCCTCATTCATTATAAAAAAGCAAAGCTCTCTTCTGTTTTCATACATGTCATCATAGTCTCTCTCTGCTGTACAGAAGCTTCTACCATTGTTTATTAGCATTCTTGTCACTTTGACAGAATACACCCACACTGTACACTGTACAACCACACTAGTTTTCAAACAGCATTCTACTCCTACAATGTTTTTAACACAATATTGACATCTACAATGAAACTGACTTCGCTGTCTTTTATTTCTAGGTCTCCCAGTTATGTGCAAAATGCTATGTAGAATAAACTGAATCTTCTCACACAATTACAGAAGATAAGGTGGTTAAAGTACAGGCATAATGGCTGTTAGTGACGCAGCATTTCCTTTAATAATCACTTGATAGTGTGTACTGCCGCTGTGAGGAAATTTCCATCACTACAAACTTAGGTGTAAACATTAGAATTTAGCTTTAATATTATCTAGAACTTAACTATCCAGTATGATGTGATATTCTAAATACTCTAGACATTATAACCTCAGCTAACCTCAACATTTAAAGACCCACACAGCAATAGATATGAGACAAAACTAAAATAATTGTCCAAAACACCACAGTAATATTAAATTAAAGAACATATTTATCAATGATTCTCAAATTTTTTCAGCAAAAGAGAAATCCAGTGTCTTCTCAGAAAAATGTCATGAATTGCTATAGACCTGCATTTTTACGACTTTCCCGCTGGCCAAAAAGTGTCTCATTTTTGTATTGTTTACTTTATTTTAATCTTGGACATTTTTTTTAATGTACTCTTTGTCATCTACATTTTTTATCTTGTACTTTTTACCTCACGTCTGTCTCATTATGTCATTTTCACCTTGTTGTGTCTTTCACATAATCTTTATTATGTTTTACACCTAAACCCACTGTTCTCCTTTTATTTCACATGGGTTTGTTCACATCAACAAACGAATTCATCTACATCATGGTATGTTCGTCTGCTTTGTGACCCAACCTTACGTTTGGGAAACGCAGACTTATATAATAAATCAACTGAATAAATGTGCTGCATTGTGAAATGAAGCCTGAAAATAAAAATCAAACTTAAAATGTTTAAAAGGGCAGGAGATCATTTAAAACACATTACAATGAAGCCACAGTAACTACCAGTGACACATGTAAAGACCATTTACCCAGTATGCACTCCGCACCGCGCTATCACAGGATCAGTGAAATATCCAGACTCCTACCTCTGGCCTGACAGGGTCCTCGATCCCAACAACACAGATGGCTATGAGGTCACTGAGGATGTTGTTCTCGTCATCCCAGTTGGGTTCAGGTTCACCAGGAAAGTCACGGTACGCCACACAGATGGTCCTCAGGCCGTCACACGCCATGGGCTCAATCACCTTTTTCACCATCTCGTCCTTGTCCCGTGGACGGAAAACCCTGGGTTCTCCGACCTCATTCAGAATATGGTTACATCTGCAAATGACAACGGAGGGTTAAGATGGACTATTATATGTTTACATCCACAAATGGACGTCCATCAGTCCTGGTGCGTCTACAGCCTGTTCGTCCATGGGAGTGGATCTCTCCTTCACTGTGGTTCTCCCTGAGGTTTCTCTTTTCCCACTGGGTTTTTGGAGTTTTTCCTTGCCGAGAAGAAGGGTCTAAGGACGGGGGATGCCTGGGACATTAATCCATTTCCTTCATCTACTGTTTATTGGACTTTTGTTTGTTTTCATATCCAACTAATTCTGTAGAGCCCTGTGAGGCAACCTTGTTGTGATATAGGACTCTACAAATAAAACTGAATTGAACTGAATGTTTGATATAATCAGGTTTTATGATCCAACACTGAAAATCAGATCTAGAATTTAGACTTATATGGGGAAACATGTATAATTTTAATTGCATTTTTTCCTCTCTACATGAACTTATGATCCAAGAGTAGCTTTATTTATTAAATCAATACGCTGTATATGTGCAATATGAACAAACAATAACAATATGCAACATTTACAAAAGCATTAGTGCGCCTTATTTGACCAAAATAAAACAGAAATGAAAATAGAATGAAAAATTGAAAGGAAATGACTGAGGAAACATTCACAATGAATATATATTAATGCAAAAAACTTGAGGAAGAAATGTCTACAGTCCTACCCTCAATTTTATGATTTTGAAGTCATTTTTCAATTTTTCAAATGTAGCAATTATGAGACAAAAAGTTGATAAATCACTATAAATATGTAACAGTTACTTCAATTCATTGCCTGGCCTTATGTATAGGCAACATGTTGATAACTGTGAATAGACTAATGCATGTTGTGCATATTTATCAAAGCATGACTTTATGGGAGTTTTATATATTTCTGATGATACAGTGATATATAATCTGCATTAAATCATGTTTGCTGTATCATCAGAGCCTCATCAGTGTAGTTGAACAGAAGTAACAGAGAGCTTCTTGGGAAAAAAATGCAAATAAATGCCATTGGTAAAATTAAAAGCTCTGTATTAATGGCTCTTGTGGTGAGTCTCGACTCTGAGGCCAAAAACAATAGTATTAACAACAAAACAAAAATAATAAATACTTTATATTACCATAAACAACTGAAACTGAATGCCAGCTCATCTACCAATGGAGCTGGGGTGAAACTTTGGTAACGTTCTGACCAAATGGTTCAAGGGGAGCATGATGTACAGATTCACCTCCAACATGAGAGCTCATCCACAGCACAGTAAAAGCATTCCTTATGTTACAGCTATGTCACATTAACCGCACGAAATAGAGTTTTCACTTGACTTAAATGAAATGAATGGTTGAACTGACAAGTGCGCAGTGCGACACAAAAGTCCATAGTGATTCTAACTTCTTTAAACCATTTAAAACAGCAAATGAACTGTAATTTGCGCAGATGCTATTTCAGTCGGTTAAAGCATAAATGGGCATTTGTCTTTATCGGCATGGGAGCAGTTAAAACAAATCACATTATGCTATATGCAGCTCTCTCAGACTACATTAAACCCATTATCTTCAGTGTAAATCCATGCAAAAGCATACGCTGTTTCTTCATCAAGCTTCATTACTACCTCTCTTTTTCTAAGAGCAAGTCAGTTCTTACCATGCTGTTAATGTACTGTAAAATGTCACAACTGCATGACCTTTACTGAACACCCACTCTCAGAGAGCCTGAGATGGGGTTTTGTCCTTCAAAGTACATCATGTACAATTTAATTCCCTGTACTGTACATTTGGCAAAAGAACAGTGCCGTCTTTTCAACACCGTTTATTTTTATGTCTCTTAAATCAAAAACCAGACTCACTTTTTGAGGACTATCTCAGAGGCTCCTTTGCTGTACATGCGGAAGCTTCCATCAGGCAATTTGATGACCGTGCTCATGGACTTCCTAACAGAGTTAAAGGTGTAGACTTTGTAAAGCTTTTCTTCTGGGATCTGGTTTCTTATTGGCTGGTAATCCCGCTTCAGTTCCAAGACCAATCCCAGCAGGCCGCACTCTGTCTTGTTCCCCACTTGTTTGGGCAAACCGCCTTCCTTATCTGGGGGCTGGAGGGAAAAACAGAAAGGCATTGTAGATGTTTTCGAATTCTGTTTTTCAGCCTATAGCTCAATCTGCTTATTATTTGAATGTTTTGCTCACTTAATAAAACTTCTACTTTACCTTCATTTTCATACCATTTTCTGTCTACAGCTGAAGAAAATCAAAACTCACACGCCATGGGTTTAAAACATCTCAAAACCACACAGTCTTTTCAGTTGCACTCTCTGGTATTCTATAGATTAGCTCTTTCTCTCCTCAGTGTAGTGCGACCATTGTAAGGCTTGAAATAGCTGATAGTGATAATTAACCCGCCAGCAGGTGAAATGGTTGCTCTGTGTAGGAGGGTGGGAGATGAGATGGATGGAATCAAACTCAGATGTTCTTATTTCGGGCGTGCAGCTCAACCCATTTCAATCTGTAATTGCACAGTAGAACCTCGCTCGTCTTTGGTTCAGTAAACATCTCCGCATCCATGTGTCTAAAAGACTGCATGGATAAAAGACACAGCATGTGACACAGGGTTTTAAATGTGGATGCATGTGAAAAATGCAGTCTTGATATGATTATTATCGCATGTGTTTTGTGGCTGAAAACAGCAATGATTTTCTATTAGTCAATAAAATATGTGAGACAATGGTATTTTGCCAGGTAGAAAATGCTTGTATTTTATTCCAACATTAACCTAAAGACACTTAAATTATTGTTAAAATAAAAGATGGAACTGGCAATTATTTGTCATGTTTACATAAAACTGACACACTGACACTTGATAATCAAAATGTTTTCATTAGTGTAATGAGCAACTGATTCACTGTTTAGCTGCCTGGGAAATGTTGCACTGTATGCGATGTCAGTGGAGCAATTTCTCAACCTCTCAAGGATGAAGTGTGTTTATTATCAACCAACAAGAGAGCTTTTATTATAGGAGCTTGTGTGCGTGTGTGCATGTGGCCAAATCTGTACATATGGCTATTCAGTTGCACAGTATATATATGTGTAACTGCCGATTCAAAACTCGTGTCTAAGCGTGTGTTTGGGTGCAGTGCGCGAGTGTGTGTGCGCGTATGGTCAGCTCGTGGAAGACTGCATTGCCATGGTAACACTGGGCAAAGCATACTTGGAAGAGAAGACTTGGGAAGAGATAGGGTGCTCTTCACCGCTTGGGGATTCTTACTCTTTGGTTCTGATTGGCTTACAGGAGTCCCACTGATCTCACTTCAAAAACGTCCTCATATCTTTCTCTGTTTTTCTTTCCATCCATCATAGTCCTCATTTATTAGTGTCCTCTCTGATTTCTTACTCCTATATCACAACAAACTGTCCACATCACACAAAAATACAAGCTAAATATAATAAGGAGGCTGTAATTTTCCAAAAGCCACAAATATCATTGCATTCAACAGCCTTCAGACACCCATATACGTATATAAATATAGTGACCAATGAGTCTCAGAAATGCAGACTCTGCACATACTGTGCGTGCAGGCCCTGCTGTCATCATTCACAACAGGCCTCTTCGGATAATTACACATTCTCTTGGACATTTTTCCATTCTAATTATTTACAGTATGTGGGGATGATAAGGGTGGTCAGCTATAATTTTCAGAAACATTGATTAAATACGTTGCATGGCTGTGTTGTGAATTGCAAGTGATCAGTATATTCCAGAACACATTGCTGTTTCAACATGTTAAATTTTATTCATTTGTTTCCTTATTAGCTAGCATCAGTAACATCTCATTTCTCTGGGGTCTTGCTATACAGTACTTGCAGTACACTTGACACCTACACTCTGAGCTGAAGAACGGCTTGTCAGGTACACTCGCTGTCTCTAACATACACACATTATCTGCACACACGCCAACACAGCATGTCAAAAGTGCACTGAACATAATGCTTCTGACTCGCTGCTAAGCAGACACCTTTAGTCTGTGCTATTTGCCCCAAAATAGACTGACTTCAGGCTTACTGCTCTGCAACTAAATAAGCCTCCAACCAAGATTAGATTTAAAAGAATAGCTTGACATTTTGACGTTTTGGAATTTTACTTTGCTGTTGTTTTCTTCACTCTGTGCTTGCTGCGATGTGAGGAGAGAGATTCTGCATTGGCAATGCAGTTAATCCCATTAATAGCATGTTTGAATTGGTTTTCAACCTAATGACTGTTCTTGTCCACTTGCTAACGAGGTTTTGATAGAGAATGCTAATAAACTGTGCCAACATGGGTTTCCTATTGGAGCTGACAGAAATATCTTTCCATTCGGCTAATACGAATAGAAGAAACCTGAGCTAAGATAAATAATATATATTTTATTACATTATACAGAATGTAGCTTTCCCTTCTACTTTAGGTTTGGCTTTAGTAGCTTTGGATTCTAATGCAATATTTGGAAATTTGGCTGGATTTTACGAGCTTCTTGATTAATCTTGGAGTGATGTATCCTCTATCCTTGTTTGCTCAAGCAGTTCAATACACTGCAAACAGATTCATTCAGATGGTGATATATTTTGCATGTCCCTAAAGCTGCAGCTGCTATGAGCCAGGGGTTCCATCTGAGGGGGTTGGAGAAAGTCATCTAAAATCTCATTAATCATTAAAACCCAATCAGAGTGCTGGCCCTTGTTCATCTAGCAATTGGACATATCTGGTGAATGTTCAGCTGTGTGGCTCACAGACACAGACAAGAGTATAAATACTTTATACTGAGTTTGCGGTAAATAACAGAATTAATGCCTTCTCCTAATGACCAATGATTACATCAGGAAGACACTGGTTGTCATTGGCTAATGAAGGGATGGAACAAATGGCCTCATCTGCACCGTCTGTTAAGTGTTCAGGAGAAGAGGCTCTCATCTACAGAAAGGCACTAAACCACTGAACATAAGAGAAACCACTGCAAACCATATAGTGCATTTTATTACATAAATGTTAATGTTTGTTTTCTATCTCTAAAAGTCCCCAAATATTAGTTTCTCTTTGATATATTTGTTAATTAAGCAGGCACCATGAATTAAATGTAAAAGGTACAAAAGTAAAACAGATGAAGTAACTGTGTCTTTTCATTTTTCTTTTTCTATGCCCTGTAAAAGGGGCAGACTACTCCATGAATTCAGAATCCAACTGAAAGCCTGTTGTCTAGTTGAACAACACCTGCCACGATGGGAGAACACTGATGAGAAATGACAAAATGGATATATGCTACAAAAAAAAAAAAAAAAGCCATGAGCAAGCACACTGAATCAACTAAAAGTAAAGATAAAGATAAATAGAATAAACAACAGAAAGATAGAACTCATGGCTGCCTTTTATTCTGCGAAATCCCAAAGACATTCTGCATGATGTGGGTTTTGACGCACGAGGACGGTTTCTGGCAGGGGATGTCCAACATTGGCATGACTTGGCGATCATTTTCACATCCTGGCCTGGATGTGGCTAAGGACCAGCTGCCCTCTCCCTGGTCCTAAGGCGCTCCTGCAGGCAAGGACATATGCCAGAGGGAGAACTGGCAACCTTACTTCCTATTCCACCTGGGGCTCTCCTTAATCCATCCATCCTGTTTCTTCCCGCTCTCTTCTCCGTCTCCTTTTTTATTTGCTTTTTCTCTTCACTCCACTTCCCCACCACACCCTTTTCCTGCTGTTTTCTTCTATATATGTTCTCTCTTTCTTCCCATTCTATTCTTTTCTCTATCTTCCCATGATTCACTCCTTCTTGCCTCTTAATATCTTTCTCCTCTTCCTTGCTATCAGTTTCCCCACTATCAAGACACCCTGGTCTCCTGTCTTGGTCGCTCGTCTTGTTCACATGTTTGTGTGGATGATATTCCAGCTCTCCACATGACTGTATCAGCCAACTGGGCTAAGGCCTGGAGGTGGCTGGAGGGCACTGATACAGTCTTCCAGGCCATGATGAGGACACTTGTCACATGAGTGTGGTTTCTCTCTCCTCTTGTATGATTTTGGAATTTATTTATTTATTCAGTCATCCTAGTGTGTCTATTTCCATTTTTACTACTTGTGTCAGTCTAGCTTTCTATTTGCTTTCATCTTTTACCGCTTATCATTAATTTTCATCGACGTTCCCTACATTCTCGAGCCTTATTGAAGACGAATGGATCTAAAATTTCAATTCAAGTCCAAACTGAATCTCATTCTGAAACAAATATGTATTTTTTCACATAAATGATTGGTTAGTAGTGAATGTGCCTTTATGAATAACTTTTTTTTTTTTTAATCAAATGTGCCTTGGCTTCTTTTTATGCCTGTCCATTCTGTCACTAAAAAAATACAATTGGTCAGATGTATTTGCAGCGAAATAATTAATTAAAATCTTTCTTGTGCTGGTGCTTTTGCCAGCAATCCGATGCTGCTTTTCAACCTTTACGTACTGATTTTGAAGAATTGCAAATTGTTTCATCATGGACATTCAGAGCTCCAAATATGGAAACTGCTTCACCCTGGACATAGCCTTTCATGTATGACTGACAGGTTATTAACCAGTGCTAAGAACAGAGAGAATTTCTAATCTGTAATCGATCTGGATTCATAAACCAGTCTCATATTTTCAACATCAGCATTAAACTCTTCGTACCCACGTGTTGAGAGGGACTGACCTTCTGTGTCTTGTAGCTAAGACATTAAATTGATGGCTGAGTGATTTACATCAGTCCTGTGGTGAGAATGAGCTGGGCTTATTTATGCCCTTCTGTCTCATCTGACAAATTCAAACATTTTATGAATTTGGACCTATTGTACTCCTTCCATGTCATATACACACATTTTATATATGAGGCACCCACTGCCATCACAGCCCAAAGCTTCTTACTGGGGTTCATACAGTTTAGATTTTGATGTTTGAAAAATTACCACAGCATTTTGTGTCAGGACTGTCTAATTTATCTGAGATGCCTGGTCAGTGAAACTTTTTATTTCTTAAACAAACCATGTAATCATGTGATGCTGCCCAGTTAATGATATTTTCATCATCGCCATGAAGACAACAATGCTCAAATCACAATTGCCAAGAAAAATCCTTTAAGTGACATGCATTTGTACACAGCATGCTAACACATCAGATTCAACAATCAAATGAAATCCCAGCTCAGATTACTGGATATAAAATTGATGATGATGGTCTGACTAATGCATGTTATATTGTCATTTCATTATTGGACAATGTTATTGCGTCTGGCAGTCTCCTAGTAACATGTTTTACCATGTATATATGTAAAATACCACTGGGTAACATACGTCATTAAATAAAGCATTAATGGCATTGGTTAATATGGAAATCTTACAGATTAGCATTTTTATTAGTACCAACCTCATATTTGATTTGCACGTTTCTCCCAAATCCACTTGAAAGACAATAACTGAAAGCATAAAATTCTTTGGGTCATGTGATGTGTGATGGAAATCAATGGAACACAATACGGTTTGGGTCGCTGTGACATCAAAGAATTGCCACTTAAATGTAATGACTACTTGTCTGTCATCATCAGCAATGTCTAACCTATACGCAAGGGATAAACAGAAATATAGAAAGGAGGGAAGAACAAGTTGCCTTGAACATAGTTCTGCCGTGTATGGTTTTGTCCATGTTTCTTCTGTATCAGTATCCAAAAGTATTCTCATGGGGACAGTGGGTCCTGGAAGCCACATACTGTACAGTCAAGACAAACCCATGACTCCTTCAGCATTGTGCAAGCAAGCATGGGATGTCCAGATGACAAAGACACATGAGCCAAAGCCAGTCACCCTATTACTCACTACTAAGCACAAATGAGGGACCTGTTACTACAAACCATTATCAACTCAAATGCTTGTTACTTATATCAAAAGAGCTGAACTGATTTGTCTTCTATCAACATTTTAAGACCATACACATATAGATGAATGAATTTCCTTAATAACAATGAGTTACTGTCCCCACCCTTACACCAAGCATCTATTCTTTATAGCTGAGGCCATCTGTGTATGTTTGTGTTATCTACCTTTCTTGTCCCTGACCGGAATAATGACCTGAGCAGGTGGTTGAAGCAACATGCGACTGAGCTCCCTGTACTCTGACACAGCCATGCTAAACACAAGCCACTGTGCTGAGAGAACATACACCTGTGATATGAATACCTCCTGAAGAGTCAGTATGTCTGATATAACAGATGTATGCTATGAGTGATGCACCTGTATGCATCTGCACTTCACTGGCTAACATACACAGTGGTAGCATCAGGATTCCCAAAGTGTGGTGTGGACACCCTTGGAACATGCAGCGCTTTTAAGGGATGTGCAGGGCAAAAATTATGATGGTGGAAATAAATAAGAATAATTGTTTTAATGTGAAAGCACAACATTTGCCTTTTTATTTACTTTATAGGCTTTAAATATATATTATGATGATGTTATAATATTCTAGACACTGATGTATCAAATAAACAGCAGTGTCTACACTGTTATGTGTAGGACTGCCTTTGGTCTGTGCCCTGATCAAGCTATGAAGTGGCTTCCTTGTCTATGTTTCAGTATAAACTTATGAATCATCTGATTTATTACACCAGAAGCAACATTTAACAGCAAAACACAGGGTTTCAGACTGACAGACTCTCAACCTGTCAGAATTATATACTATGTGTATAACATGCAGTAAAAATGCTCATCTCAAAGTATTTCTAAGGTTTAAACCATAGTGAATTAGAAATACTGGATTTGTACCAGTTTATTATTCATCATGATTTACAGCCTTATTTAACATCTTACAATGCTGTGAGGTATGATTTAGCTGGAATCATGCAACTTCGCCCAATAATTAAAAATGCACATGCCTTCCAAGATACAGCCCAATTACCCAGATGGTGGCGCTGCAATTAAGAGCCAATTTGCAAATGCAATCTGGAGTGTGTGTGTGCGCGCGTGTGTGTGTGTGTGTGACCTAGAAAGTTTAAGAGCTGCTGCTGTATGTAATGAAGAATATATGAAATGGAAATTGAATGAAAAAGGAAAGAATAAAAAAGACCCAATTCTACAGGGCAACTGTTTGTTATATAGCTATTGCCTCTGGGGGCAATGCGTGTTCCTTTGAAATAACGTCAGCGTATAGACATCACCAAATCCCGTTCATAAATTGCTCTTCAGTATGCATGAATTCTTTACTTGATGACACCCAAGGCAAACTGGTGTATTAAGAATCTCATTGCCCATTTGTGTGTTTTGGTATGCATGCATTCATTGCTTTCAGAATATATGAATATGCGTGCACATGGCTACAACATTTATGAGCATGTGTATCTAGAGTATGTGTGAGTGTGGTGTGGACATACCACACTGTATGTGTGCACTGGTGCACTGCATAAATGTGAGGATGAGGCTTCTCCACTTAGAGTCCCTATATGCTGACACAAGAAGCAAAGCTACACTACTGGCTGTATTATGAAGCCAGAGAGGCAGTAGGGAGACTGATATGGGTATCAAAGCTTGCCTCTTTGCCTTTGTGCCTTTGTGTTGTGGCCATCAAAGACTTCTATAGCCATTCTGCTATCCCACAGGATTGGCCTCTTATATAAGAACACACCAGCCAGCATACTGCAGGGCCGGAGTGGCACTGAGGGAGTGGAGGCGGTTGGGGAAGGAGGGAGGGATGCACTAAATATTTCTGAGAAATGTTTCCATTTGTATTGAACTCCCTGAGTTTATTTCATTCTCTTAGTCACATCTGTTTTTTCTGGATTGTTTTTCATTATTCCTTTTATCCCTGAGAGTGAAAGCTCTTTGGGAATGACTGTTTCCCATGGTCACATGTATAGTTAAGTGCTACTGTACCAGTTATTATGGGCTAGCATGTTAACATTCTGTGTGTGCGTGCAGCAAGTGGGCAATTGTACACTGACACACTGATGTAGGCATATGTGCATGAAATCATTTTAAGTTTACACCATTAATTTCAACAAGGCTGACTACTTTGGTGCATGAGTTAACCTGTTTTATGAATGAAGAGATTTAACTGACTAAATCTACTATTTAATCCACAAAGTCTAAGCGACACACTGCTGGTGATTAATTCTGTAGTGCTGAGCAGCTATGGAAGTACAATATACTGATGTAATGCTGCAAAACATTCACCCAGGTTTTCCTAAAAAGATAGGAACTTGTTCATATGGCACATCCTAGTAAAAATGAAACTATATCAACAAAACTTGTACACAGTTACAACCGCATGATACAGTACAAATCTACAAGTCATGAATATTGTTGAAGAAATTAAACCTTTATCACTTTTTACCCTGTCATAGAATAAGGGACCTTAGCTAATACTCCATTTAACATGAAACTGTTTCAACTGACAGTAACACTAGTGTTCTGCACAACACTGTATGTGTTTCAGTTTAAGGAAACCAGTTACAGCTGACACCGAGTTCTTGGACTTCATCTCAGTCGACCAGTAAACAACACTTTCACCAAGACTGCAGTCATGCCTGGAGGGTCTAAGAAATAAAATCTGTGGGATCCCTCTGACGCAGATGTCCTGCCCGCCCTCAGCTCATAGGGACATTTGTCAGTTGGTCAGCCATCAATGAATAAACTCTACAGGTTTTTTGTTTTTTGTTTTTTTGTCAGACAGCGGCACAAAGACAGGATGGTACTGAGTTTTTGTTTGGTGGTATGCCATCAATTTACAATCAAGACACTGGATTATGGTCATCAGAAAATTCATTCAAGTCCATTTAATGTCCTGGAAAGTTATGGAAACAAGCAGAATAAGTATGTGTGTAAGGCTGAGCAGCAAAAAGTCATGCCAAGAATATTTTTTACTTAGGCATGTTGCAATAACAAAGGACATCCTGTGTCTGGTAGCCTGTGTTTTTATGTTTTTTACAGCAGGCACCTTATTATCAAGCAGCCCTGTGGACTGAACGCATGGCGATGCACGCACGCCTCATATTCTGTGATCAGAAGATGTGACAGTTGCGTGTGAGTCTATCTGTCTGTCTATATACTGTATTTATCTATTTCTTATTGCATGCAGGTCTAATTGGCTTTGAGAAAATCTCTCTTCGCTGCATTCACTGTAAACAAGAGACCGTCTCCAGCACTTAGACAGATTGGATTCAATTACAGTCTGCTACGGTCTGAATATCAGATAAGACAAAATTACACAACCGTTCTCAAGGTGACAAGTTGAGTGAATGCCTGATGAATCTAAAGCAGCAGCCAAGGACACTGACTGCCTGCTTTGCCAAGAAGGTACTGCAGAACTGTCTCACTGTTTCAGAGGTGCTCTCATCATATGATTTCACTGCTCTCACAAAGGGAGCTCATATTATAGCTAACCAGCATTTAAGAATATACTAGAATCCACACTGTGTTCAACACAGAAGGCAAAGCAACACACAAATGACCAAAACCCACTTTGTTATATTATTATTATTATTATTATTATTATTATTATTATTATTATGACACCATAGTTACCAAGTGATTATTAAGCAAGTTGTATACATTTGTGTTGTTTAATCCCTAAAGGATAGACCTGGAAATGGTGGCAGGAGACTTACCAGTATCTTAGTGGTATAGGCGCTGTTGATGGAGATGGCATTGACCAGTAAATCCAGTGATTTCGGCGGCAGAGCTCCGGGTTCTGGGATTTCTTTATAGTGCACATCTCCAACATAGCACTGCACAGCCGTCATACGATTGGTGGTTAGCGTGCCTGTCTTGTCAGAACAGATGGCTGTGGCGTTGCCCATCGTTTCACATGCATCCAGGTGACGCACCAGGTTGTTGTCTTTCATCATTTTCTGTTGAAAGCACACAGCATGATTAGCATGACATGTTGCAAGTACTGGAAAATGCCTCTGAATATTTAGACTGCTCTGGTACAGTTACACCTGAGTTTGTTCATTATGCACTTGCACTGGTTAAACATTGGTTTCTGTAATGACCAAAAATAGAAAGGATTGTGATTGGGCTTAAAGGGCACAAACTTATACGGTATAGGTAAAACACAGAAACAAAGACATAAACTTCCTTGGGTTCTGCACCTGGTTTTTAACAGGGTTAGTTTGCTTGTTTGATGCTGTCTTTAAAATTTAACATAGAGCTCCCAAAACACATTTAGCACTTATGTCATTAATAAAGAGAAATAAAAATGACAAAATAGGTGAAAAATACAAATAAACACACAATAAGTAACTTTTCCAGTCTGTGAAAATTACAGTATAAAATGTATAACAATACAATGTAAACAAACGTACACATAAATGCATACACTGTACAAATGGAAATCCCTGACTTTACAGCAGTGCCAAATGTAAGCTTCTGTCATTTCTTCCTTACTTTGACAGAGTAGGCCAGGGAGATGGTGACAGCCAGCGGCAGGCCCTCTGGCACGGCCACCACCAACACAGTCACACCAATGATGAAGAACTTGACAAAGTACTGGATGTAGACAGGAGTGCACTCTGGCATCCAAGGGTGCTTCTGCATCACAAAGTTGTCAATAGCAAAGTACAGGACCAGGATGATGACTGTGATGGCTGACATGAGCAAACCTGGAAAAGGTACAGAAAGTAAAAAGGTATAGAAAGAAAAGGAGACAGATTTGCATGTAATCAGAGTAAAATCTGACCAAATCTTCATTCAAAAAGGATGCAACAAAGTGTTCAAGTCAACAAAACACAATTAAGCAACAATAATTTATCAAGTGCATTAGTTTTGCTAGAAGCCAATAATGCAGGAAATTTGTGTAGCAGAGTGGTCAGAGCATTTATTTTGTTGGAAATGCTTCTTCGTCTTCGGTTGCTATCTCCTTAGTATACATGCTTTGCCTGAGTGGGCAGTGAAGACTAAATTAACCTTCACCTGCAGCAGGATTCAGTTCCAACTGCAAGCTCTCATCAACCACAACCATCTTGAGCTAGTCTCAGCTGTCATTGCTAACTCCCCGGTGGCTTTCTTCAGTTGTTTGGATTCCAAACTCATCTATCTGATGTTGCTGAAAAACCACGACAGACAACTTTGTGCCATCTTTTGACGAGAGCCTCATCGATCAATTCCCGGTACTTTCTTTTCGTCACTTGGTGAGAGATGGCTAGCCTGTCCTCTCAAGGGTACCATGGCTTCAGTGACTAAGATGTTTTTTGTGCTTATGGAAAGAGGAACTATGTCTGGTCAAACTGAGGTTAGTGCCATGTTTTCCAACAAACAAGTCTCTCCTTCAAATCCCCATGCATATACCAGCCAGACGGACAATACAAAAGCATGGAGGGCAGGTTCCTGGCAGTTGTTCTTGCCCACATCTCCTTCTCTTTGGAAGTAGCCTCTGTTCAGGCATTTATTGTGCTAGTTTGTTTTAAGAAAAATGTCATTTGCCGAGGACAGGTGTTTTGGTCTTGCAGAGGCTAAACAGCCACTTGCTATTTTGACAGTTGTGCTTAAATGGAGGCTGGATCTGTAAGACTTATAATATCAACACAACACAGTAAACTTAATAAGATCCATGCTCCATATCTGGCGTCTTTAACCTTGCTGTTTGTTAATAACCTGCACCTGCTGTCAGGTAGATACAGACCAGCTGTAGCTTATTAACATCGAAGACAGAGGATGGATTGTATAAAGATTCACATAGAAGCAGGAATGCATGCAAGGGGAGTCACAGGCCCCAGAGTCGAGGTATTTTCTTCCATATCTTCCATACACCATATGATCTTGCAGTGCTGGTTGCCTGCTAATCCATCCACGGTACTTCATTGTTATGACACCATGTCCTCATTCAATCACTCAGGCCAACATACTGATGTAACAGCACACAGTTAAAATAAGGACTTCCTGAAGGGATTCAATGAAAATAAGGATCTGCTTAACTAATTACCTACTACTAATGATAAGATGAATAAATATATTTGGTACAGTAGTCAGGTTTATTTATTTTCCTAAAAGGAAACTGAGGAATATTCTGTTTTTTTTTGTTTTTTTTTTTTGGGGGGGGGGGTCACAGTTGGCAGAATTCTCAAGCATGTCATTTTCAGTATTCTCAATATGTTACTGCTGAGAGGACACCTACAACGTGGGCATTTTGGCATGTGGGCATCTGTTACTAAAAATGCTCGCTCAAATCCATCCACTGCAAGTGCATCAGACATTTCAATATCAACTCCTTGGTATTTTGATTTTCTATCAACACTGTATTATTTTTCATTAAAATTTCATCAAAATTGATTCGAGTAGCTGGGAAACATACTCTCAGTTCCACCTACACTCTAAATGTTTCAGCGAATCGGCAGAGTTCAGGTCACTTAAAACAGAAAGTGCAAAAGTTCTCTCATAGCTCCATAATCTTGACATTTTAGCATTCTCTCTAACTGCTTCGATTGCTTTAAGTGACTGGGACGTGAGTCTCATCGGTGCAACATGTTGTTTTGATGGACAGGATGATGGTTCGGTACCTTGTTGTTCCTGATTTAAGTGCCTGACTGAGTGATGGACCTGTCTGAGTTCAATTTGCTGTACCTGCTTTGCCAATCTGGACAGCCAGTTTGGTCAGCTTCCCTTGCAGCACAGACTTCTCTTTCTTGGGCACGGACACTTTCTTCCTCTCTTTCTCATCAGCCTCTCCACCTTCTGCACTCTTTAGAGGCTGCATCTCCATGGCAGCTGCTCCGTCCTGCTTCTTTACTGTAAACACCACAAAACACAAAAGACGACGCATGGTGTTAGAAATGGAGATTAGACCCAGGCAATGGAGAGGAGGAGGGAGAGAGGCTTTAAGTGTATCAGTAGCTCCAGCACGCCCAGTAAATATAAACGGTTTAGATTTAAAGCCAACAAGAGATCACTGTGACAGATAGCGACTAAGGTATATACTGCATAACACCTTTAGATACTGTAATGAGAACTGAATTGTTTGTGTACTACTACACTGTTTTGTTGGAAGGAGCAGGGCATGTCATTTTCCTCAAATAAGTAAAACACTGAGATTCTTCTTTTTTTATTATTATTCTTGCTATCTTTTCATCATAAACATATTTCCGAGAATTTCCACAACGCGTACATCCGAGCTCCAGGCCAACGTTCCCAGATTGTTTAGGAGTCTGCTGAGCATTTGTACAAAGTTAAAGAAAGTAACCTTATGCAGCAGTTTCATGCAGAAAATTGTTCATATGATAAATAAATAACTAAAATAACATATACATACTGTGCTGGCTTGAAAACAAAAAAGGACCCAAAAAAAGGGAAAGGAAGTGAAAACAGAAGATCTAGAATATCAAAAATAAAGATAAAACTGGCTGAATGTACACTGAACATAAACTCCATAAGGTTAAAATTGACAGTGGAAATGTACCGATAACCAGAATTATGACATGTCTTGCTGTTTACGACTGGAATCATTCGCAGTTTTAAATGACCTTGGAGCTCTAAATGTTCATATCCTTACATCATATCCTAGAAATATATTTGACATGTCATTTTCTACTAAATTATGTTTGGAAAAGCATTAGTGCATTGGAAATGTTATACCACACTACTGGACTGTGCAGCCATCGAGTGATAATTTAATGGAATCATAACAAACTCTGTAAACAGGCTTTTTTACACTGACTGACAGAAATGAATGAATGAATCACTGGAAATCGACAAACACATTAAAGCGCCGTTATTTTCCATGAAACACACTATCTCCAGGAGTACACTGCTACAGGCAATCATAATTATGACACATGCTATATCAAGTATTTTTACTGGTTGTCTGTCCTGCACAAGAAGATAAATAAAAACATTAAATAAATTGGAATAAACATTTCCCACTAGTAAATATACCGTAGCTCATATCTGAATAATTATTTGATCATTTTATAAAATACACAGTGATCCATGCAAAATATGTTGCAGAGATAGATTTTTCCCCCATATGTGAAGATTTAAATATATATTTTATTAGCTTTACATTATAGGAAGTGTTTAGAAAAAAATATTATAATAAAAAATATGTTAAAAAATAACTCCTCTTGGTGTAAAACCAATCCTGAATAACCTCTCATGCATACACACCGTGCCTCGCTGTTAATGTATCCCATTATCAAGAATCATTTCAGCCCAGTTTGTGAATCACAACGAGGCATGTGTTTGATGCTCACATTTGTCATACACTCTGGCCGTCTGTTTTGCTTTTCCACCTCTATGTCACAAGGCAGAGATGCTAATGTCCAAATAACATACGAAGCAGAGAAGACCAAATACCTGAACTATACGGGCACAGGAAAAATGTGGCTAAATTAAAATGTGTATTTTGCTTTCATATATTATCACCATACTGCACCACTCGTATAGATGTGTATTCAAGTGTCAAAAAGCAGACGGGCCTCTATTCACTCTGTTCACAAGACATTTCAATGAACTCAAGATGAACTTTTTCCATGACTAGTCAGCAAACAGACCAAAGTGTTTGTTTAACTATGTGTCCATTACTACATCTCATTATGCTTTTGGGCTGAGAGAGAAAATTTTGACAGGAATGCTTAGACTTCAAAGAACTGTTAACCGTCTGACTGGAAACCATATGAGAAGAGCTAATGATGCCAACAATTTCCACGATGACATTTTTAGATGACAGAAAAAAAAACAGAAAAAAAAACATTGGTCTGTTGATGTGGAAAGTGCCTTGTGGTAAGAAATGAATTAATCAGCTGACTGAGAGACAATGCATATTTAATGAAAGATAAAAGGCAGGTGATTACAGTACCTAGAACTTTTTTTCTTTTATATATTACTGAAAAGTGAAAATCTCTTTTTATCTACTTTCAGTCAGAGAAACCATTCTCCAGACCTGTGATGGGCATTTGCAGTTAAGTTTTACTAAACAGGACAACGCACATACAAACATTAAGGACATCATTAAAAACACTGCAGTATCCCTGTCATCCCATAACAATGTATTTCATAGCACATGATACTCAGGGTTCACAAACTGTGGAAAATTTCATTAAAAATTCATTAAAAAAAAAAAAAAAAGGGAGGGAAACCAGTGTGTGATTCAGAACCAGGGGCAGTACAAACAGAATACTCTAGGTTTTGGGGTGAAACAAGGCAGTCTGAGTGGGACAGGTGCAGTAGTTCAGGGACAGGTTGTTGTTCTCTCCGAGAGAACAAAACAAATCAACAACACAACAACAACGACAAACAACAGAACAGGGACAACACGTCGGTGACAGACAGAGTGGGGAGGGATCGTCTAACCTAATAAGACTGCAGGTAAAACCTGGGTCAAGTACAAAAATCCCACTGTTTTCTGTTTGAGTGTTGTCTGAATTCACAGTGCACCATCCTTTAAGAGATGGTGAACATGCATTAAGAATGTTAAGTACAATGTAGGCTGAAATAAATAATTGACCCAGAGCTTACGCTGCACACCAGAAGGGGAAAAATGATAAGAAGAATGAATCGGAAGAGAAGAAGCAAGGGAGGAGAGAGTGAGAGATGAGGTTTGGTTACCTTTAATTTGGTTGCTCTCCATATTGCCATCTTGCATTTTACCTATGATGGAGACATACAAGACAATAACAACAAAAATAACCAAGGCAGACAAGTCAACATAGAATCACCGCATAGACGACACACACATTGAGAACCAAAAATAGCAAACAGGGAGACAGGAAAATGACTTTTAATACAACGTCTTAGAGACAGTCACATAGAAAGGCTTGTGATCATGTATGTAAATGATGTAATGTAACTAAGAGATACACCTACTGGCAACAAAATGTATTTATTCTAGTACTATTCAGAGACACTGTAATGTGCAGAATGCAATAGGGGCAAAATTTTAATGGAATTACACATTTTCTGCTGATTTACAAATATTTTAAATAATGTTTTCTGTGAGCACAGGTAATACTGTACACATTATCAACAACGTAAATCAACCATCAGAGTATAAAATGAGATTATCAAGACATAGGAACAGCATTACACTGAACACTGAGGGTGAGGGAGAGTACACCACGAACAACCTCTGCACACACACATACAGTACACACAAAGAAGAGACAGCATGCAGAAGAGAAAAATTTCAGAAAGCTCATGCAAGATAACACACTGAGAGGAAAGCAGACTGGAGATGTGAACAGTACAAACAGAAAAAGAGAGAGAGGGCCTGAAGGAAAAGCCTCCCACATGGAGAAGTTACATAAGAACAACTGGAGGAAAATCGAAGTCTACGTAAGTCCAGGGACAGTGAATTTATTATGCTCTTGCGTTCTGCTTATGCAAGGTTTGGATTTAATCTACATGTGAATTTAATCCAAATGGACTGTATGTCTCACTTAAACATCTTCATGTTTTTTTTCAACCCAGGTTTATTTTTATATTAATCATATATAATTAAGAGCACACATAACTATCATCTACCTTGGCTATAATTATAGTAAAATGCAATGTTTCCCCTTGGAGGTAGGCAGATTAGAAACATGAAGCTTATCTTTCACTGCTCTGTAGTCAAATTTCAATGACGAAATTATGCAGACAGAGCAAAAAGAGCAGATTTTCTACAAAATTTTTTTTGCATGTAAGTAGAGAATGAGGCTTGTTTCACCTCCACTTCCACATTAGTCAGGAGTCCCTGGAGTCACAATAAAGCTGAAGATGACAAATCGCTCTGTTCCAGCCCAGGACAAGGGCACCATTACACTGCAAATCACGCCCCTTCTGCCTTGAGAACAAACACTTTGGGGCTGTTCTCCAAGGAGACACAGATAAGAAAGAACCCAGTGCAGCAATGAAGGAAGTTAATCTTTTGCATCTTGTCCAGCTAACACAGAAATAGAGGACTAAGTGATCTCAGAGGACACCCAGCTAAAGGAGATGGCCTTACAGTTTGATTTTGCCACCAGGCTCCAGCGAGTGTCATGTCTTATATCGGAAACTTGAATTAATGTGCTCTAATAGTTGTTTTACTCCATGACCAAAAATAATAACACTTGAATACTTTTTTTTAAAAAATGTTTCAAGACTCACAAATCCTTAACCCTCAAAGACCTAAACAGCCGCCGGCGACCAAATGCATCTACTGATCTAAAATGTTTAACCTCATCTGAAACACTAATTTAATCAATGCATTTGAATAATTCAGGTAAAATGTAGTTTTCGAAGCTTTTCAGCAGTGTCATTTGTGTCTTAACTGAATGTTCAGAGACTACGTAGTGAACATTAAAACATCATCATCTTCTGTAGCACTGGTCGCACTCTCAAATGACAGTGGCTGTAAATGCTGTTTTTATGTTCACTTAATGACAATAATGAAAAGTCATGTTTTCTTCAGTTTTCTGTGTTAGAAATAATAACCGTTGAAATTACTTTGAGCTTTTATGAACATCTTCATGGTCAGTAAATGTAATATAGTAAATGAAACACCAGCTTTTCACTGAAAAATCCAATATTCAGTGGATGATATTATTAACAAATGGTGATAAATTGCTGAAGGAAGATTAGATGTAGAATAAAATTCCTTTGGAATTTGCCACAAAAACAGGTATAGGTCTTTAAGGGTTAATGTCCTTTCAAAATCTCCAGGGCAACAAAATTTTGACCATGAATCTGACCTCTGTTAAGATGCATTATATAATTGTTTAATTAGATTTTTCTTTGAAGATGAATGATAACATTCCAAAGTCATTGTACATTACTTACATAAGAAGATAAAACAAGAAAAAAGAGCAAAAGGAGGAGAAGAGAAAACAGAAGACTAATCTCTACAACTAAATCATGCATTGAGAGCATGGGTACAAAGGGGTCCAACACAACTGAGAGTGAGGGCAGAGCAGAACAGAGGGGGAGCACCCATGGTAGAAGGCAGTGGGAGAATGGAGAAGGTAGGAGCAGTCAAAGGTCACGACAAAAAGAGGTCAGAGATCAGAGGTTTTATCAACCTACCATTAATTAGGCTGGCACTGCCAGGTGCATTAATGCCTGCAGCCCCATCCGTGGCTATAGTTGCGATGGGGTGGATAGGGGGATGGGAGCAGTCTAGCCAGTAACAATGAGGGCCAACATGAATGAACAACAACACACACCCACGCGCCCACACACACACACACACACACACACACACACACACGCACACACGACACAAGACAATGAACAGAAATAACATGGTTATAACACATTTAAGAGATTCAGTATGTAGACTTTATGTCAATAGTACAGTTTAGTGTTGTGCTTAGTTTGGATTAAAAATGTATAGACAGTATTTATTTATGTATTTATTATTATATGTGTGCAGTTATATGTGTGCTTTACAAGAAGTAAAACCAGGAAGACGTCAGAAGTGTAACAGACAGACACAAAACATGAAGTCTGAACAGAACAGATGTGTGAAACAATGTAATAAAATGTTACATTGGGCCAATGAAATCATTTGAAAAGAACTGACGGGACATGTTTTGTTTTACTCTTATTAAACTACTGTATTTAAAGTTGCATGTACAAAAAAGCTATGATAATTTTTGTTTTTCTCCTCTAATTTGTAGCAATTCATCATTTATTTGAACCATGTTATTCTTCATCTTTTAGCATCACAAAATCATAAATTGAGCAAAAAAAAAAAAAAGTTGCACAGGGAATATTAAATAAAATTTTGTAAATTAAAGGTAAACAGACTGCATTAGCTTGGAGGAATACACGTGCCAACAGTTAAGTAACAGGCATAATGATAATTCAGTGTTAATATGAGGAGTCAGGCCTAACCTCTCTTAGCCTCTGAATTGCTTTTATTTGACTATAATTTATAACGAAAAGATTCAATCAAATGCAGAGTACTGATTTATTTATTTTAGGAGCGATTATCTCAATATCAACTGTATTAATTGTATTATTTAACTAAAAAAAACAAGAGGCTTTGCAAAGTTTCAGTTGCCTTAAGCTGGAACAAGAATATTTTAAGACAGCCTCACACAGAGTTGCTTATACTGTATTAACAAGGCTGGCCATAAATGATGATGGAGTGAACAAAGCAATGCAGAGGTATGGGACATATTCAGCCTGTACATTTATTTATGTAAGACAATGGAAGATACTCCTACCATAAAAGTGAAACTGTGAAAATGCACATTATGGGAAAAAAAATGTAGCCGCTACAAATCATGATTATCAACAATGTATCAACATAAACAGCTTAAATAAAATGTTTTGTGGACTGTTTCCCCGGGACCAGAAGATGCTGGTCGTTGCTTAATCAGACACCCGGGACTATTTTTGCCAGCTTTGATTGATCTAATCTGATTAATTGCACTTGGAAAACAATCACAAATACAAGTCAAAACAAGGAGATAGAATTTGTGAAAAATTACATCTTACAAAATGCTTACAGTATCTACTCTCTGGTACATGTGCTGTACACCTTCAAGGCTGTCTCCGTCATGTCATTGTTCCGTTATTACAGCAATGAGATGAGTCTGACAGCCTGTCTTTATTTAAGGCATTCAATACATCTAGAAACAGCGCTGATGTTGAATGCTAGTTAGTTTGATGAGTGCAGTGTCTGTAAGAAAGGGAGAGGATTATGCACTGTGAAATGTGTCATCTGTTAGCACTTAAAAAGATGAGGCGCTGCGATGATCAGGCTTCTCTTTTTAAGCGAGGAATTAAACTGAGGCAAGGCCGCTTGGCTACTACTGGAGGGGTGAGAGTTAAAGATGGTTTCTTGCAGGTCATTGGGGGTAGGGGTTAAGGTCACAAGGGTCAAGTACCACTCCCAGGGGTCAGAGAAAAGTGATACTCTACCTGTATTCTGGTGTCCGTCTTCCACTGCCCCACCTTCAGGGTGAATTTGGAACAATAAGAGAGTGAGGACAACAATGCACCTGAACCCACAGAACCTGGACAGTGCAGCTCACAACTGTACCACCACTACTCATTGCATAGAGGTTTTAGACACATTCAGCAGAGCAGACTGTGTACAAAGTGTTTTTGTCAGCTACAAATAGCTACACATGGCTCATACAGTTCACGTGTTAAACAGGTGGACATTTGCTCATTTACGACACACTGATATTATACGACACAGTGTAATGAAACGACAAAAGATGTTTTAAAGGTACATTACTGGGCATCAGTAACAAATATTACCTTAATACGCCTGAAGCAACTGCAGCAAATGGGAATATTTATTGAGAAATGAGGTAATATTTGTACCTTTCTTTTCTTTCTTCTCTTCTTCCTCAGTGCCGGCTCCCAGCAGAGTGAAGATTATCCCAGTCTGTGAGTTGACGCCAACTGCTGTCACCACCATGCGTCCTGACCCCTCCATCACATGGGTGCCTGAAGATGAAAAAAAAAAAAAAGGTTCTTAAAACATTACAGCAAATCTAGAAAGATTTTCTGTAAAAAAGACAGAAATATGCAACACTAAATAGTTCCCCCTAAAAGGTATCAGTTGCTCATGTTTTATTTATTAAGGAAATCGATGTAAAATCACCCAATAAATATAATTTCAATTAAAATCCAATGTGCTGAGGTAGAAAGTCATTAGCACCAGTAAAGATTCCTTGTGCAAATGTTCACAGCACTACAAAGCTGTGCATGTAACGTATATCCTGTGCATTACTGTAAGTCAGTGTGGGTGAGTATGGGATAATTAAAGACGGCAGCAAAAAGACATGCAGCTAATTATCCACTAGGAAAAAAAAATACGACATGGTGTGAGATCAAATTAGCCCATATTTCTGTTTTTAGTGATATTCTTCACTTCTAAGAATCTTACAGCTGTAGATTGTATGTCTGTGCTGCAGCAAAAAAAAAAAAAAAAAAAAAAAAAAAGAGGGAAGTTTGATTAAATAACTGAACCTTCTGGATGTGGCCTTTCTTCCTGCCTTGATGTTCAGAGATTTTAATAAACAATCTTTTTTAAAATGATATTTTATACACAATAGGTTCTATTATGTAAGTTAGACTCCAAACCTGAAATGAATACGGAATGACTATTCTCTAAGGCTTTAAAGTTTGCTGCCAAAATTGCATCGTTGCTGCATATTATTTAAAGACAATACCTGATAGTGGGAGAGGAAAAAAATGTATGTGACATTAGGAGTCATGAGGACCCCAGAAGCAACCCACGTCATTTACATATTTAGTTTTTGGCACAGGATGATGGATTTGCACACTGGCTGAATGATGCTACAAATATATTTTCAATCCTATGTGAAGGATTAATTAACTTAAAAGTGATCCCTTTTGTTAAGATGTGGCAGAAACATATTTGCTGCTTGAGATGTGAAGCAAGAAAGATGAACAGATACAATACAATACAGATACAACGACTTGAACCCTTTATAGGGCACTGATAGAAATACTCTGATATGCAAAATTTCAACCTTAGTGTGTTATTGGAGGACGTAACAAAACTTTATTACTTTTGTCAAAAGTTCTTTTTTTTTATTGTTATGTAGAAAATCACTGTTAATAAAGTTACCATGTTTAGTGCTTTACCCATGAGTGGAAAAAAAAAATACAAGAAACAAATATAAAAAAAATCAAGAAAAACACATGTAAGGTGAAAGAACATTACTTTCAGAACATTACAACATAAATGCTGATCCAGACATCTGTCAACATACACATTATCAAAAAAAAAAAAAAAAAGAACAAAACAAAAAAAAACAAAACACATTATCCCTTTGAACATCATTCCTTACATTAGTACCATTACTTCATGGTACCTAACAAAGCAGGTACACTCACTGTTCATGCAGAGGTGGACCTTACAGACCCTGGAGACCACTTTTGACCTGAGACTGTAGCCTCACTGTCCTCATTGTAATGTGTGCGGAAGTGACCAAAAATAGTCACTTGCCCGATAAAGGGTTAAGAGTGAACGCATGTTTTCCAGTTCCGGTGACATACCAGACAACAGCATGGGGTCTTTGTCTGCAGATTTCCTCACGTGGTCGGACTCTCCGGTCAGTGAGGACTCATCAATCTTCAGGTCGTTGCCTTGAATCAACACTCCATCGGCAGGAAGCAGATCACCTGCAACAATAGAAGCGCAGCAGGAGACATCAGCAGTGGACGGAGATACATTTTGATAGATTGTAATTCAATATCCTGCCTATATAAATTGTGGGGTTATATTGATCTTGCTTCCAACAATAACATTTCATATATGTATGAGCAGCTGATATGAGACAGGATATGGTGCAATTCCCGTTTTATGTATATGGTGCATGTTGGCCTCAGGAGGGGATGTGTGTGTTGCTCCTCATATAGGATTGTCTCCAGCTAATTAAATTCTTATCATTAACATATTGTACCTTAAATATATTTAATTGCTTGAGGTGGACTTAATAACTTTAATCCCCTTCTGGAAATGAGATTGAAGTCTATTTTCAGCTACTGAACCATGAAAATTACTTTTTACAGAACAATGGACTAGACGATTAAGGACAACAGTCAACCAAACTCATCATGAGGCTCTTGGGAGTTTGATCACTCTTGGTTAGAAGAATAATTAAAGATTTGAAGCTGTGGGACCTGAAAAAGGGGGGAAACATAAAGAATCTGAAAATATGCATCTTCCTTCTGTAGCTCTTGCCAGAATATGTACACATGTACATTTATATGTATACGTATTTTATTATATCTTAGTTTTAACTTTAGTTCAACTTTTTTACTCTGCTGCCGTATTATTTTTGAAATTCCTACTGTTCACTGTTTTTAAACTAGCTCTTTAAAGGAACACGCCACCGTTTTTCCATACTGACCTATGTATTCCCTGATCTTAGACAAGTTCATGCGTACCTCTCTCGTCTTCATGTGTGCATGCAATCGTTCTGGCGCGCGATGTTACTTTGCTAGCATTTAGCTTAGCCCAGTCCATTCATTAGGCTCCAAACAGGGGTGAAGTTAAAAGCGACCAAGCACTTCCACGTTTTCCCTATTTAAATATAGTTACGTGCATAGTTACACGACCCAAGTATGGTTACACAAAATAAAACGTGGTGATTTTCTAAGCAGATAAAAAGGATAACTATAATGTATGGCAGAATAACACTTGGGAGCACTTTGACGTCGGCGCAATAATATCATCACTCCTGAAAAAAATCCTCTCCCGTCCCCGTCTGCTCTGCTTCATATCTTTCTTCCTTCTCACGGTCCAATAATAATAATAATAATAATGGATTAGATTTATATAGCACTTTTCTATTAACGCGTACTCAAAGCGCATACAGTAGATCCATTATTCATTCACTCACACATTCACACTCTGGTGGTAAACTACATATGTAGCCACAGCTGCCCTGGGGCAGACTGATAGAAGCGTGGCTGCCATTTTGCGCCTACGGCCCCTCCGACCACCACTGAACAATCATACGCATCCATACGCCAGCGTGAGTAGCAGCACTGGGGGCAAGGAGGGTGAAATGTCTTGCCCAAGGACACAACAGCACATGATTGGGACAGAGCGGGATTTGAACCGCCAACCCTTTGGTTATTGGACAACCCGTTCTACCTCCTGAGCCATGGCCAAAAGAGCTACTTCCTCCTCTGTGTATTCGGGTTCAAACAGACATGGCTCTGGATCTGCTACAAACCAGTCATCATTGTCGTCTACAAAGTCCGCCATTGCAAATTATTTCTTGCAGTTTGCTAGTAGCACAGGTAGAAGTAAAAAGTCACGTTAGTTCTATTGACGGAAGTAAGAGGGAGAGGATTTTTCAGGAGTGATGATATTACTGCGCCGACATTGAAGTGCTCCCAAATGTTATTCTGCCATACATTATAGTTATCCTTTTTATCCGCTTAGAAAATTGCCACTTTTTATTTTGTGTAACCATACTTGGGTCGTGTAACTACGCACGTAATCGTATTTAAACAGGGAAAACATGGAAGTGCTTGGTTGCTTCTAACTTCACCCCTGTTTGGATCCTAATGAATGTACTGGGCTAAGCTAAATGCTAACAAAGTAACAATAAATCTGATTCTAATTCTGTCAGTCCACAGACATAGGTAGATGTTTTCTTTCTTGTTTGACCAGTTGAATTACAATGTACTGGAGGATTATTGTGGATTTTTTTTGACAGAACACTATTGAGCAGTGCAGCTTTAATAGCCGGTGGGATGTTGGTGAACTAAAAGGCAGGAGAAACAAAATGTCCCTTGTATTAAAGAGGATGTAAAGTTATTACCTGTGAAATATGAATCAGTAATAAGATGACGTGACGCTGTTCTGTAATCACTTTACTTCCCACATGCCCTTAAATGAATCCCATCATATATAGCTCAACAGTCCCCTCACACCTACCGTATTTGATCTGTGCAATGTCCCCCACCACTATATCAGCTACAGGCAGTTGTATGACTTGGCTGCCTCGGACAACCTGGAACTTCTGCTCCTGTTCGATGCGGCTCTGCAGTCCTCGAAACTGCTTCTCCTTTGACCAGTCATTAAAGGCCGTCACCAGCACCACACACACCACAGACAACAGGATAGCTGCGCCCTCGATCCACCCAGCCTCTGCCTCACCTTCGTCCTCTACCCCGCCTGCCGCTGCGCCGCACGCTGTAATGTGGTTACAAGGACAAAAAAAGAAGGAAAGAGGAAAAAGAAAATTACATTGATGTTATACATTTGCAAGCAAGCTATGCACTGTATATACAGTACAAGAGCGTATACATAATGAAAGACATACTGTGTGTGAAGAGTTCAGACTTCTAAGTGCTGTCTTTGTGCATAGTTTGTGCATAATTTAATGGTGTAGACATTGCAAATGCACCGTTTCATTGCATTCACTCTATAATGCCCTCAAAAGCAAAGATGTGACCTTTACAGATTCACCTCTCCTCGCCTCGTCATTCATTTGCCTTATTTCAACCAAATGGTCTGGTGTATTTTAGAGTGAAAAGGCCTTTCCCTCGTCGCTCTCATGCTGTTTCATGTAATTCTCTAGGAGCCACTGTATTGTACACTCTTGGCTAGCTGACTCCTAAAGCTCTCCGTGGGGTGATTTGTTTTGGATTATGACACATTTGCAGCTCTCAAGGGAAAGAGTACAGACTCTATTATATAGATGGAACATATGCTGGATCTGCGTTAACAACTAAAATCCAAGTATTTCTGTGTGGAGTTTGCATGTTCTCCCTGTGTCTGCGTGGGTTCTCTCCGGGTACTCCGGCTTCCTCTCACCATCCAAAGACATGCACTGATAGGTTAATCGATTAATCTAAATTGCCCATGGGTGTGAATGTGAGAGTGATTGTTTGTCTCTATATGTCAGCTCTGCCATGAACAGGCAACATGTCCATAGTGTGTACCCCGCCTTCGCCCATAAGTAACAGGGATAGGCTCCAGTGACCCCTATGACCCTAATGAGGATAAAGCGGGTACAGATAATGAATGAATGAATAAAATCAAAGT
>JAPQRP010000024.1:17744844-17769854 GCA_037367295.1 Apogon hyalosoma | reverse complement strand
GGTTGCACTGCTCTCCCATCTCCTCATATCACCTCCCTCTATCATCATCATCTCAGAAAATACATTCAAATTTTATGCATTATTATGTTTTTTTTTTTAGGATGACTTTTTATTACTTCTTTGTGCAGTATTTCTATTAAAAACATTTCTTCCTCTTCTCCCCATGAGCTACCACAGCTCATTTCTCCTGTTTCTTTTGCTTCCTTTGTTTAATGGATGACGATAGCCTGCTGTAACTTCCTGTAATTGGTTCAAAAGTCTGAACTGATGAAAAAAAGTACCTTCACACAATAAATGAACTGAACTGTGGTTTAGTTTGAGTGTAGCCCATAGTCTTTTCAATCCAAGCTCCAGTAGATTGATCCAGGCTGTGGTCAGAGCCATGTTTCACACTGTTCAAGCTAAATGACTTTGGGGAGATAGTGGTGAAATCAGCTTGAAGCTGCGTATGACTTTCGTCACCAATTTTTCATCAAATCTGTAAAACCTGAGTCATAGCCTAAGTATCATGAATCTGTTAGCCTTTCCATGATAAACACCTGATCACTTCCCTCACAGTGAACAATACCAAACCGATATGTCACTCGGGCCTTTTTGGAAATTTTGTTGTGAAGTGCATTGTGGGAATGGGAATTCCACACAGCCACAGTATGGCTGCAGCAGCAACAAACATGGCAACGGCTTTATAGCTTCTTCCTTCTGTGGCTGTGTGGAATTCCAAAAAGGCCTGAGTGATGGTTTGGTTTCAGTTACAGTTTGGTATGAAAACAAATGGACTGCTTGTGATGGAGTACACTTCAAAATTGTTCACTGTAAGGGAAGTGAATCAGGTGTGTAATCACAGAAAGACTAACGGATTTGTGATACTTAGGCTATCACTCTGGTTTTACAGATTTGATGAAAAATTTATGATGAAAGTCATATGCAAGGTTAAGTTTATTTAAGGATTGTTCTAAAAGTGTCAAATAACCACCACCAGAAAAGTCCAATGTGTAAAATTTAGAGGTATTAAGAGAATAAAAATCGCAGACATGGAATATACATTTTGCCCCCAAAAAAGTCCCCACCTGGATTTAACTAGGTATGAGTCTAACTCAAAAATTACTGCAGTGTTTGAAATGTTTCAACTGCAACATGTTCTTTAACTGGTGTAGTGAGTAGCATCTCATTTCTTAAACAACCATCAGTTTGATAGAGAGCAAAAAGATTAGACTGTGTTTCGATGGAAATTGGTCATGTGGTCTTTTGAGTCCAGACTGACGCTGTTCCAGAGTGATGGATGCATCAGAGTGAGAAGAGAGGTGGATGAAATGATTACCCATCATGCCTCACGCCTACAGTATAAGCCTGCAGGGGCAGTGTTATGATCTGGGGTTGATTCAATTGATCTGGTCATGTGTCCAGAAAATATCTTGAATGACCAGTGGATTTTTATTTCAAGATGACAAAACCAGGATTCATCAGTCTCAAATTGTCAAGAGGGCATGAGACATCATTTTTACACATGGATTGGATACCACAGAGTCCACATCTGAACCCCATTGAGAATCTGTGATGGAGACAACTTTACACATTCTGACTTTCCATCATCAACACAAGATGTTAGCCAAAAACTAATGCAACTATGGATG
This sequence comes from Apogon hyalosoma, assembly GCA_037367295.1. Classification (NCBI taxonomy): domain Eukaryota; kingdom Metazoa; phylum Chordata; class Actinopteri; order Kurtiformes; family Apogonidae; genus Apogon; species Apogon hyalosoma. Next base: position 17,768,223 of record JAPQRP010000024.1, on the reverse strand, counting down.
AAAATCAATGTTATGACACTGCATAAGCCAAGATGAATGTGTTGGATACTGCAATATTGATAATATTCATACTCATTCAACAAAGGGAGAGGATATTACTTGACAGCAGCTCAGAATTAACTTTCTACACTCTTGTTTTCCTTTATTTATTTTTTTTATAGGTGGAATCCAGCAGTAAGATGCATTATTACCCTGCCCCCCGAAGGGGAGGCAAAGGGTATTGATTTTGGTTCGGTTTGTTCACATACTAGCAGCAAAACTACTCGTTGAATTAAGGGCTGTACGATATTGGGAAAAAACTGACATTACAATTTTTTTTAACCCTGCGATATATATTGCAATATGAATAAAAATACTCAGGAGGATATAATAGCTGTGTGGTCCCGACGTAAATGGTCAAACAAATTAGTTGTGTTACTTCTCATGGCAACAGGAGCAAGGCAATGTGTTTCAATATCATCTTTCTTGTAGCTGAAATAATTCCAGATAACTGACATTGCTTTACTTTTTGGCACCAAGTCTTCATTTTTGATGATTTTCTCTTTTGTTGCTCACTTTTCAAAGTTACCAGTGACTCACTCTATGTGCAGGGGTGTGGTCTGCTTTGGCAAAATGACTAAGAATGATTGTGATTGGTGAATCGTTGCACACAGTGTGTCAGGTACCCTTGAAATTAGATGAGAACACATTGAGTTCATTTGCCTCCTGTATTGCAGGACCTGCGAGGTGACTATTGGGCACATGTACATAGCGATGACGATGCTTAAACGATATATTGTGCAGCTCTAGTTGAATTCATACCAAATTGGGTTTATAAATTGCCAGTGACCCAGAATAGATCTCATTCCATTTTGGGAACAGTAGGTCAAAGTTCATACTTTTTTTTTTTTTTTTTTTTTTCCATTAACTTATGATGGGCAAAATGTCAAATGACTGTAGCAGCAAAACTACTGGTTAAATTCATACTAAATTGGGTTTATACATTGCCAGTGACCCAGAATAGATATGGTTATATTTTGGGAAAAGCAGGTCAACGTTAATTTTTTTAATGATTTTTTTAAAATCTTTTTTGTCTCCCATTTACTTATAATGGGCAACATTTCAAATGTCTATAAAAACATAAATTTTGTTTCAATTTACTTCAAACTTGGCACATATATTGGTGATTGATGTGCTGACATCAGTACATGCATAGACATGATGACATCAGCTGAATCGATGCCAAAATAAGCTACAATACATGCGAGGGGCGGGGTTTGTTGTGCCTGGCCCCACTATACTATACATTACTATATTTGCAGAGTTAATCTCCTCTTAATTAAACAAAGATCAGGATGGACTAAACAAACACCGGGTCTAAAGAGAGCTTTCAAGTATTTTGCATCCACTGGAGGAGAGGAGGTGCTTCACTGGTAATTTGTGATTAAGAAACCATACAAATAGGACAGTTTAAACTATTTCTTCTTTCATTTAGAAAACCTTTAAAATGATGACTGGTCCCATTGGTGGGGTGTAATTCCATTACTGTGATGATTGCGGGGCAATGACTGATGTTGCTGACTCAGCACCTCGTTATGATCTCTGTCCTCATTTCCTGTTTCACGGCTCACAGGGCTGATGTATGGTCACTGAGAACTCAAGGTTATTTCTCTACTCAACACTTCATTAACCTTCCAGGCACCTTTCATACACACACTTGACACATTCATTAAGCGCAGGCATACACATATGCACACACATTCGCACATGTACACAAAAATGACCTCAGTGCTCAATGAGTCACTTGACCTTTTGGAACGGGTCACAAACAAAGTGTGACCTGCCACACCAATTAAAAAAGTGTGTGCATACATGTAGGTGTGAGTGTACCAGTAAAGTCACAGGAAGTGATGTCAGCTGGCCAATGCAATTATAGCCTTTTGCTGTCCAGTGCAATTGTGTAGATACTGAAGATAACTGCTGCAGTGTGTGTTTGTGCCTGCGTGTCTGTTTCTGCATTGTGTGACAGGGATGATTTTTATGGGAAGTGATGTCACAGGAGCTGTTAGACTCACATTCTCCGCCGCTCTCTCCGGGAGGGTGGTAGAAGGAGAGGCCCAAGGAGATCAGGGCAGCGATCTCCAGAATGATGAGGGTGACATCCTGCAGGGCCTCCCATACCAGCTGCAGGAAGGTTTTTGGCTTCTTTGGAGGTATCAGGTTTTTTCCAAATATTTCTCTTCTCTTCTCCAGGTCAGCCTGAGTACCTGCAAGACCTGAAAAAGGAACACATGGAGTAGATTAGTCCGGTGGAGATCATAGCTTAAGGTAAACAGATTTTTTTTCTTGATTTAATAACAATAGTTTGGAACAAAAAAAATGATTGGATGACCCAATATTGCACTCTAAATGACATGTAAGTCAATGCAATAAACACTGTAGATAAATATATAACTGTGGATGTTGAATCGATCATTTTCTATCAAACTCTAGTTGACAAGCATAATGTGGCCATTGGTAACTATTCTACAAGTTTGGCTGATATTGATAGCTTATAAAACTTATAAGCAACGATTTTTTTGCCATCATTTTATCTCTTTTCTTAGAATTATAACATATTTATAATGTGCAGTATTACTGAAACCGTAAATGTAATACCTATTGTATGTACTGTATTTATTCTGCAGCTTTCAACAAGTTAACTTTAGGATTTCTTTAGGACTGTGAATGCATTTACAATCCGTTTCACGTCTCATTGAACCAAGGCCAGATGCTGATGGCCCTCCTGATGTGAATGCCTGCGACTTTATATTTTCTGATTTCTCATACATCAAATGTCATAAAATACCCTAATTCCAACAATTTCTTGTACAAAGTGTAGCAGAATTATTTTTTATTTTAGACTTTTTAAGCCCCGTTTTAAGGACCTGTGAAAGCCTTGCATACATGTTCATATTGCAGGAACAAAATGATGACTTTTACTCCAAAATTGGCAAAAAAAAAAAAAAAAAAAAAAAGAGAACAGGTGGAAACTGCTCCTTCTACTGACTTTTATATGGAATATAGATTTGCATGGAGCTCTAAGTTGTTGTTTTTTTTAAATACTTGTTCTCGCTCTCAGATCTCACATAACTACCTCTAATTACCAGTTTGTGTCACGATAGGCCATGGATCTGCATTCCTTATATTCTTCTGTTCAAGAGCTGAGGGCCCGTGTTACGACCTCATCCACCTCCTCATACACCACAGACTTACTGTATGTAAATATCTTTCATTCTTTCATCTGAATAACTTTATGAAGGAGGCACAATTTACTGGAGATGATTTTCAAACTGTACTTTTAATGCTTTCATACAGGCAAATGCTCGCCTCAGATTTGACTTATATAAAATGTATTTGCCCTTTACTATTACAAAACGCCAACCATTTTTTGTTGTATGTTATATGTTTAAGTCATCATTATGTTGATTATGGATGTAATTCATGTGATGTAATTTGAGGTTTAAAGCTGATTTTACATCTCATGTGTGCACTTCATAGAATTCCGTTATGCAGTCAACCTATTTCTGATAAAATAATTAACCACTTAATTACAAGCTTTTTGTGTGTCTTTTGTTAAAGCTAGTAATACATTTTTCCATCAGGCTACATTTTTTTTGGTTTGTACCAGGCTCCTTTTCAGTGAAGCACCGTTATCTGGCAGCTGAATGCACAAGCAAGCAGAGTGTGTATGCACCATCTCTCTTTTCCTCTCGCTGTGTTTCTCCCTCCCTTACAACCACAGACATTACCACAGCATTATGTCATGCATGGTGCGTCACTGGGTCTCCCAGGAGTGGCACCAGATTGCACCTGATAACATTGCTGCAGCACGATGCTGATTCACACGTGAATGCATATGAATGCGAGATGACTTTAAAAATCTGTAGAAAATGACTGATGACCCACTTGTGAGCACATCTGCGTCGTCTGACTGCAGAGAGAGAAACAAAGGAGGATAACAGAGCTGTTGTGTGGGAGCAAATGTTGAGATACTGCACAAGAGGGGACGATACAGTAATGAAACTGGTTCCACTTGCTTGATGAAGAGAGAAAAAGCAAGGGAGAGGGAGAAGGAGAAGGAGAGGACAGAAGGAGGGCAGGCTGAAAAGAGAACAATTCCCAGCTCCTACGTAGGAGAATGCCCTGGTTACAATTAGATCAGTCTATAAATAGCCTCATTATCCATTCTCTTTTAATTGTCTCTGTGAGAAGACCTAGCATGCTCTTCCATTGATCTCCACAGCTCCCTGCCTCACATTACTCACAAACATGTTAGCGTGTGTGCATGTGTGTTTGTATGCGAGCATGGATCTGTGAGTCGTGACCACCAGCACGTGCTGGAAATGTGTGTGTATGGGTATTAAGCTGGCCAAGCATGCTTGCAGTTGCTTTCACTATGGCAAAACTGGAGCTCCCATAATCGGGCTTTAGCCAGTTACAGTTGGTTACTCACACACAGAGTCAGACATAAATATTTGCACAGATGCACATACACACATTTGGTTTGTTTACAGCTTTTTCTGTGTTTTTAGGCAGGTTAGTTAAACAACATGTGCAGGATGTGCACATATTTTTGTCACTCGTTTCTTAGTTAAAAAATACATCCTGGTTGTGCAGAGGCAGGGGGAGCTACTGAAGCTCTAGCAAGCAAGCACCATTCTGCATTAGGGCAGCAATTGTTCTACATTAAATTACATTACGCTGTGTACCAAAACATTTCTGCTAAGTGACCACTGTATGACAGAGATTCAGTTCAGCATGACATTTAACCTTGTTAAATGTTTGAACTGTGTTCTCCTTGAAATCCCCTTGAGATGTGAGCTATGTTGTAATCAATCTCCCTAATCATTAAATACTCATTGCTTCCTGGAAAATCCTCTGCTACATTAGCATTCCTTTCTGGAAAGCTGATTGCTGCTTACTGCAAAAGATTCATTTGCCAGATTATAAAATATCTTAGAGTAAATACTGTCAGCCCACCTAACTGTTCTGGCAATAGATTGTGAAGAGGCAGCGAGAGGGCAGAGAAACAGTGGTGATACACAGATGAGTCACAGCAATCCCAGAAAGGACTAAGGGTGTTCACAGTGTCTTTACGGTGGAGTTCATTAGCAAGTACTGCAGAGTATATAATAAATGCAGATCATTAAATGAGGTTACACAAAGGAACTCCCGATGTAATGTGTAACTTATTATTACACAATACAATTTCATTCCAAATGTTAAAATTAATTCCAAACTGTAAAAGCTTTTGAGTATTTGAGCCCCCAAGGAAAAATGAGATGAGAGGTGATGCACAGTCATTAGTAATAGGTTTCAGCTTCTTTCTGGATCACCAGCTGATGGACTTAAAACAGTGGGCATCCTGGTGACTCAGCAGATTAAGGTAACAGCCATTTACTCTACCAGCACTACATCATGTGGTTCAATCTTTTTTATGAATTTGGTTGTATGCCATCAAATCACTCTCCCACACTTCCTACTGAAGACCAGCTAATTAACAAACCCACTTTATTGTAAAGCACATTTGCTATAGTCAGATGTGTGTACTGTAGAAGGCTACTCTATTTTCCCTTTATGTACCATGAAAAAAAAGTGACTATTTTATTAATTGTGAACACTATGGATTACAGGCATCAAAGTGCTTAACATTAAAACTTTGCATTGAGCTTCTTATAAAATCTAAGATGAAACATTCTAAAAGTCCAACAGTTTATCATTAAAAAAACATAGTTTGCCATCAGTGGTTATTGATTCTACTTCAGTTGTTGTGTTTGTGTTGTGTCTCAACAGACTAAATTTCAAATATGCAGATACTAGATATTCTAAAAGATCTAAATTATTTTTATTTGCATGATAAAAAAAATTATTTTGATAGAACCATACTTCTTATCACTTAATTTTCTTCTTACAAAGTGACTAATTACAAAATTATGTTAAGCATCGAAAATCTTTAGGCAATTTGAAAGGAAAGTGAATATTCAATTTCTCTCTGCCTTTTTTACACTTACACTCTAAATTATGACAGGTAATGCACTAATCTGTGAAATGCACCTGCAGTGATTCAGATCTGCTTTGTCCAATTGCATCAGATCTAATATCCTGTTTCCAGGTAGAAAAGACAGGGACATAAAAGAAAAGAAAAAAACAACAACAACTTTATACCATCCTTCGTGCATAAGAGGAAATGGGATTTTTTTCACTAAGAGGGAACATGATGGCATATTTTAACAGTTGGCCCTTTTTTGTCTGTTACTAAAAATAGATCACCATGGAAACGCTATGCATCCCACTCGTTGAGTGGAAATACCCGTGACTCTGAACCTTGAAGAATGTGTGAATATGCAAAGAGTGTGTGTGTATATATGTGAGTTTTGCATGTACATGTGTCTCTGAAAGCGTAAGTGAGTGTGTACGAGTATGCAGACATGTGCCAGCAAAGACAGTTCTGTAAAGAACGTACACATGCAATGACCTCTAAATGTCCTTGCAAAAATGACACGTCATTATGGAGCAGCAAATAAATCAGACATTTAAAAAAAAAAAAATCATAAAAAGGACTATTTAAATGATGAACTGAACTGTACCTTTACTAACATATCTGAGAACTTGATTTTAAGTCCTCCTGCATGTTTGCATGAACTTTCTCCCCTTGCACAATACTATGTGCCAGTGGCCAAAGCAAGTCACCATGGCAACAAGGTTTTCTGATGATGATCATCATAATCATCATAACGATGCAAAATATTGATGCTTTTTTCTGCAGCAAATCAATAGCTTCAACATGTATTCACATCTTTCACCGTTTGAAAAGAGAGAGGGGGATGAAAAAGGAAGACAGAGCGCTGATGTGTGACTCAGAACACAAGAGAACGAGAAAACGAGGGAGACGGACTGAAACGCAGAATGAGAGTAGGCTGGATGTAGAGTAACTCTATGAATAATAACCCATCAGTGGCTAAAAGGTGGATAATTATCATGCTCTTATTAAAAGATGGAGTGGTGCAGAAATGTGTCACAGTGTCCTTGAGGATGACCTCCATTATAATGACACCATTTTATGCCATGGAAAAGAAGTGATTTATTTATTTATTTATTTATTTATTTATTTGCTTTATGTCCTATTATGTCTGGTGTGTGCATGTAAGATTGTGATGTGTAAGCATTAAAGTGTTGATGTAAGCAACTGTAAATAGATTAGAGTGAAGACAATGAGGCAAAAAGAGGAATGTGTACAACTAAAAGAAAAATAAACAAAATGTAAACACAAAGACCTTTGTATGTGTCTCTTAAATGTGTATTAGCGTGTTTGTTTGTAGGAAAAGGTGGGAAAATAGAGCTGCAAGCTGTGATGAAGCAGGGCAGAGTCTCCATGGCAACACGATGTGATCATGTTAAAAGCATAGCCGTTAGCAAGTGACTGATGTGACTGATAGTAAGTTTCATGTCAACTGACCAAAGACCGGATAAAGCAAGGGCATAAACTCACATCCTGTTTTGGTCTTATGCCTTGTATTTAGTCTCCTAAAGATAAATCCTATAGAAAAATTAAATAAATAAGCAATAAATAAACAAATAAATAAATAATGATATGTTTAGTGGGAATGCATTTGTGGATTATCTGTTCGATGAAATCCGATCTGGTTTTGATCGACACAGTAGGTCGTGATGCGAGGACATTACCAGACTCTTATCAGGTCAGTATAAATGATATTAAAGACACATCTTTGGTCATTATTTACTTTCACATCACTGGTTTGGTGTGAAAACATCAAACAGTTGCTGAGATAAGATTTAACTCCCTTATTTGATGGGCTTTAAAGGGACAAACAACAATCTATTTGAGGCTTAGTCTGAATATAATCTGTAACAAACTTTAGTGAAAATTTGACAAAAGTTGACATGTCTCAGCACCAGAAATCAAATTTATTTCAAGTCTTTTAACATCGACTAATTACATGAAAGTTACGGTAGACTATGTGTAAGACCAATATGTGTGTATTAGATATTATCAGTATTTCTGTGGTAGAAGCCTACATCACATGGATCAAATGTAACCCTATAAAATATGTTTGTGATCGCATTTTTTTGTTCACTGGCTTCAAAAATTACATATTAACGTAACAAAAGGAAGGAAGAAGGCAGACCTTTGTCGATTACTTGAACCAGTTACTAAAATGACAGTTAAATCTCACCTCCCTTTCCCTGTTTCAGAGGAGGGTTCTGCAGAATTACCGTGGCGTCGTGTCATCTGCTGTTGGCTCAGCTCTACAGATTGGCCTTTTTGCTCATCGTGCTTTGTTGTTTTGCATGCACTGATTCTCTGTACGCTACATACACTAACAGCAGTGGGCACCGCGGGAGACGGGCTCTGCGCCTGTGAGGACGGACTGATGTGACATATCTTCAGTGTAGTAACACGCATGCAATCTTACGCTTTTATCTACAGACCATTGAGCAGTCGGATTGTCACAGGCCAAACATGCAGGCAGACATACTGCACTGTAGATAACCTAGTGACAAAACCCTCGTGATCTCTCTTTGTGAACTGGTGTAGGGTCACATAAACCCACTTATACACACACACACTGGCAAATATCTATCATTCGCTCCCATTTGGACAGTCCTATCCAAAAGGTAATGGACCAGAAAGTGACACTCAGTAATGTCTGACAGCATGTTTTTCTGCCATGACTGAATCATATGTGTGTGTTTATGCTCATGTGGACAAACAGCCCATCAGCCGAGCATGACTAGTTTATTGCACTGAATTGAAGATAAACACAGTAAATTCAGGAAACCAGATCAATGGGAGATTTAATTTTTTTGTCAGGCACCAACAAGCATAGAGCTCCAAGGTGTTTATGGTTACTGCTTTTACAAACAGACTACTTAGGACTAGTCTAAAATTTAGCACACATCTGCTAGAGCTTAAAGTGGCTCTAAGTGTAAGAACCTTCAGAGAATTATCAAAAGAATCTGTAGCTCTCCTTAGCTTTACCAAGCTCTGTAGCAAGTTTCAGCTCGAGAAATGTTAAGCTTTATAATCCGCAAATCTTGTTTTGTCTGTTTTTTTTTTTTTTTTTATTCTGTTAGTCACCTCATAGATTTACTTTTTTTTTTGCCCCTAAAACCCACTTTAAACTGGATGCAGAGCACCAAACAGCAGTCACACTGGTGCTCAGCAAAAAAGAGGCACTAAAAATCAGACATTTGATGTGTAAGAAAGTAACCAACACTCACCAGTGCAGTTTTCCATTTGTTTCTGCAGCTTAATACAGTCATCAGTCCTGCTATTGCATTTTAATTTATTTAAATTTTGTGAGCCTTATAAGATGACCACTAAACAACTCCATGCCATGTATAATTTTAGATTTTATTAGAATTACAGCCGCATGCCTTTGTTGTAACTGCAACTATCACACACAACTAAATTTCAAGTCTCATCAAAAACAGGAGCTGCGTCTCACACAAATACATGAAATAATGACACAGACACCCAAGAGAAGGTAAAATAAGCTAAATTTATAAAGTGGATATGATGCTGTGGTAAAATTGTAATGAATTTTATCATGAGAGAACCGTGTCCTCCTAATACTCTCATGGCAGAGAGATCATAATAATAACAGAATAAAAAAAAATAATGTAAAGTAAAAAGTAAAAATGCTTGGCGTAATTCATTGCAGCCAAAGATATTTAGTTTATCATCGGACAATGCAAAGACAGGAATTATAGTCTCAAATTTCTGAATGCATAACAAGTAAAATTCTGCTGTTTTTGCTCAAAATAAATGACTGCTGAGTAATTTTTGATTACATGTCTTCCCCGCAACTATTCAATTAATTTACTACTAATGGCTGAATCTCTAATTATGACACGTCTTTGATTGCACATAAGCTTCTGTAGAAAGGTGCAAATTCCACAGCAATTCTTTAGTCTGCAAAAAAAAAAAAAAATGGTTACAGCAATGATGAAAAAAAAATAAATCCAATAGTGAGTGTGTGTGTGTGTGTGTGTGTGTGTGTGTGTGTGTGTGTGTCTGTGGGGGCAGCTGTACAAGTGGGTGAGTTTTGCTGTCAGGCACTGTGCTGTATGAGTCTGACTCATGCGAGAGATGGGGTGAGAGAACACAGCTCACAGCTCTGTTTCACTCACACACACATATCACTCCACAGGCTAACTGATTATTACTTAGTAGTCCTACTTTACAGTCCATATCACCATAAGTGCAAAGAAATTTATAAAGAAACAACTGGATGAAGATGGTTGTGTAAGTGATTTCTTCAGGTCTGAAGACCGAATAATGCATCCCACACTCATTTTAAAAGCTATTATGTTCTGACCCAGAGTACACGGGCTCTTTAGTTTCTATGACGATACTTAATGTCGTTTTTTTTTTTTAATTTCCAAACGTTGAGGGAAAAAAAGCGACAATTATGTAATCTTATGCAAGAAAAACAGGCCTCCGCAATTACAAAACAACAACAAAAACCCATAGTTGTGATGAAAGCTGCTCGTATCAAGGAATCTGAATCCCCAAAGGTTTAATTTAAACCTCTTCAGAATCTTTTTTGGATGCATGGGAAGTAGCACTACCTAGAAGGGAAAACATGAACAAGACCATACTAATTCACGCAACAGTTATTTGATGAGTGAAAATCAGGGTCGGATGATGAATCATAGTAAAAGTGTAATGCTGGTTTGCGCCTATATAAGATTGTTTTTTCATGTCAGTGATTTTATCCTGTTTGCATTAGCACAAATATTCATTACATCAAACATGCACTGTTAATTTCTCCATAAACTGCCTGATTAAGTGATGTGTTTCAATGTGGGTTTTAATAAATTGTGTGAAACGTTTGCGAAGCTGTGGAAGTTCTTACTTGGAATGGAGTTGTGACCAGAATCGCTCACTCCTGCTGTGCATACAAGCATGGATCAGGGTCTAATTGCCTTGTTTTGCACTCATAAAATCTATAATATAAAACACTAGTCAAAATGCCTAGTAATTATTTACATAAAAAAAAACATTTAGACTATGTGCTTAAATTAAATCGGCAATATGATTATGGTTTAATTATCTTAGCATTTCAGGAATATGCCAAAGATACCATTCAAAAGGTCACTGCCCACTTTGGCTATGAAGTGACAGCAGCTCTCGCTGATGCCAAGTGCACATGATGAGATGTAGTAGTGGCTGTGATAATGGTGCTCCATGGTTACAGGGGGTTAACTTTTGTAACAGCTTGCAAAGTGTCTATTTATGAATCAGCAAGCTTTACCCCAACTGGGCTACGCTGGCTGAAACTGTCTGTGCTCTGTCCATGTCAAATGTGCCAGCAGACTGAGAGGGTTTCTCTAGAGGAGGAGAAAATGACACACTGGACATGTTTGACACGTTTCAAGTCAGCAGTACAAGACCTCGAAATAAAACAGAAGTAGTGGCTGAAGTTGCTTTTTTCTCGACAAATGTTTATTTCTTAGCCTATCGTTCATTTTAAGTTTTGCCTCCTGATTCTGTCATCAGCCTCTGAGTCACATCAGATTTAATTTAAGCTATTACTGAATCGCAAACACTGAGTTTCGATATTTGTCGGGTAAAATGAATTCTTTCTTTCAAGACACCAAAGCAGAAACCAGAAGAGCAGCGTTGTATAGTAATGAAGTAATAATACAGTACTTCACTACTAGTATGTTTTGGGAGAATTTGTACTTTACTGAGTATTTTTAATTCTCTTTACTTTTACTTTTACTTCACTACATTTCCTAACTCAGTTGCATACTTCTACTCTGATACATTTTTACTGCATTGTGTCGTTATTCGTTACATAAAATAAATGAAAGGAAATTTGGTGTTTTCACCGCTGAGATTACCGGTGACTGCAACAAAGTCAGGAAGCTGATTTGTCACTGGGCCTAATCGCGTAATGTGCATGTGCAAATGACGGGTTACATTCAACCTGTCGGCAGTCTGTTGATGTGAGCAGCGTAATATTCAAAACTCTGACTGCCTTTGGTCATTATTAACATTTACTTGTAATTTTGCTTTCATTACTTGAGTACATTTAATTGTAGATTACTTGATCTTAGTGCTGTCAAACAATTAAAATTTTTAGATTAGTCACAGGGTTGCTGTGGATTCGTTTTGATTAATCACGATTAAATGTCATTCATTTTTAATCTATATTTATCGTGTTTCATTTTGCATGACCAAACAGACTCAAGACAGAAGGGAATATGGACTTAACATATTTTGTATTTGTATTTTGGGGGGGGCTCCATGTACAACGTCACTCACAATAGTGCAAAATTGAAACTTAACATGTTTTCAACGTTTGCCTCCTGACTTCTATACCTCTCTTAGACAGGGGATCTTGCACGACGTTTTCAGAACTTACAACCTGTGTCCACTGGGCCCCCTCCACTCCTCTGTTGGGCTCCCACAAATACTGGGCCCCATGAACCATGAATTTGTCATGTTTATGCCCCCCCCACACACACACACACATACACACACACACACACCTTAAACAAGAGAGATGTAGTGTGCCAGGTTGGAGCACTAGTGCTAATTTCCACCTGTAGTCCCTGGACAGGCTGATGTTATCATTAAAAATGTGTTTGTCACAAGCTGGGCGATGCATTAGCCAAAGTGCTAGCAGAATCCCCGACTAATGTATGTGGTATTTTAAGCTGGAAGTGCTTTGGTGAAAAGAAAACTCCTTCCTGCAGAGTGTGTATAAAACTTTATGTCGGTCAGCTGTTCCATCTTGAGTTTTTTTGTATTCCTATTTCCATCCAGAAGGCCAATGTGTTGTTTAGCGGCTTCCATCTTTATGGGTTGGTTCTGCTGCCTGTCACTAACGGATCAACTGGCCATTTGCGCATGCACAATGATAACTCTACTTACTGCAGATGGGTTAAGTGCATTAACATTTTTAATCAGATTAATCATAATGATGGATTAACTTGTGTTAACGTGTTCATTTTGACAGCCCTATTTGATATACTTACATACAGTAAATATTAGACACTAAAGACTTTCACTTGAGTAGCACTTCAACTTCTTGCAAAGTAATTTTTTGGTAGGATACCTGTACTTCTACTTAAGTGTGACTTTCCACTACTTTATACAACACTGCAGAAGAGAAAACCCTGGCATGACTGTATAAAAATGTCCTTCAGTCCAGTGCATGTGGTAAAAAGTGACAATGGACACAAAAAAAAGTGTCCCGTCCTTTTCAATTTATTAGTCATTATGTGTATTTGTTCCACCCTCTGAGCCTCAAACACTGTAATATTAGCTGGCCCGACTGCCCTAGATGTGGACACAACATTAATGAGACATCTGTTTACAGCTTCTGTGAGGTATGCGTGTGTGTGTGTGTGTGTGTGTGTGTCTATGTGTGTGTGGCAGAGAGAGGAAAAGAGAAAGTGAGAGTGTATTTAGACACAACTGCTTAGTGATTAGGGCAAAGTGTAATAGGGTCAGAAACTTCATCCTGTAATTCCAGACCGTTCAACCATTCATTCAATCAATCAATCTACACATGCATCTCTGGATTCTTCCATTCATCCATCATTACTTTGTCGCGTCACTTCTTAGATCATAAAATTTCAATTTAGCCTTTATGTATATTGAAGAAATGTCATGAATATTTACTGAAGTGACACTGATAAATAACCAGAGGGTGCTCTCTTTTTTATCATCTGACAGGTCTCACTATATCTTTTACACACACATGCATAAATGACGAAACACACCTGTTTCATATGTCATCTTATGCATGACAGGACTGTCAAAGCATTTCTAAAGAGATTGTGGTCTGTTCGACTGCAGGAATACACTCTAAGGATACAGAAACAGAGCTAGAAAAGAGTAGGCCACACATTACTTCACAAATACAAATATCATGTTATCCAAGATGATATAATTTAAATAAATCAACAGTTAACTTAGAGGACAGTGTTTTTTTTCTGATACATTGTGCAGAAGAAAATCAATATTTGCTATGTTTTATTTAAAGAAACCATGACACTGGTTCTGGCACTGTGGTTTAAGTCAACCATGCCGATTAGGAGCTGTTCCATTTTTCCTCATGCCCACACACACACACACACACACACGCACACGCACACGCACACACACACACACACACACACACACAAACCAGCAACCTCCCCTTGGGAGTGAAAAGGGAGAGCATCCAGGGCCAAGAGGCTGAAAGGGAGAGTGACAGTGGTCTATCTCCTGTCTCCCATCTGGGTGTCAGTCTCTGGTTTCGCCCAGGGGCTCAGATAAGCTCTGGACACAATAGGGACAGCTATTAAAATTCAAACTACCTTCGAGAGTCATGAAATAGTCATGACAGGTAAGGGAAATCTACACACTCTAACGTGCCCCGTATTGTCTGTCTGCTTGGAACTGCAGGGAAAATGCACTGTTTGGGGGATAATGATGCCAACTGAATGAAAACACCAAAACATTTAAAAGTCCAATTCAGAGTTATAGGAACAACAACAACAGCCATATCAGTAATACAGTATTAATATTTGCTATAATTATTACATAAAATCTGTAAAGTCAAACACATTATTTCACACACAGTAGCCATAATAGCTGCCTGACACAGATGCTAGATGGAGGAAAAAGTATTGATCTATGCTTGAGCTATGCACAGATTTTGATTGAACTATTATATGACAGAGCTGATGAAACGCCATCCAAAAAGTTCCATCTGCTGCACAAATGGATGCCTCTCCCCTAAATATTCCTGACATGGAACAGATGTACCTACACGGCATTAAACATGATTGATTTTTCCACATGCAGCTAATCCGAGGTTTGTCATTCAGTGCTGGCAAGGTTATATTTACAAAATGTACTGTGATAAAAGCATATCTGTGATAGACAGGCAGACAGACTGTTCTTTCACTATAAGAATTTTTTTTTTTAATTTATTTTCATTATGTATTAATCTGCGGATTATTTGTCTTGGTGATAAACGTCTACATCAGCAGAATCTCTCCAACAGAAATACACATAAGTACTGGTATATGCACATGTGAAGTATTAGACTTAAAGTAATGGACAGTACTTAAAACCTTACCAACTATGCAGAATATATGTACTCAATGGAAGAGAAGGCGCAGAATAGCAGAAGCTTGAATGATGTGTTTGCACATTTAGGGATAGGCAGTGTCGGATTTTGGTGCTTTGATCCTGTGCCCTTGGGTAAGTGTGACTATCTCTGTAGCAGTATCCCTATTCCCCAAGGCAAGACTAAACAGGCTTAGTTTCTTTTCAATTATGCCTTTGGGCAAGGCATGGCAGAATTTCCTCAAGTCTTGGGTGTTTCTTTGCAGAAGGCATATTTTGAAAGCTCAGTAGACAAGACAGTATCCATTTAAGATTCCAGCTTCTCTTTCCAACCACTGGTTTGCTGACTTATTCTCCTCTACAGTATGTGTAAGATGCAAGTTGTCATCTTTGCTGTGCCCTTAAGCAAGGCAGGGCGGGATCTGGTCCAAAACTGCATCTGTTCATGTGCCCTTGAGAGGGAAATGCTGTCTGTCTGTGTTGGCAGCAGTGGTACCACCCTTGCTCTGCCCCGCAGCGGGAGAAGATAGAGGAGAGAGGTCAAATCAGGAAAAGAGCTGACATGGAGAGAAAACAAGCCGGTTATAGCCTGGGACTCTGCATATCCAGCTAAAAGCAAAGCCACGCTTGTCAACTTGCTATCCATACTACTGGCTTCAAGCAGCCGGTTCGGATTCGGGACATTTTATATGACACGAAGTTGATGTAGATATATGGCAGCAACCTGGGGGCAGAAAAGCATTTGGAGATGTCAGTTTCCAGCACTGTATTTTTGCACCACTCACTTTTTTGGGCAAGCCGGAACAAAAGTAATGAGGAACTGGAGAAGAGTTACAGGTCCAACCATCAGTGTGAAGTATAAAAAAAGTAAACTTTGAACAACTATGAAGAGACCAGATTAATGTCTGTCCTAAACAGCCAGTTTTCACTATTGCAGCAGTGATAAAATCAAAGCAAAGATAGATCAAATTTGACTCTGGAAACTATAAAATGACTAACTACAGCATTTGTTTATGAGAGGTTTTCACTTACTGTATGTGTAGTGTAGATCAACCTCTACTCTATAGCGTACTCTCACATGGGCAGACATACTGTATGCTGTTGTGAGTCAGCACCAGGCTCCATGAGAACAGGCCAATAGAGTCTGGTTTTTGGCATCTGTCCTCTTAATTCAGTCAGGCATCTCTTGGGACAGCTGACTTCACTGCCGGCCATGCCCAGTGTCTCTGTGTGTGTGCTGTGGACATATCTGTCTGTCTGACAGCGTCTTGGGTTTATTCAGGGAAACTTCTCACTGCCTCAGTAAAACAAAGTCGTGCATAATATACAGTATAAGCAGTGGTGTAGTGGTCCCTGGAGAAGTGGGTACACTCTCAATATTTGCCTTTTATTTTTTAAAGTAGTCCAGAAAAACGCCCTGTTTTGGAAACAGTGGCATGTAAGACTACTCTATTTAGTTCACCCAAAAATCCATCAGTAGTATTTGCTCACTATTATAAAATGATCATGACTTGATCAGGAGCAGTTTGTAGGTTTTACTGGTCACACATGCAGCTGCATGAATGTAAATGTATTCAACATGAGGCAAACATAGGCTAATATTAGCCTTTTATAACATTAGCCTACTCATACAGTTTAACTGTTGGTGACAAAATCTCTTCTTCTCTAAATGTGCAGTCATATGGGCAGTAGTTTAAGATAGTGACTCATTTAGAAACCACCTTAAAACTTACCTCAGAATTATGTATTCCATGAAAGTAGGTTCTCTTGATACGTGTCACTCACTTTAAATACGCTTATTCTACCTTTCACGTTCGCATTCCCAATAATCGTGTTTCTTTCAACGAGACATGCAGTAACCTGTCAATTAAATAGGGTGGCACTGGCACCTGAGGTGTCCAGTCAGGTTCCAGAGGTGGCCAGCACTAGTTAGTAATATTTTTCTCATCATGACCCACCCTACTCTGCCTCTGATTGGCTGATCAGTCCTCATGCCTAAAGTTAACCCATCTAATCAGTGAAGGCAGTGAGTACTGGCCCATTAAAGGCAGAGTAGGGCGAGTCATGGCTTCACCATCTGAGGGGGAAAAAATGGGCAGTTTGGCTGCAGATACTACTGAATGATGCACATCAGGGGGATTTACAAGTGGGTATACACAATACTGACTGAAAAATAAGTAGGTATACTGCCGTATACCCTGTACTACACCTCTGAGTATAAGCACATTCTGAATTATTTATCTATGTTATTGCATACTTCTTTTGCTGTTTGACTTGACCAGCATCTTTCAACACTAAACCGTAAAGCCATTTATGTCTGGTATAAATAGGTCTCTTCTTTAACAACAATTGCTGATACAAAAAAAACAAAACAAAACACATTGGTCCTGATGAGTGGTTTTAGATTACGCATGAGCCTTAGTCGATATCTAATATATTTAAATTTTATTTTAGGCTGAGACTTTGTTTAATCTGTGTCTGGGAAACTGGCCCACTGTGTTCTCCTCCAGAGACAGTCATCAAAACCTGATCCGAAACGCGTAAGTGTTTAAGAAGTGATTGCACTTCACAACACCTCCCCATGGAAATGTTCGCAAGCCATTATTATTTTTCCCACACACCTACACTTCTTTTTGTGTTGTGCTCCATTTAAACACCGTCACAGCTTCACAACAATGGCTACCTTGCAATCCTCAAAAGATGCTTCATTAATAGATTGATAGTCAAATGATATGACCTTCTGGATGGGCAACTAAAACAGCTCAAATGAGTTTTTATCTTTCATAAAGCCATAACCCTCAGTATTTGTGGTTAGATAGTCACTAAGGTTTGTTAAGACTCATGTTATGTATTGTAGTTACATATTATAAAATCAAATCATTAGTTGCAGATTAAAATTTTAGCACAGTAGTTCACCCACTAAGTTTACTTGTTTGCAATGTAAAATGACCTTA
The DNA here is from genome assembly GCA_037367295.1 of Apogon hyalosoma. NCBI lineage: Eukaryota > Metazoa > Chordata > Actinopteri > Kurtiformes > Apogonidae > Apogon > Apogon hyalosoma. Next base: position 17,750,148 of record JAPQRP010000024.1, on the reverse strand, counting down.
TATAAAAAGGAGATGTGTGTGCAAAACTGGCAAAACGTAATTCCACAATCTGTTCAAGAAGTGAATAAATGATAACACCCATGACACATTTTGGCCCTATCTCCAGAGTGTTATAATTTCAGCTTTAAAATTGAGCTAAAATGACACAAGGTCCACAGTGTAAACTATTTTATAACCAGAAGTGCTTTTGGTCTATCTATAAAGCATCAATAAAGTGCATATGGACATTTATGTTATCATAAATGTCAAGTTGAAATCTTTTTTTTTTAGTCATGGCTTGTTGCAAAATGAAATACATCATCTGACAGGCTTCTTTAGATTCCAGCACATCCATTCCCTTAGGATATGTGCTTAATATTGCATATAGAGTGGTATTGCAGAGTGATTGACCACTGTGTCATAATACTGCTTCAGCCTGCCTCAAGGTCATTGCTACTACACTGCAGAAGAACACCTGTGTGAGTATTTTTGTGTATTTGTGACTATGTGTGTCTGCCCATGATGTGGTTTTGCTCCCTTGTAGAGGAAAATGGCTGTGTATCATTTATAATCTGTCCTCTGAGAGCCATCTCTCCCTCTGTCTCTTCTTCACTGCCTCCCATTTCATTCTCTCTCTTTTTCTAGCTCTTCTATTCCTTTTACAGATTCAGAGGGGTGGGAGGGGTGGAGGGTTGCAGAGCACGAGAAACTGTCCTTATTAAAGAGACGGCGGCTCCATGTGAGAGAACCCTTGTGGGACGGAGATTAAATAGACTGCGTCAGAGGGGAACGCGCTTGTGGTGCTGTGACTGGAGGACGTGATTAGTATGATCATCAGGGAGGGATGGAAGGACGATGGGAAAGAAAGGGAGCAAGGAGGAGAGGTTGGGTGAGGAGAAGGGATGAGAAGAGCAGAACATGCACACAGGTTTTTAGAATAGACGAGCAGAAGGGAAATGAGGGAGTGAAACGTAGACTTTACTTCAAGAAAGGAATCAAAGGACTAGAGGAGAAAAGATGGGTGGGAATGCAGGAAAATGGAAAGGAAAGGCGATGAAATGCTAGATCAGGTGGGATGTTTGAACTGAAGTCAGCAACAGAAAGAATAGAGGGAGAGGAGAGAGAAGGTGAGAAAAGATGGATGACAGATGAGAGGGGCAAACAGCTTCCTGAGCTATGTATAGAATTCATAAAGGGCCAGTCATGAGAACAGAACAGAGCACAGAGTGAGAAATGAAGTGTTGGGTTACAAAGTTTTAAACATCTGACCAAGGCCATCCTGTGCTCTCTTTTCTTTCTTTTTCCTGACAAATGCTACATCTGTGTCCTTGAGAGCAAAGCAATGTCACTGAAGAAAAATGGATTCCAAAGTACATAGTGTCACAGATTGAAGCTCAAAAGTATGTGGTTGTGTGGAGGAGGTGTGTGTGTGTGTGTGTGTAGGTGTGTGTGTGTGTGTGTGTGTGCGTGTGTGTGCGTGTGTGTGTGTGTGTGTGTGGTTTCCAATCACATACTAATAATCAAGTCAAGTGCTCACATCATTGAGTACACTGTTTACATGAGTATCATCAACCTTCTCCCAAGAGAAATACTGACGCTGCATACGATGCATCATGATATCCATCACATTACTACAAGAAAAAGCAATGTCACATTCTATGAAGTGTTCACTATAAACACAAGTGTCTTCCATGAACTTATCTTCATCTGCTTTTCTGAAATGTTTTCCCCACTTGTCAAAACCTACTGCACTCCATGACCAAACCTAACTCAGCTTAAAGAAAAAGGCATTTTCATCTTCATTATTCTGTTGTAAATGTAGTAAGTTAGCACTGTTATTATTATGAAAACACACAAATATATGCAAACTGCCCATAATTTGTTTCTGTGATTTTTTTTCTAGTTTAGGTTCAACTTGGAGTGGGAATCATACAATATGATACACTGTCCTCAATGATACGAGTGTGATAACAGCGATTCTGTGATGCATTAATTGCATCAGTTGAAGAACACTTTAATTTCAGGGAAAATGTTACACTTGCTTGGGATAGTTTTTTGTTTGAAAAAGACTAAATGCACATAGTCAGAAACAGAAACATCTTTTCAAATAAATCCTGCTGTGACAAACTCAGCCATGAGACTGATCAGCTGACATCTTCACAGATAAACAATGTGCTACTGTGTTCATTATAATTATGTGTAATATAACATAAACCTTAACATGATGCCCCCTTTACTCAAAACCAGTTTATGGAAATCCACCACATTTTCTTCCAAATCCTTTGACATTCTATAGAAACGTGGCCATTCTGTAATCTACAATACATCATGATGGCTGGGTAATTGAAAAAATAAATCCCTAAAATGGTATAAAGCATGAATTAAGGACTTATTTACTGTATTGTAGTGTCAGTTAGGGGTATGATACAAATCACAATACTCGGATCATGATACAATATATCACGATATATCATGATACTATTAACAAGGCATTTTTTTTGTTTGTTCGTTTATTTCTTTTTTTAAATAATTATTTCCTGAAAGAACTGAATTACACCAGAAATATGCATAAATACTAAACACATTTTTATTTGATCAGAACAGGATCTAATGCTATATCATAAAAGTTTTCCTCTGTAAAAACTTAAAACTTAAATTACGTTTTACAGACATTACAGTTTAAGATCCTGCTCAAATGTTCATATTCTATTAGTTCATAACTAACATTGTAACATTATTTTTGTACAATCCCAACAAAGGAACTAAAATCTGTCTCTCAGACTCAAGTGCTTTTAGGATGCTTCAAATAACCATTATTTAATAAGACAACATTAAATAATAGTAAATAAAATATAAACAAAAATGAGCCTCTGGCATATCTGCATTTGAATAAATATCTAAAAATATCAATACTGTACTTTTAAATATCAATACAGTATTGTGAAATGAAATATTGCATTACATTGCAGAACCGATATTTTCTTACATTCCTAGTGTCAGTCAGAACAAAACCAAAAAAATGCAGAGTCTTAGTTTGGCAGCTCTTTTAACAAAGACAATTCTGCAGCTGCCATATCCATGTGCAACATAATTTCAATAAGAAGTAACTCTGAGTATCTGTATGTTGTAATAAAACGTGATTTTCACTACCTGTATAGATTATCATATACATCCTGCAATACAATATGTTTCCATATGACTATTTTGTTCCATCCCCATGCTACAGCTACTAATTTAATCATTAAAAACTTAAAACCTGACCTGCTACTTTTGCAGTACAGTTACAGTGTAACAGTAGACATTGTACAACTCAGAAAAAAGTGAGTAGAAGAGCGATATGATGAAGGTTATAGATGTAGAGCAGTTCTATTTAGGCTACGCTGTACACGGGCCCACTGGGATACCAGCGACCGACCAGCACACAGAAATAGAAATGGGAGCAGAGGAGAAAGAAAGGAGGAGAGGTAAGGTTTGGTGAGGGAGACAGAGAGCTAGAAAGGGCAGGTAGAAGGGTTGATGAGGGGGAGGTCTGGTGGGGACGGGGAAGAGGAAGGACAAGTATAAGTGCATAGATAGGAAGTAAAAATAATTAACTGAGAGGGAATTATAGTTGCAAAGTGGGGAAAAATGCTAACCCTGAAAAATGTATTTTTTAGGATTCTGAATGAGCTCAGTGATCCTGGTAGAATAGAACAGTATGATTAAAAAAACAGCATGATGTGGCTGAAAATGTTCTTTTTAAAAAATGTTTAACTAGCTACAATGCTCATTAGCCTCAGTTGCTGCAATAACGGGCATTTATTATTTAAAAAATGTATTTTAAAAATATGTCATTTATTTAAAAAAATCAGAAGGAAAAGGTCAATTCAAAGGTGGAAACAGAAATATAGATACATACTTGTACTTGTGTTAAAAATTATAGTTGAAGTGTTGATTAAAATACAGGATCTGAAATGTACTTAAAAGTGTAAAAGCAACCATTTTTAATGGGTTCTGCCTTTCACGTCATATTCATCTTTTATATTGTTTTTGTCCTGTTATATATTTCATGCTATTTTTGTATTGTTACAGTTTTTATAGCGTGGTCATCTTGTCATTGTGTTTGTCCTGTGTGATGGATACACCAAAGGATTGTTTTTCTATGTATTATTTAGGCTAAAGTCGGTCTTGATACAGAGAACCAAAGTCCCGCCCATTCCAGCTGTCCTCATAGGAGCTAATGTTGCATTCCAGGAAGGTTTTTGAGCCCTTAAGTCATGCTTTCAAGCCATGACTCATGACTTTGTAACGTTCCAGGCAAATCACACCAAACTGCCTGAGGGCAAGGAATTGTGGTAGTTATATGTAAACAAACCAGCATGGTGGACCATATGGGGCTTATGCGCATTTACAATCATTTCTATCCCAGATGTGCTTATTTGAGGGAAACAGAGGAGGAAAAATGGTGCATAAGGCAAGAGAAGCTGTAATACCTTTTATGTTACATTATTTGTATATTTGAATATGTATTTGGTTTTAATTTATTCTTGCCCTCAAAGGACTGAAAACTTGCTAACGCTACAGTAGCTGCTGATTGTGCATAACATTTGCAGATAAATAAATAATAAATAGATAAATAATGTTAGACCAATACCTTGTTTTAATAAACAATTTGCATAAACACCTCATCCATGGGGGCCACCATTGTTGTTTCACAGGCTATGTGACATTAGAGCGTTGAGCTGGGAGTACATCAATCTAGTACAAGTTCACGGGTGGGAAATGCATACCAATGCATTTTCACTGGTAGAAGGTTGAAAAAACACGGGTCATGTGTTGCCTGGAACGCAGCACAACTTTGAGAAAATATTGCATTACAGTTAGTGGCGGTCAACAAGTTGTTTTTTGATACTGTGTGAATTATATAACCAGTTACATGTAGGATATTTGTCACTTTAAAAAACTATATTACAAGACAAGAAATTTGCAGTTTTACCAGAAACTGCAAATACGTAAATAGAAAGACTACACATCTCAAAGTCATGGAGGTGCTATTATCGTAACTGTCTCCATGATCTATCCAGAGTCTGGACATGTCTCTACAGCTTCAACATGGCCAGACTTGCAATGATTTTCACTTCTTTTATTACTTTTTTTTTTACCTTGCTCTCCAAGATCATGGTAAAATGGTGTTGGTGCCATGTTTCACGTGCAATTTGATATTATGTAGTTAATTTAACTGTGTAACCCAAAACTAAATGAAATTTTATTAAAGGGGTCATATTTTGCTAAACCCACTTTTATTAGTTTTTGGTTCATTTATTTGTGTATTTGGACCCTAATAGT
>JAPQRP010000024.1:17727219-17741678 GCA_037367295.1 Apogon hyalosoma | reverse complement strand
AAAACCACCTTTCTGGTGTCATTACTCAGAAATAGGGTTGAAGATGGACCTGTGGAGTTGAATTAATGAAGAATCCAAGCAGACCCAAGCAGAGCATTTACAGTTTATATAGACCGCAGGGAAATGTTTTAAAATACATAATTTCCTTTAAAAAAGCAAAATATCACTCCTTTAAGATAAGACATAATATGTGTAAATGGCAACCCAATTCGAACACGAGCAAAGAAAATATTCCCGCCATTGATCTAACTGAAATTAAGTCCCATGAGGCACAGTGGAGGGGGTGGGACCTCTGTTCTCCATTAGGAAGGCACAAAATGAAGAATTAAATCTAAATAGCAATGAGCCTGTTTGAAAAATATAGGGAGCTAAAGTAAAAAGTTGTCAGAAAAACAAATACTCAAGTAAATTACAGTTACCTCAAAACTCTACTAAAGTCCAGGGATAAAGGATTTGACTTAGTTATATTGGTGGTCAAATTCTTACATATCCAGGAACACTTTGATGTATTTACACTTTGCTTCCAGTGACTGCATTAGCTCTTCTATCGTGCAAGTAAATGGGATGAATAAGTTACTGATGAAAAAGGGTGGATGAATGATGGCGAATGTTATGTAGGCATAGACAGCTGGTGCCATTGTATTGCAGATGACTCTGTAAGAGTCACTGGTGGTTAAGGTAACATTCAGTGTTTGGTATTGACTTCGCCATCAATAGCTGGTTTTGCTAAACTGTAGTCTCTAGAAGCTGAGGACAGGATCTGTGGATGTGTTTGTGTTGGTGCAGTGGGAGTCAAAGAAGCGGAGTTTAAGAAGAGTTGGAGTGGAGGTAGGTAGTGGAGATAGTAGGCAGGAAAAGAACAAAGAGAAAGCAAAAGAGATGAGGGCGAGCATATCAAATCAGGGAACCTTGGTTTGAAAATAGCTCAGTCCCATGCTGACCAGAATATTGGATATTTTAAAAAGCAGTTATTTCGGTTAACAGCTAAAACAAAACAAAAATGATCAAAAAATCTGTAGAATGTCATGAAATGAACCCATAAGGACCTAGTGTGACATTTGTGGCAGTTCCAAAAATACATTTTTCTCTATATTTAACCGTCCTTAAATGGTTTATCTCCATTTCTTACAATATTAGGTTCTGTATTTTGCATTTTTTCAATGAAAATCTGGTATTTTCCAACATTTAATTTACTAACCATGTAGATTTTCATAAAAGTTCAGAGTAAAGTTAAGGATTGTTATATCAAATTAGAGAAAACTGAAGAAAAAGTGACTTTTTCAGCTAAATCCATCATTAACTGAACATAAACTCAGTGTCTCCATCCACTGTCATTGATCCAACTCCGTAGGCTTTACTAGTGAATCAATGTTGTAGAAGATGATGGCGTTTCTACGTTTCCTACGGCGCCTCTGAACGTCCAAATGGGTCACATCTGATGACCATGAAAAGATGACAAACTGCATTTTACACCAATTATTTACATGGATTAGTGGATAAACAAGGATTAAACAGTTTATATCAGTAGATGATTTTGGTAGCTGGTAGATGTTTGGGTCTTTATGAATTAAAAACACTGCTATAAAAACCGGGTGTTGAAATCGATCTGTGAACGTCAGGGATCAGTGGTAACCAGGTAACATATGTACAATCAGGGTACTGAACAGCACCTCATTACAAAAACAGTAGAATATTGAGGTGAATTTGTGACAGTAGTCTTCAAGGGGTTAATATTTGGTGGTCTAATGTGCTGCTGTATATAGATGAATCATTCTAGAATGCGAAAACTCCTTCAGCCTTAAGTATTCGTTACGTCATTATTGTGATAGCTCATTTTCTGTTCTCCATTACATTGTTACTGGAAGAGGTGCATGGAGTTCTGAGAGGTATATGGACTCCTTATATGTAATTTGGTGTCCATATGTATCTATATTTACCTCTCCCTTATCGTTAAGTACCCTCCAAGCCCCCTTTTCTCCTAACATCTAAGCCTATCTGCGTCTTAAGCACCTCTTTAGCCTCGAGAAAGAGCCCTGCCCTAAGAGGTCTTTCACAGCTCCCTGCTCCCAACCCAAGAGGACCTACCAGCGCACCGCAGCTTTCTACCGTCTCTTGAGAAAATAGTTGTACTGTCAGCACCCACCAACTGTCTTTTCTCCTATCTCACAAGAAGCAGGTCATAGCCCGAGCAGCTTCTTGCCGTCTGTTCTCGGAAACTAAGCTGTGGCCTGACATCCCATCTGGCCCCTGAATGACTCATACCATTCACCTGCAGACTGCCTGAGGGAAACGCTAGCTTCGTCACCCCGCAGTCACCTACAAGGGAACACATAGGTAACTACATCCTGGGTACAGGTATTCCGTACGAGGAACTAGGCTACTGAGAAACTCGAAGAAAGAAGGGTGAAAGAGAAATGACGCATTACAGGATAATGGTGTGAGAATAAATCTGATTATTCATTAGTGATCGAACACAGCAAAAGACTGAGCTGTAGCGTAACACCATTGCTTAGAAAAAAAAAAAATCTGATTAATTACCCGCAGGTTGACTGACTGGTTACATGGCTTAACTCTAAGAGTAAGATGTGTCACTTTGAAGAAATGTTATGATTTGTGTACCGTTTTTGCTACATGGTCATCATGATCACGTCCCATTTTAGTGTTAACAGCAGTGATGCCTCTTGTTTCCAAAGCCATGGCTATTGTGAACATAATGAGACCCGTGTGCGGGAGAGAGTGTAGCAGCTCTCATCTCTGACAAATCTACTTAGAAGGAAAATGAGGGCCGATTACCTAACCCTAAGGCAAACATAAGTCCGAATCACGGATAAATGAATGAGCAGGCTGTAAAATGTCACTAGAACTTTATTTGATAATTTTACACTTGGTGAAACAGCAATGCAGCAGCAGCAGCAGCAGCAGCCTGGTGCCTGATACAACTAAATGCATATGAGTGCAACCTCTTCCCTGATAGCATTTCTATACTTACTGAGCCATTATGCGTTTAAGCATCATAATGGGCTATAGCCATTCATAAAGTGTTGATATCAGGTAAAAGGCCTGTTATAGGTTCAGTATACAGAGGCTAATAGGTTAACCATGGTCAGGGCCTCTTACCATCAAGCAAAGAGCCTTCGTACACATACACATTACACACCGGACATAATGACAGCAAGCAATACTTATCCTATGATAATCAAGGATAATTGCTGTGATCATATTTCTGAGGTGCCATATGTTGCATGGAGCAACTCCACAGCAGACAAGTGGGTTCATACAGCATAAACATAGAAGCACCTGGGATGATTCAAATAGCAACAGACATTAGGCCGCAGTTTCCACAGTTCCACTAAGAGATGTAATCATTCATAATGACAATTATTGCAACACAAGAAAATATATGAGAACAGACTGGGCTTGTTAGCTCTGACCAAAATATATAGACTTACACCTTTACCCGCTGAAGCTGTTGACAGTAAATGATGGAAGCTACAATCTTGTACCAAATGCAATGGCAGCAACTACTATTACGTAAAACCTTTTATCACTGTACAGTAATAAAAATAAGCTAACAAATGGCATATATCTGAACATTTAACCATATGAACAATTGAAATTGTTGAGTTCTTCACATTTAATCCCAATGGATAAATTGCCATTGGTATCTCACTGACAAAACTGAAAGGAAAAAGTATAATTCTGTGTTCCAGAGAAATGAACTGGAATAAGAGAATTCAATGGATGACAATGTGGTCTGTTATATCTGATAATATTTAAAATACGCTGTATCATGCAATTATGACTCAGCCCAAGGGCCCAAGAATGGAAAATCTAGGGTAGATGTCCATGTAGAATACAAAATGTAGTTCATTATGCATATAATATCCTTTCTTTCTAGCGCTAGAGACAGTGCTGCACATCACACTGGTTAAATGTTCAAAATAATAAATTAATTTACCAATAACTGAAGAATGTAAATAATTATAGAATTCCTGTTTCTACAAGTTTGATTACTTTCATTCCAGTTTTATTGCAAGTCTACAGGCTGTGATTCTGGTTTAAGCATACTGATAAGGCGCAAATGGTTGTGCATCTAATGTGAATGCTCATGAGAATAGGGAAATGAAATTCTAATTTTATGTCTGTTATGGTAATTGTATTGCTTGTTCTAATTCAGTTTCATTTCTGTATCGCTGTACCACAGCAGGCTTTGTCTTACTCTGATGTTACAAAAATGGAGATGAGCAATAGGCGCCCCATTCACTATCAGTGTTCATCTTCTGGGCTTTAATTCATCTCCATCTCTTTTCTAAGGCTTTTTATTTACTTTTTATTCTGTGACTGGGAAGATTTTCTATTTTTTGTTCACACAGCTGCTGTCTGATGCAGGTATTACTACCAGCTGACCTAGAAGTGGTGCTATTGGATGAAAAGACCAGGAAACACAATCTTTTAAGACCGGCAGCCTATAAGGTTACAGGTTACCTCTGATGTCACACAGGTGACACTACATGAATACTGATCAATGATCCCTACGTTAGGGGAGATGGATGATTTGAGCACTGTAATAAATATTCAATATACACAGAAGTCACTTTTGTGTGTGCTCACTGGACTGAAGCAAATGCAAAGCCTACAAGAATGTAATATACAAACATCTGAATGAAGAGGATGATATGACAGGGTTTGTGTATGCATGTGACAAAATACATATGAAAGTGAATTTGTTGCACCACATGCTACGCTTTTATGCAATTATTAATCATCTATATAAAGGAAAAACACTGTAATTCAATACACCTAAATTATCCAAATCCAGTAGGATTAGATATTGATATTATATAATAAGGAAACAGATAAGGACATTCCGTTTCTTGCTTTCTCATTCAACTCATGCCCTGTCCATATTTGCCGACACCACAGCACATCCCACGTGGCCAAAATCTCTACCGTGTTACCCCAGAGACTTGCTCCTTAATAGGGCTATGGCTGATTGGCTGACAGGATGGGAGAATGACAAGTGCGGGTGGGGGGCTTGTGCAGGGGGGAGGGGGAGTGAGAGGGGCTAAACTGTCCAGAGAGATTTCTATGCATACTAAACAGGTCTAACACTAGCTGGCTGAGCAGAATTTTCATTAGTCCTCTTCAAACGGGACTCCCTCCCCAGTCTGCTGTTGTGATGCTGTGCTTACGCATTTGTCCAGGTGCTTTACAAGATTTCTGCATCTCTGTGTTTTAACATTACTAACATCAAATATAACAGATGTATATGATAAATAATGAATGCACATCTGAATCAAAAGTGGATTAAAATACAATCTATCTTCAGTATATCATGTGTTAAACATAGAACATGTTCCTCTTGAGGGGAACCTGTATATGATACTCACCAGTGCACACATATTCACACAAACACACACACCTACACACACACACACACACACACACACGCACGCACACACATGCACACACGCACAGATACATGGACAAGCACAGGGACTCACCTTCTGTGGGTGAGGTTTTCAGTCGTTTGCACAGTCCCTCTACACCCCCGTAGTCCTCCTGGCTTTTGACCACCGCCTCTGTGCCACGCAGCTCCATAAACGAGCGCAGCTCCATGAGGGAGCAGCCGAAGCCTGCTGCATGGCTGTCCTCATTTCTTTGGTTCTTGGCATAAAAATCGCTGTTTGACATGTCCCCCATGATGTCAGCTAGTCAAGTCAGTTAGATTAGTGTTTGTTATTGCTTATAGATCAATCAAAAAGCTTGCCCAACAGACAGATGAGCTCAGTCTCATCAAAAAAAAAAAAAAAAAATCCAAAACAGGTATCAAGCAGGCAGCAAGCGAAAATAAAAAGAAAATTAAAAAAAAAAAGAATACTTCTTAAGTAGGCAGGTAGGGAGATTATAAAGGGGAAAAAAATCCAAGTAGGTGAATGGATGAGCGGCGTCTCAGTTTCAGAAGAGACTGTCAGATATCAGCAGACCAAAAACCATCAACGAGAAGAAACAGAAGACGAGGAGAAGGAGCAGCAGAGAACAAGGAGAGAAGGGAAAGACGAAACACAAGCGGGGAGCATCCAGGTGAGTGTCGGACAGCCCCAGTGGTCAGGTCCTGAGAAGGGAAATGGTGTTGGTTGCAAGTCCTGTAGGTCTCAGGCTCACCACGGCTGCAGTCCAGACCCGCTCCATGTGTGGCTTCCCATTGCTGCAATTCTGCTGTTGCCTCTGCTGCCTCTCTGTCTCTACATGGTGGTCTTCCCCATCACTGCTACAGAGAGAGAGAGAGAGAGAGAGAGAGAGAGAGAGGAAGAAAGAGGGACAGAAAGAGAGGGAGGGACAGGGAGAGAGCGAGAAGAATTCAAGAGATGAATTCAAAGGGGACAGAAGGTGAGGGTGGAGAAGGGAGAGGAACAGAGAGCGAGAGAGAAAGAGAACACAAGGATGAGCGTTGCGTTCTCAGGGCAGGTGTGAATGCAGCGGTAGATGGTGCACAGCTGAAGGACAGCCTCTCCTGGCTGCTACAGTAACAGTGGTTCTGTCTCTGTCTACTGCTGCTGCTTCTACTGCTGCTGCTACCGGTGCTGCTAACCTCATTCTGAGGACACGCCAACTGATAGAGAGAGAGAGAGAGAGAGAGAGAGAGAGAGAGAGAGAGAGAGAGTGGGGGAGAAGGATACGAAAGAGAGAGGGGAGGGCAAAAAGAAGAGGATGCTCCTTTCTGGTGCAGAGCAGAGAGGAGTTGTGCGCGGGCGGGAAGCTGGGGCTGCTCTGACGACAGAGCACAGAGGCAGCACGTAACGCTGCGCTGTCATGGGAAGGATGGGCTAAGCTGTGGAGCTGGCGCTATCTCACCACTGGCTCTCTCTATTTCTACAGTAAGTGACCTCTCCTATGCAGTCACTCAGTTTCACTTCAGCCTGTTGTTTGGTATCACCTTGCATTAGTAATTTTACTCTATGTCTGTGATGAAAATTAGAACAAGAACAAGAATTCAGTTGAGATACGGAAGCTTCACAATAAATCAGAATAAACCACAGTGTCAGTATTTAGTTAACAGCCCAATAAATTTACAGTACGACAACGGGTGAAATATCTGCAGGAATGAAATCTACCTGAAATCTACTTCCACCTGCAAAGATCTGATGTCCTGACATAAGTCATTTCATATCCAGATAACAACACATATCACAATATAGCATATTTTCCATAAATTCAATCAGTAAATAGTTTTGTGGTATATAAATTGACCACATAGACAGATTATTATCACATTTTGATAGTATTATTCAACAAATAAAAGGTGCATACTCTTATTTGATTAGTTTTTATCATAGTTAGAATTACTGTGTATGTTAAATATAAAATATTATGACATTAAACATAAGATAGATATAGAGACTATGTTTCCGCTAGCAAATAAAAATAAATAAATGAACACAAGACCATACTGTGCATATGATCAGAAATATCAACACAAACTGCTTTGGTATGATGGTATACACATTGTTGCAGGAAAAAAGAAAAAAATAAATGACCACATGCTTCACATAAACACTTGTAATATAATCCGATACAATCAAGGAACAATTTCTGGTATATAAACTTTAACAGTAAAATATGAAATACTTCTGTTTAAAATATATAACAAGTACAAGAACAATTTAAAGTGTTTGTGTGGCCTTAATGCAAATTTCCTGCTTTGATCTTACTATGGAAGACTGTAAACCTATTTGCAAATGAGAAGAGTATGATTCCGTCCTATTGAACAGCCTTACTACATCAAGCATAAAACACTATTGATCTGTCACCAGTGAAAGCAGTGATATAGCTCGCTCACATTGATCCCTCCTCTCTAAATTCTGCCAAATAAATTGCCATTTATATTATTAAATGAACCCAAATATCCACCATTGACCAAAAGCATCTACTGATCTAAACTGTTGATCCACTAATCTTATCAATACATGTAAAAAAATCAGTGTAAAATGCAGTTTATCATCTTTTCATGGTCATCAGATATGATCCATTTGGACGTTCAGAGGTTCAGTAGCGAACGTGGAAACACCGTCATCTTCTATAACATCTAAAAGCCATGGAGTTGGATCAGTGACAGTGGATGGAGACACTAGGTTTAAGTTCATTTAATGATTTTTTTAATGAAAAAGTCACTACTTGGTTTTTTCTGTTTCGATACAATAACCTTTGAATTTACTGTGAGGTTTTATGAACATCTACATGATTAATCAGTAAAACATAACAAAACAGATGATTTCCACTGGAAAAAATGCAAAAGTCCGAGGATAATATAAAATAAATGGTGATAAATCTCTTAGGAAAGGTTAAATAAAGAGAAAAATTAAATTGGTAACTGCCACAAAAGTCACACTGGGTCTCTATGGGTTAAATCAACCTATGAAACTGCTGTCCATCTTCACCACCCACACAGGAAGAGACCATGGATCATTGAATCGGTGCCGCTGTGCTGTAATATGTTGGGAAAAAAATATAAATAAATAAATAATAATTAGACTCACTAAAGCACAAAAACTGGCTGGTACTTGTAATGCATAATATTAATAAATCTCTTCTAGCAGATCCACAGGAAGTCACAAAAAAACAGTAAAAGCAGTATGCATCTGACAACACTTGGTATTTTTAAACTCTTTCCAGCTATTGTTGAAATGCAGTAAACTCACAGACAAGCAAGGTAACATGAGCATTAATACATTATTTATGCTTGTAACAGCCACTGTGAAATTTGCCCCATTCCAAGAACCTGGCACACTGGAAATTAAACAGCACACAACAAGCCTATTCATAGCTATTTGGGAATACAAAATTAGCATTAAAAATCATTCACATTGCAGGTGAGGAGATGAAATAGTCTGTGACGCATGGACACCCTGCACCATGTTTGACAAGATAGACTGACAGAAGTAAGGAGTCTAGTCTCAAATACCAAGCGTGGGGATACAGATGGGACTTGTTCAAGAGGCAGTTGTTCTATCTGGAAGAGCAGGGTGCCGACCTTGTCACAGCGGGGAGGTGAGACGTCCTGCCAACATGTGAATACACATCTGTAACTCCGCAGGAAGCTGTCCTGTCTGTTAATGAGCGCCCGCCCGTTCTCAAGTGATAAAAATGGACAGACCTGGCAAAGTCACCTGGCCAGATTCAACCCAACAACCTGCTACACATTTCTCCGCAGATGCTTAACCCATAAAGACCCAGTGCTACTTTTGTGGCACTTCCCAAATACATTTTCCTCTCTATTTAACCTTTCGTAAGTGATTTATCACCACTTATCATAATATCGTCCACTGTATTTTGCAAATTTCACTGAAAATTGGGTATTTTCCTATATTTGATTTACTGATCATGTACTTTAATCATCATGATGAGAGATAAGAAGATAAGATAAGATAAGATAAGATAAGATAAGATAAGATAAGATAAGATAAGATAAGATAATAATGGATTAGATTTCCACAGCGCTTTACATTATTGATCCATTATTCATTCATTCTCACATTCTCCCTCTGGTGGTGGTACACTACATTTGTAGCCACAGCTGCCCTTGGACAGGCTGATGGAGGCGTGGCTGCCAATTCGCACCAAACGGCCCCTCCGACCACCACTGAAAATTCACACACATTCATACACCAGTGTGAGTGGCACTGGAGGCAAGGAGGGTGAAGTGTCTTGCCCTATGACACAACAGACAGACTAGCATTTGAACCCCCAACCCTTCGGTTATTGGACGACCCGCTGTACCTCCTGAGCCATGGCCACCCTACAGATAAGATTAGATAAGATAAGATATGATAAGATTAGACTTTACTGATCCCACCATGGGGAAATTTAAAAGTACACAGCAGCAACATGCAACACACCAGTGCAGAAGAAAAGGCAGGTAGAAATCAATGTTCTTAAAAGTATAAAAATTTAAGTATAAAGTTTTTAAAGTATTTACATATTTACATAGTGATTGCACATATACGTGATGTGAAATGGGGTGGTGGAGGAGATATTAACTGAATGCAAAAATAAGCATAGCATCTCCAACTGCTGTCATTGATCAAACTCCACAGGTTTCACAGGTGAATCGATGTTGTACAATATGACAGTGTTTCCACGTTCACTATGGTGTCTCTGAACATCCAAATGGGTCACATTTAATGACCATGAAAAGATGACAAACTGCATTTTACACCAAGTATTTCAACATATTGATAGGATTAGTGGTTCTAACGTTTTTAACCATTTTAGATCAGTAGATGCTTTTGGTCAAAGGTGGATTTTGGGGTCTTTATGGGTTTAGGGTACACAGTAACTGTGTTGGATTTAGTGTCGGTGGATTATAAGATAAATGTGTGCAAAGTAAAAATAATTACATTTTCCAGTTTTGTGTGTTTTTTCAGTGTTTTCTCTGTGTCTTATACAAAAATGACAGTAAAGAGAAACTTCTATGTTTTTCATCAACCTTTTGTGCTGTCCCATCCCTTGCCTGCCGATCAAGTCCAATCAGTGTTGGCGATACTCTGTCCATGCCAAGGCAGACATGTGTGCCAGTCAGATCCTCCAAAACCAGCAAATGAAAGCAAACAAATGCTCTCCCAGGAAATTGTGTGTGTGCATGTGTGTGAGAGAGATTATATGCCTGGATGGTTGAGCAAGTGGCTGACTGAGGAGAGAAACGACATCACACAGGTAATTCTCTGTCGCACCAGATGGACCACTTGAAAGAGAAACACTGCCTCCATCACCACTTGTCTCAGTGTATGTGGACTGTACCTCAACACTAAGAGGACTGTTGGTTTTCAACCATGCTAGCTTGTCTTGCTGCTTATCAATTAGCTACTTGGGAGCAGGGCAATGGATCGTGCACATCTGAGATCAAAAATATGAATAAATTATCTGGCGTGGTGCAGCGATATTGATTGTTTTACTTGTTTCGCCCGTGGTTAGTTTCGGAACAAACAATATTAATCACATCAACTGAATAAACTTACGTACTTTCCACTTGCTCATTTAAAGATTCTCAATGTAAGGATCGTGAAAGCAGGTGTTTTTGTTACCTATCTGTGTTTCTAATCTCACAGTATCTAGTGTTACATCCTGTTGATACGATAAAGGAGCTGAACAGGCAGACGCTTCTGCACTGAGATCAGTTTGTTGTGGCTGATCTCATGGATGTAGGCAACTGGGACATTATTACAAAGGGAGTAAAGAACAATGCTCAAAACATCTGCAAACAACTGGCATCCAGCAAAAAACAAACGCCAACATAAACTAAAGACGCAAACAAAACTAACACACCTTATTAACTCATTTGGGACAAGGATTTACACTGAGCCTACAGGGCATAAAATAATATATTCTTCAGTGCTGTATAGTAACAAAGTAATAAACTTCACTACTGTACTCAAGTATGTTTTGAGAGAATTTGTACTTTACTGAGTTTTTTTTTTTATTCTGTTTACCTCCACTTTTACTTCACTACATTTCCTAACTCAATTGCGTACTTCTACTCCCATACATTTTTAATGCACAGTGTTGTTAGTCATTAAAAAGAATAAATTAATTCTTTAAAACCTGACATGTCATCACTGACACACCCTGCACATATGCAGATTGGATGGCTGTAACTCTTTGACTGTTTGTGAAATTGGAAAAATTCCAATGGTTTCTGAAACCTGAGACGTTGTGCTTTATAGGTTTTATTGGGTCATTACGGTAATTTCATTCACGCCTGTACTACAAGCTGTAGAAGACGCCATTTTAGCAGTATTATAACATGCAGTATATTGTAAATGATTACTAGATTTTGAAAGATCAGGAAAAAAATATGCTCTAGAAAAATGGGCAAATGGACTCACTCACAGCATGTTTTCTATCCTTTTTATTTAGTCAAAATAAGAGAAAAAGTCTTCTTTTTCGGTGCTGAGATTACCGGTGATTGCAACAAAGTCAGGAAGCTTATTTGTCACTGGGCCTAATCGCGTGATGCACATGTGCAAACGACGGTTGACACTCAACCTGTCGGCAATCTGTGGATGTGAGCGACATGCCAAAAAACAGGTTGGTATTATGTCAATGGATTAGACTTTGGATTCCTTGTTTATGAAGTGTAATGTATGCTCCATGTTTTGAGGTGCCACATACGCTTCATACTTTTCTTGGTTTTTTTTTGTTTTTGGGTACCTATACTTCTACTGAAGTGTGACTTTCTGGTACTTTATTCAAAACTGATATTCCTCCACATTTAAGTTGTGAATAGTTTGTTAATGTGTTAAAGAACTAAAAAGAAAAAAACAGGAAATGTATTTTCATTGTGAATTATTGCCAGCAGGCACACCAGCACATGCCATATGATGAGTATCCCTGCTTTAACTAGTCAGTGTGTAATATCTGCCACTAAGTATTTCTCGATTCAAACCCAAACAGACATAACCAATTGACGCACATTACAAATCTAATAGATTCTGTCTTTCCCTTTCACAGTAAGAGCTCTAGTCTAAATATAAACACTGTGTAACTGAAATGCATACCTCAAGTTTAGGTATTTCATTTTACTGAGACAGTGTTGATTGTCATTAATGCTTAAAATATAGGGGGATATGACACCAGAGAGAGGTGACCAAATGGAATTCATCATGTACAGTGAACAGGCTATGGATTTCTCTGCATTTAACCATTGCTGAAAACATTTGACATATGCAAGTATATCAAGAAAATATATAATGTTGGCCTGGTTGGTTGTAAAGATTTGAATAAAAGAACAAGAAAGAACATCATGTGTGATTCAACCCTGTCTTTGATTCAAGCTGATTATCTTTCAATCAGTTTTCTCTTTGTTGATCCAGTTTTCAATGAAAGGAAAATAATGAATTTGAATATCAGTGCATTACGTTCTGACTAATTTAACAGGCGCCGTGTAATGCTTTGTATTTTCATTATCTTGGTAGTGATGTAAGTAACTGCTGTTGTTGGTGGTGTTGTATTCTGCTGGTGTGCAGCCGCATATCTTTAAATTACGATGACATGAGCAAGAGAGGGAGAAGCTGAAATGTGGGACGGAGAGGAAAATGGAGAGGAAGGGTAAAGGGAGAAGATCTATAATACAAAAGACAAAAGTTAAAAGATCGAAGAACAAAGAGGAGTGTATGAAAGAGTAATGCAGGAAAATGGAATAAACGTGGGAAAGCAGAGAAATACAGAGGAAGGGAAAGGGTAAGAAAGAGTAAGGCACACAGCTGATGGTTCCGTTAACTTCAAAGCAAATGATGCCCTCCCTTTTATAGAATGTAAACAAGCACTTACACACACACACGCACACGCACACACACGCACACACACACAATCCCACTAACATGCATATGTGAACATACAGAATTGATTTCCCTTTGCTTAGAAAAAGGAGGTCAGCTCCAAGTGCAGCTCTTGTTGGTGTTTTGTATGCACTGACAGATGAAACACTGATGAAGATAGTTGTGTGCTGAGGTTAAGGTTTTTATGATTTTGCTCTTTCTCACATATTATGTAAGCACCACTCCCAAGCTTTCTAGCAGTCTTTATGTAGTCCTCTTGCATACCTGCCTATCTGGGGCCGATTAAACACTCTCCCGCTGTGCTTTTCTTCTGTCTACCTCCTTGCCTTCTTGCTAGTCTGTCTGTATTGTTGGCAGGCTCCCCATGGCTTGACATTGAGTAATGACGAACATATGATCACACAGTCAGGGAGAAAGTGCAGATTTTGCAATAATTAACACCTTTTTTAGCTAAAGTGCGAGAACACATAATTGGACTTTATGAACTTGAGCACCATATGGGATCCACATTAACACATAGAGCTACCAGATGACCAGATGCTGACCAGCACACTCCACTGTGTTTGTCTTATGACAAACTTCTGTAAAATCTCTAGAAGGATCTGCTCCCAGACAGCATGTCCATGTGGGTCTCAGAAGGGTTACATTTGAGCTGCATATCAGGGTCCCATATGGGTTTTGTCCACAGTTTCCATAGTGGCCCCACATGTGTTTGTCCATATCAGAATCAGAATCTGAGATCTGAATACCTCATATTATTTATTTTTTGTACTATTTATCCCACAATATTTATCTTTCATTTCATTTGCACTACTTCTCATGTTATTTGCACTACTTAAGTTCTATGTTTTACAAATATCTTAGTTTGCAATACATTTTATTTTTTAATGTAAATAACTGTGCCTTTTACTGACATTTGTTGTTGTTTTACTGATATTTGTTGTCTGTAAATTCTTGCACTGAACCTGATAGCTCTTCCTCAATTTCATTGTACTTGGTACAATGATAATAAAGAGATTCTGATTCTGATATTGGCAAACACATAGGACCACCATGGAAACTGCAGACAAACCCACATGGGACCCTTATATGCAGCCCAGATGTAACCCTTCTGGGGCCCACATG
>JAPQRP010000024.1:17714615-17726407 GCA_037367295.1 Apogon hyalosoma | reverse complement strand
GATCCACTCCCATGGACGGACAGGCTGTAGATGCACCAGGACTGATGGACGTCCATTTGCAGTTCCAGTCTGTAAGGCTTAAATAAGTTCATCATCCTCATAATTCCAATTTATTTGTTTTTTTTATTTTTTTAATGTGTACATTGAAGGTCTATGGCTCACAGTTTGGGGGATTAAAAAGGATCTTATTGCAGACATGGAATATAATAATATTAACAATGTTTAGAAAAGAAGTAGAATTGTTGAGAATAATCCATTTAGATAAGCCATGCATATCTATAATGGACCATCTCTTTGCAGTAGCTCAGAGCAGACTCTCATTTCTCTTTTTTCCCCCTGTTTTATTATTTTATAGCAGGCAGCATCCAGCATTATGGTGCATTACCTATGTTTCAGTGTGGACCACAGGTAATATCACCTGAACCAAAAAGCCCATAATGGACAAAACAAACACTGACTCTAATAAGAGCCTTTGTGGCCACTGTAGACAAGGGTGGGGTTCAGGTGGGGGACATCCAGTAGAATGCGATCTTCAATTTCACTGGTAGATGTCACTAAATATCATATACTGAACTTTTAAACATAAACCATGAAGTACTGGGATTAATTCATTAATGTTGCTGTGGGGACACTGTTCCTTCTTAAACAGACCTTCAAACACCAGCCTTGGTCAATAATCATATCCTGTAGAACAATCCTATGGTCATGTAAGGTTTGTAAGATTTTAAGATGTATTAAAGAAATTTTCACATTTGTACCTTGCAATGGAATACAATGCATATGAATCTCCTTTGTTTATGTAACTGTGGTTCATTTGTGCTGTGATAGCAAAGACTATCATGCATGAATACACTAAACCACCATTCACAATAGACCACAGTTTTGCATTTCACACTTTACTTATCCTGCTGGCTCTCTTACAAGTGTCAATGTTGAGAGCTCTAGATTAAGTACTGCTTAGTTTACTGCCCTCCACAGTGGCACTGTGCACATTCTCTGTGCGACTGTCTCAAAATGTCCTTGAGCACAGTCGGGCAAAGCTGAGGTATGAGCTGTGCCCACTGCACCATCACCAGGACTGGCATACAGCCCCACCTGCCTGTCACAAAAAACAGTGCAGGAGACTTCACAAACAATGAAGGGGTTCTGTACACCTGCACATTTTTAGATATCACCCCGTCATTTCAGATAACAAACATAAAAGCAGCATAACTCTTGATGAATTTCACTACTGAAAACGTGTAAAATACTCATCGCTGGTGATCCTGAACACCACATTTCCACAGAGTACAGCTTCAAAAGGAAGAAGTCACTATTTCACTGTTAGAATAACAGCTACACTGGCAGCAAAGGCACTGGTTCTTGAATTATGAGACTGAAATACAGAGAAATAAAAAATAACATCTGATATATCAGTCAAATAAACCTAGAGACCCTTAAAAAGTAGTTTTACTGTGTCGCTCATAACCAGCATTACACTGATGTTTTCATGACCTATTTAAACTCTTCATTTGTGAAAACACATAAAAAACCTGGACAATAAAAGTGATAAATGATTCCCATAGGCAATCTGTCACACACAGACACACACACAGTCATTAATGCTGACCAGTAAATCACAATATCATTATCATCACAATATGAGCATGAAAACATAAAAAAAATAAACTCTACAAGACAGCTATCTTTAGTTTAACTGTGTAAATCTGGTGAGAGGCTTATTTTGCTATTTATCACAAGTCATGTAATCATCACTGAATTGAACAGAGTTAATGTATATTACAGATTTTCCTTAGATTGTTCTGTCCTAACAGAAAACATGAACATCCAGAAAGAGACAAAGACATATTAAAAGACATTGTCTCTTGGGTGAACTGTTATATAACAGCTACACTGAGTGCCTCCATTGCAGAAAGCCACCATCAGTGTTTTCTAATTGGGTTGAAAGCAGCTGTCATGCTAACTAAACACAGCAGACAGATTGTGATGAAGAAATAGGTTATTTTAGAAACCAATGCCTGAGCTTGAAAAGGACTTCAGCGCCCGCGCAAATCTACCTGAAGAGATGATCAAGCAGGGAGGAAACAGAGGAGAGGACAAAGCGGGATGAGTCAGACAAAAAAGGAGAGAGACGCACATATATCAAATCCACACATTGGAAGTACTGTATGTACATTTACCATAGGTCACTTCATACTGTAGGGAGTACCGCAGCAGTAGAGGGAGGAGGGTAATTGTATATGAAAGCTGCAGGAGGATTGTGTTCGAGGCCATAGAATTAAGCAGTGAGTGATAAAAGCAGGGAAGTCTTGATGGACCCAACCTTTCAGCACAAGCCTCCGTGAAAAATCCTGAACTAAAGCGGACGAGTAGTGGCTCAGTGATATGTCAACCTTTGTCGATATGGGGGAGTCACGCTTACACGTTTCCATCTCATTCATTTTTCTGCTTTTGTGGTGAACGCTGACCTCACCTTTTTTTCTCCCTTCACTCCTACATCTTTTCAGCATTTCATTCTTTGATAAGCTGCAACTTGTAACTGTTGTTTTTGTCCTGTTTCTGCTCCTGTTGTTCAGCTGTATTCACGGACACCTGAAATCCTTGTCTGTACTTAGTGAGCAATAGCATTATACAACACAACCAATGTCAAGCTGTGGAGGGAGAGTCACATGTAACGCTGTTTGCAGCAGCAGTGTGGATGCACATAGGAAATCTGAACCAAATGAATATTGGCATTTTAGCATCAGGCATATTGAAAAGTAACAAACGTAGTACGAAAAACACTTATGGTCATCATTATAGAAAAACTAGCTAATCCAAACATTGTTAGTATGTAATGATCAGATAATAAGCAGTGGTTTAGTCTTATCACAATAACACTGTATGCCCTGGTGCTGTAACAGGCTGTGGTTTTGCTTCTATAGGGGATCATCCTGTAAATGAAGAGCCGCTTCCTTTCTGCTGATAAACTCTCCAAATTAAACCAGACTCCTAACCTGATCCCCAGAGCATGGCATCTAGCTGTCAGTCACTTTGTACAGAAGCTCAGGAGAGTGGAACCATGGTAAATTATAAGATAGGGAGTGGAGTGGAGCAAAACATTTTTCTATTTTTTTTTTTTTTATATTCTTCTTCAAGACCTTTTGAAAACTTTACAAATGCTAACATGATGCTTTATTAGAAAGTATTATACTAAGACTGATTAATGACCTGATTCAAGGAGAGAGAAAATCATATTTTTCCAGCACAAAAAACCTGAAAGTAGCTCTTTTGAGAAACAAATTCACTCCAGTCTAGTGTGAATGATATCAACCTGAGCTGTTTCTTGTAGTTAATTAGACTCTTGGCTTCTAACAACAACAACACAAGCTAACGATCGTATTTAGCCTTAATGAGCCAAGCTAGGCACATAATACGGACACGTAGAGTCAAAGCTTGGTTATCACATGCTTTTTACTCTGTTTTTGCATGCTCATCATCCATACTTTGCATGCCCTTTGGAGCCTTGATTTCACACATCCTCAAAAACGAACACTGCAATGCAATTCAGCATACTGTATTATCTAAAAGTAAGGTCAGCAAATGGACTTTCTCCAATATAAACATAAAGATTCACTTAAAATTGACTTAATATGGAGGAACTTTTTTGATTAGTTAGCTAATTAATTAATTAACTCATCTTTGCAGGAATGCTGGAGCCTATACCAGCTACCAATGGGGGAAAGTGGGGTACACCCTGGACATGTCACCAGTTTATCACAAGGCTGACTTCTTGAGTAATTATGTCAAATTAATTCAAACCTGCCATACCTGAGGCAAATTGTTTTCAGGAACATGGTACACACTCAATGCAAAGAACAACCTTTTCATATATGCCCTTTGTTTGAATAAATAAATAATTAAAGTTTAACCGTTGACACCCACACTCACATCCAGCTATAATCATAAATGCCGGAACTTACTCAAACCTAAAACTAATCTGTTCTACCGTCACATTCATTACCTTCAGAGAATAATGCACCAAACAAGTGGATGACAAATGTGCTCATGGGGATTTCACTAATCCATGAACAGTATGACACATGGTGCAGACCACATGTAATATGGCTCACAGAAAAGTGATGGCACCAAGTTGCTTGGGTGGTTTTCTGAGCAAGAGAAGTCCTGCAAAACATTGAGTCATCATCATTTTAGAGGCTGAATGCTTAAAGCTGTGGCCTGAGATATCGAGTGTAATGAGGCAGAAGCTGTCCATTTGAACCCTGACATATGGTATCACTGCAGCTTCGACAACTCTCAACATGTGTATGGATAGACGCTGTGGAATTTGATGTTCCATGACTAATAATCAGGGTTCGTGTCAAACAAGGACGGTTTTGTTTGTTTTGCTGTATAACTTTGCCATAGAGTTATTGTAGATATATACTAGAGTAGAGGACACTTAAACTGTAAATGTACCAGAAAAGAAATCCGCACAGCCCTACGTGTGAGCTTTAGCAGGGATAACACAGCTGTGTACAAACTACAAGTTTGACCCTCATCTCCTTCCATTTGTTTCCCTGTGGGCCTGGAGCCTGACCTCAGATTGCTCATCTGTTCCTAGATTTGCAAACCTTTTTTTCATGGATGTACTCTGTTGCTTTTCAGCATGACAAGCTGCTTTATCTGTGTCCAGAAAATACCCGGGGATCAGCAGCGTGATACAGCTTCTTACAGCGGTAGTGGGCAGTTATAACAGCAAAACGGGCATGGTCAAATAACAGCTAAGGTATATCTGACTCATCATTTTATGTAATCAAATAGAATACAGTACAATACAATAGAATATTTGCATGCCTGTCTGACTGTTTTCTCTTTGAACTTCCACTTTGTTCACATACTTACCCGAGGTTTGTGATAAAATGTCAGAATCTGCAGCCTTTTTGCATCTTACAGTGGGTGGGGGCTGGCATGTGCATATAAGCTGATATCTGTAAACAATCTCTCTGACAGTGTCACTAAGTAAGCAGGACTAACATCTACAACAATAGCTAGCTAAACACCTGGTTCCGCTGATGCATTTATGCCATTGTTTTGGGAGAACAACTTTTGTTTTATGTGTGGGAAGAAAAGGACTGATACTGGTGTTCCAGGTTTCACTAAAAATAGGACAACAGGCACAAGGCCTAGAAAGATAGACTAGGAATACAAAGACACACTGGGATGTTATTCTAGCTTTGAATTCAGCTGTCTACAAGGAGATAAGGGGAATGAAATGGTGTAATATAGGCTGCAGCATGCACTCAGTAGAGCACGTATATCTTACTGGTGATAGAACAAAAGAAAGGGCTTAGAAAGGTAACTGTTGGTGTCTACTAGTACATGCAATGTTTATCCTGAATAATCACCAGCAGAATAATTATATTTAAAGTTACATGATCTGTGATGTTAGAGAAAGTCTATATTGTTACAAAACTCTCTTTGTGGAAATGTATTTTGTCATTCATCCAGGTACAGTTTTTTCTGGGGTAGGTCGGAAATCAGCTGGAAGTAAATGCAATCAACAGTGGAGCAGAGGGACTGTGATTCAACAGGACTGTTTGTAGGGGTGTTTCACATAAAATATGAGGATAATCAAACTTAATTAAGTATATCAAAATTACTAATTAAGTATCTTTGCCATGATTTAAAATTATAATTTGCATGATAGAACATTTGCAGTGTGACAATCATCACTACACTCGTGCATGCTGTGCTTTTTCTTGTCTGTGTGCACAGAAACACAGTTATATTTCTATATCTTTGGGAAAATATGTGCAAAGCTTTGAGGATGTCCCACCAATTCCAAAAAAATCCTCAGAAAGAAAATAATCATCCATACAAAGTCATGCATGCACACACATTATGGGATATTTCATTGACTCATGTTCATTACCTGGAGGCCAATTTTAAAAATAAGTCTTAACCCACAAATTTAATGATTTATGTTATGCCGACCTGCACTTCATCCTCCTGAGGGACAAAAAGTCCCCAAAAATGACTGTGGAAATGCTTTAAGTCCCCATAAAGTTAGAAATGCATGGTCGTACACACAAACTCATGCACACGCAAGCACATTAACTTCTTGCTGCAAGGTCACTGGAAGACACAAAGAAAAAAGGCCGCTGAGGCCCTCTCCTTGCTCCAGATGAGCCTGTAGAAATCATGAGGGAGTTATTGGACTAATTAAATTCAACACATGCAGGCTAAGTGTGCTAGAAGGAGACTAAAGACACAGAGGAGGGGAGGACAGAACAGAAGAAGAGAGGATGACAAGAGAGTGAAAATTATAGAAGAAAGACAAAAGCCTGAATTTGTGTACCGCATAGCATGAGCTGATGATGCCATATGTCACCAGTGGCAGATACAGAAAAAAATGGAAGGGGGGGGTGCTATATATACATACATATGTGATATCCTTCTCCAAATTGTCCTATTCCTCCACAGCAGGACTGCTTGCTTTGTTTACAGAACATACTGCGCACTTTGGTCATATTTCACAACACAGTATACATTTTAATCTTAACCCTGAAGCTTAAACATAAACATCACGTCACAAAAAGTATCAAGACAATCAGATAGCAAATAGGTCAGCTTTTAGACCAACGGAGATTTAGCTCAATAGGTAACACTTCAGACGGCACTACAGATGATTAAGATTTGATTCCCGGTCAAAGGAGCAATTTTTTTTTGCAGATTCTCAAACAGGGGTGGTGTGGCACCAAGGGGGCCAGAAGGAAAATCCGCCATTGGTCACTGCTTTCATTTGATTTAAGGCTTTACTACTAATCCCAACTTGTTTATTGATCATTGAGGAAAATTCGTCCAAAGCCAAATGCCAACAATTACAGCGCATCATGTTTCAAGTACTCGAATAAGTAATAAGTTAGGACTGGGCAATAGGGACAAAAATAATTCTTGGAGCTTAATTCTTTCTTGTCTACATCAACTAAAGGTAAATCATTAAGCATTTTTCTGATAGGCAATGATTGGAGAAAAGTACTCACAATGAATCCATCCCAATTTACAAATAAGTTGCATTTAGAATTTTTGTTGAACAAGCAAAGAAGCACATAAACGTAATCAAATTAATTTTATACACTGCCAAGCCCTGTTAGATGGATTAAAATGAAAGTACGTTTAGAAATTCTGATGTATGCTTTTAGACTCCGTGGCTTGACCTCCTCTGTTACTCCAAAGAGATCAATACAAGTAAGTTTATTTGAAACTATCAAAAACTGTAATTGTAAGACACCATAATAGGCTTGTACAGTGTGTTTGTATGAACTCTGTGACTATATACAGTCTATTTGTACTGCAGCTTTGCAAAACAACGGTGTTTTTTTTCATCAGACAGCAAATCCTAATATAAAATTACTACTTTTAGAAATGACACAAAAAAGAAATATGACCATGAAAGAGAAAAAATGGGATTACTTGGAGAGAATCTCATCACCGTTTATGTTGGCTTCGAGGACAAAGGAGTTCAGCTCCAACTGCCCAAAAACTCCATCTACCTTTTACCGCTTTCTTTTGCTTTCTCACCACTCTCTCCTCTGCTGTGGTCTCTAAGGATTCCTCCACTCATAGATAGGCTTATAAAATCCAAATGAGCTTCATAATAGAACTAGGCATTACCCATTGTTCCTGTCATTTTTTATCATCAGCAAAACAAGACCAAACAGGTGAATACCAGCCTCCTGTCCATTACTTTTCGTGTAAAAAAATGACTGTCAGGTCTGCTTTAGCACTGTGGTTGTCGCTATGCTACACAGAGGTGATGATGACACAGCAAAATTTTATGCACTGCGACGTTAACAGACTCTCCCTGGACTCTATGAGATATGACAGAGAAGAACAAGGGTTGATTTTCTTTACAGCCTGTTGGTTTTGGACATTTTCTTTGGTCTTTTAAACAATCATCTACTCAATATGTAAGAACTGATTACGGGTGCAGCAGAATACATTGTAAGTGTGTGTAAAAATGCTCACACGGATAGGGGAAATCTATGTCTGGTTCAAGTTAATTATACGACATTGATTAGGTTTACAACTAGAGTGATGTAAAAGTGGAAAGAGAATGATTCATTTTGTCAGCACATTTTTACTGCACTATTAATGTCATTCAATTACAGGTTTAAAATGCAAATGCTCAGGAGATAACAAAACACCAAGTATATATATTTATTTTCTGCCTCTTTGCTTTAAATGGGCCTTCTTCTTTTCAACCTGGATGCTGTGCACAAGTCGAACACTCACATATTTTGTGTGCTTTTGAGAAGGAGATAAAAAAAAGAGAGCAAGAGACAGAGTCAGGATAGGGGACAGAGAGATTCAGGCTAAAAGACGACTGACAGTCTTTGCCTCTGAGCTGCCTGGCTGCCTTGGTGCAGTGAAGCTGATGTTTGAGGTCACATAGTCATCCCGGCCCCAACATCCACAATCAATTTTCTATGACAGCCTGTCTAACAGTGTGCAGGACTGACTGAATGAATGACTAAATGACTGACCGGCCGACTGAATAAATGCATGAAGGACAGAATGACGTGGTGACTCCACAAACTGCTGACTGGTTGTTTTTTGCTTGACAAACCCGTGGCCCTGACCGATGATCAGTCAGTTAATCAGAAGGATGACAAAACGTTTAACTAACCGGCTAGAAAGATTGCAAATGGCATCCACAAGTGACAATAATCAGACACAGAGCCCGCCAGACAACAGTCAAAAGATCAAAAGCGAGCAGTAATCACGCTTTTAATCTCCATGCCAAATAGTCAGGTAGCTAATTCAGCGAAGACAGCTAGAAAGCAAACACACATGATCAACTTCGGCAGCGAAACCTGCTGCTATGACAGAACCAGTCAGTACGTGTGACAGAGATGAGAGACTGTACACTTCACACTGCCAACAGATGGCCTGACTGAGTGAGGAAGTGTGCAATAAGACATCTTCCTCTGGAGAATATATACTATTAAAGTAGAAAAGAAAAACCTCAAGACTGGAGAGTTGGATTCCTTTTGAAAGTAAGAGCATGAAAGAAATTAGACCTACACAGCAGGTATGTTATGTGTGTGCAGTGTGTGTGCAGTGTGTAAGTGCATGAATCAAATTTTTGTCTTCAGCTATTGTTTTTCTCCCCAGTTCACCTGTCAGTTTACACTAGTGCAAATATTGTCATGCAATGCAAAGGTCAAATATATCTCCAAACACGATTCCATTCTGCAGAATAGCATTTCATCCTCATTGCCTTCTCTCCCTCCTCCAGATCACCTGCTGTTAAACTACCTTCCTCACAGATGCAGGGCGACAATTTTAACCACTTCCAACATGCCCACAAACTACACACATGAAACATATACACAGATTCATATTCACACATCACAGCACCCCGACATGCAGATGAATCACAGCAGCAGATTCATGAGCGACCAACAAAACCAGCAAACAGATAAGCTGCTCATGCATTCATTCATTCACATTTTACACAAGGACGATGTATACTTACATGGAAGCAAGGTTATCACCACCATCACTATGATGTGGAAATCCTCCCACCTAAAAATAATATTGCAACGGTACATGCAGCAGTGCACTAACGGCCACGTCGGTGTGCAGTATGTGTGTGTGTGTATGTGTGTGTGAGTGTAGGTGTGCGTGTGTGTGTGGAGACTCACTAAGCTGCACTCTCACTGCTACTGCCTCAGCTGGGGTTGTCTCAATGCACAGCCTGTACCATGTCGGCAGACAGCAGGGGTGGGCGTGTGTGTGTGTGTGTGTAGGTGTGTGGGTGTGTGCATGCGTGTGTGTGGGAGTGTGTGTGTGACAATGCTGCATAGCAGAAAGACTGCTCTTCACTTGACAAGGCTTTTATCTGACCTGATACAGGAATCAAGATAGAAAGATGAACCAATAAATGAATGGGTGGGTGGGCACAGGGACAGAGGGAAACTTGGTAGTGTGGAAAAAATTGAAGGAATTAAGGAAAAGACGAATAATCAGAAAAGACGAGACAGCTATATATGGATCCTTGCTCTTGCTCTCTGACATTTTCCCCCAGAGCAAAGCAGCAGGTTTATTGGACACACAACCTCATTTCAGAAATGACTGAAGGACGAAAGGCAGAGAGAGAAAAAAGGAACTGAGGGAGACTGTACAGTATAGAACATATGATAGGGACAGATAATAGGGAACAGACAGACTTAAGAGCTATAGGGGAGCAATTGGCAAAAGGAGCAAGCAAAAAAGGAATAGTGGAGGAAAAACGAGAAAAGGGTGACAGGACCGAACTGGGGAGCTAGTAGGCACAGGAACAAGAGAAAAAAAATGGAGTGCACAAGTGAAAAATGAAGAGCGAAGAGGAGGAGAGATGGCTAACTTTCAAGGACATACATCATTGTCAGGCTCATTCTGGTGTTCAGGGGATCAAAATACCCATCCAAGACACAGAAACGTGCATACGGTTTACTCCAGCGGATGTGACGGCTGCAGGACATAATGCTTTTGTGTGGCTGTGTGTCTGGCTTATCCACAGCGACAAACACACACATACTGTACACACAAACACACCTGTTCTGCCCCAGCCACTCATCTGGCTATCCAGGAAGCCAGGCCTGACAGGAGAGGATAACAGCTTTGTGTCATGTTGCCGTCACGTCACTATCCCACATCTCATCCTGTCATAGCTTGCAGTGAGTGAAGGGGAGGAGCAGCAGCATGAGAGCCTCGCTGTGCCAAACTGCTAGCCTTGTGTCTCTCTTATTTGTTTTTTTTTTGTCAGTGTCTATTTTTTCTTCCTCGCTTTCTCTTGCTGTCTAACAAATATAGTTTCCCTCTGCCTCTCCACAGATGTGCCAAAGGTGTTTTACGTTAATGTCAGACATGTCATGATGTAAAACGAAAGGCCAGTGCATCAAATTAATTCAATTAAATCGGTTTCTCATTTTTAATAAATGAGATCTATGCTTTAGTCATAATACCAAGATAAATGCTTGATCTGGAGACCTTACTGCCCCTGTTCGTTTGTTGTAATATATTCATGTGAATGTTTCTCCAGTCTTAGTTCTATTCACATGGGACTGGTGTCACCTGTGGACCTGTAGTAAGTTGTGGTCTTTTGTGATGTTAATCCCATGTGAATCACCCACTCCAATAATTTGATAATATTAGTCCCATGCTAATAAACATCTCTGTGATTTTGAGCAATTTGCAACATTTTTTCTATCCATTTTGGTTTCAGTCTATTTCTTTGTCCAGGGATGCATGGACTTACCGCTGATGATAAATGTGAGTGTTAAAATTGTTTTGGGTGGAAATTCATTTTATGATATAACATGGATATTCACTGAAAGAGCATCATTAAATTCTACAGAAAAGCAACATCTGAAAAGATGATGGAATGAATGACATGTATGACAGCAACAGTAAAGAACATTCTCAGCACTTCTATCGACAGTTGTCTGTAAGTGCCCTTGACAGCTGAACCAGGGGAATAACATCCGGAAATTCAAGTAAAAACAGACTTTTTTTTTTTTTATTCTGTGAAAATACAACATAGACATGGGGGACTTCATTTCCAAATCACCAGAGGTTCACAGATAATACATGTCCCGTGCGAATAAGAATGTTTGCCTAACAGGGTTTTTTTCTGTTCATTGAAAAGTTGTTTGGTTTTTTTTTTTAAACAAACAATACACACACTCATGGGCGACACGGTGGTGCAGTGGGTAGCACTCGTGCCTCACAGCAAGAAGGTCCTGGGTTCGATTCCAACACCA
>JAPQRP010000024.1:17675346-17692690 GCA_037367295.1 Apogon hyalosoma | reverse complement strand
ACAAAACATCCCTTATTTCAATGAGCAAAAGTAAAAATATGGAATATTTTCCAAAAATAATGTGCAAATGTAAAGTGGATTATTTGTGTTAAAGCTATTAGAGCCTTGTGTATGTCAGTAATTATAGCAGCACTGAATTTGGTGCATTATTGTGATTTGAGAAGCACCAGTTTATTAAAAAAAAAAATTAAAAAAACATTTATACCATTAGTGTTAAAAACAGTTTGTTACACATAATATTAGAAACTGTTTTGTTTGTTTGTTTGTTTTTATTTTATATCTATCTAATTTATTTAGTCTGTGGTGAAGATTTTGCCTCACTGCCCAGCTGCCAGTAGGCGTGATTAACGTTGATCCTACTATAGATCAGGTCACTTGTCTTAAACCCATAGGTTAGGTCAGTGTGGATGTATTTCCACAGACTAGTGTTGTATTACACACACACACACACACACACACACACGCACACACGCACACACGCACCTACACACACACACACACACACACACACACACACACACTGTGTTCACTCTTGTCAGAATTTGCAGATGGAGGACAGATTCCAAATGGCTTAAACTGCTTAGATTAAGGAGCTGTATTAATTTACTGATTAACTGAGAGCATCATCACATCCAGACATGCCACTCCGCAAGAAACATGCAAATCATCTGTTAATAATTGTTAACCAATTGTTTGGGGCAAGACAAACCAGACAGCTGAATAATTGGGCAGTTTTGCAGAAAATTAAACATCTTGACTGATTTTATAAGAAATGAACCAGTGTTTTCAGACAGGTGAGGTGCGGTCTAAGATTGTTAAGATGGCAAAAAATGTCAAATTTGTCAAATATTGGGCATTTCAGTTAATTATAAACCATTATCACTGACATATCTGAATGCAAAAAAATCTACAAGAGCAGAGTAAAAACAATAAAATCCAAAAATATCACAGATAAATTATATTAAACCATTAGATCTAGAAAAAGTAATTTCGTTTTGATGCTCTTCTCATTGATTTGACATTAATTTGGCTCAGGTGCTGTAACATGGCTTAGGTGCTGCACATATAAACCTCATGATGGATGTTAACGGTTGCACTGAACTCAAAGTCAAAGTAATAGAAAAAAAATATGGGTCAGCTGAAAAGCCTAATATCAGTCATCATACTGGAGCTAAGTTCTACAAATAATAAAATGCCCTCTGGATAGCATTAATCAGTTAAAATATATGTATGTTTTTATTTTGTAATCTTTGTTGGTGTTCATTTTGTTAATAATGAGAAGGAAAACAAAAAACACTGTATTTTGGCAATATTTTCCAATGATGTTTCTGATTCTTGCTAATTCTCAAATGACAAAAGCCTGTTCCACATACAGTTGGATCATAAATGTTGGCTTAAAGTTGTGATGCTCTATAGTTTTTGTCAGCATTTGAATGAAAAAAAGTCTATGATTACTTTTAAGTATATTGAAATATTAAAATGATTCCACCCCTTTCTTAGGCTGTAGAATGGTCAGTCACAGTGATCACTTAAACTTAAGAATCTGTAATATGGGACTGTTTTATAGATCACTCCTTGATTTTTGGAAAAGTTGCTTTATATTTGAGTGAAAATCATCTGTGTTTATATTTAAACTTAATTTGGACCAAGAGGAGGGAACTGCAGAAGGAAAACAGTGCATTTTCTAAAATTTTTAACTTTTTAACCTTAATTTTTACTTTCATTTCAGTTTCTGCAGTTTTAACTGTGGTTCCTTTCTTATTGTACAGCCTTTAAAACCTTCCCATGTGCCATAAATTATAATTTTATGGAGATAAACTGAGTAATTTTTTATGTTACAGCGAAGTACTAACATGCTTTCCTTCTCTTTTCTAAATATTCTCTCTTAAGTGCATGATTTAAAGGCTTTATTAATTGGATTCAAAAGAACAAGTCAAATCTCAGAAGTGTTGGACTTTTGGGTCCAACATAATGAAGCAAGTACTATCAGCAATCTAAATTATTTAAATGCCGTATGTGTCCCATTGCGTGACACATCTTTCTTGACCTCATAAAACCAGAACATAATTTCATACCTCAACGAGCAGCTCCCTCATAATGTCAATTCTTAAAATGAATGCACCACATGCCTGCCTTTAACATCGCGGCTATATTTATCTTAAGCACTGTAAGTACGTACAGTGTAGGTGAAACGCAATATACTGGATGGACGTCAGTCGAGGCTTTTCATTCACAGCTTTTTGTGTGACTATGACATAAGAAGGCTCCGTATAATAGACCCATTCCACTGAAACATAAATCAATGGTATGCGAACATGCCTTTAGCTATGTGCTTTTTTGTTCGTTTTAAAAGTTACTATTACAGAAGGCTCCTTGAAGTCACTTATTTTTCAATGGGAAAGAGAGGATATTGTAAACTGCACATTCTTACACTTTCTTTTGGAGCGGCAGTCATTACACAAAGCGTATTAACTAAGACTTTGCTGGTTTGAGAGTGTAAAGCCAATCTTTCAGCCCCTGGTCACCACCGCAGAGAGGAATATCTGTCTTTGTACTTGTGTTGAACAGGAACTCAGTGTGAGTACGGGGATTAAGGTAGCACCCCTTATGCTCTGTCCTGCACTGTTCTCTGGTGCACTGAGTGCGTGGGTTCATTGATTGTATCTCTCTCCTGGCGCTTTAATGGTCGTGGTACACTCGTCTCTGGACACAGCATTAGCATGGTCAAGTTATTTCCTCTCAGGGGCTATTTCCACTGACTGAACAGGATTTTTCCGTTCACTCCTTCAAACTTGTGTAAGAAAACAGCAAGCTGTGTTTTTCCATTATTTCCTGTACACTGCCTGGCGATAGAAAAAGCAAGTAGTGACTGAGCTTTGGTGTATTTATGAGCAACATAACCAGTTGTAATTTAAAAAAAAAAACACGGTCTGATCATTAGGCAGCAAGACATACATATAGTATAAACCGCTTCCCTTTGCCAGAGGCTGGTTTCATATGCATACAACACACCTCAAAGTGTTACTGTACTGCATAATGGAAAAAAAATGCACACCTTTGCATTTGTATAAGATAAACTATCTGGAATTTACTGAGGTTTTCAACTCCTGAATGAAAAATTAAGCAATGTCCAGAAATATGGCAGAAATATTTACTTTTCTCTGATTGTTTTGGGTCAAATAACTATATCTATGGCCAACAGTGAATGGACCTTCAATCCACTCTTCTACCCCACCTCATTCTGAAACACATGGAGGCAACAACTGAACACCATCCGGTCAGTCAGGTCTTTTTCATTGCAATTCTGATCCACAGAGTACATCATCTTGTGGATCAAATACTGAGGCATACATTTCTAAAATGTTACCATTCATTTTGTGAGATGACTGAATTTCCTGCATGTCGGAAAACATATAGAAAAAGAAGTGTTAGAAACAGAGGGAAAATGATGGAGACAGGACATCCGTGTGGGAGTGCTCCATCAAGAGGTTTTTTAATCCTGCAGTAAAGGATGACAGGGGTAACTCCACGCACATCCAAACACATTCAGCACTGTAGGTAATTGGTGTTTCGGGTGTCAGTCCTCCAGAAGCTAGTAGTGCTCCTTTCCACCTTGACCCTCCACCTCCACCCAATCATCTTCGCCCTCATCCTTCTAGCCTGCTGAGCCCTTATGCTTCATAATTCTGTCTTTCCTTACCTAATGATTCTCCGTGGTACTCTAACAGACTGGGTCAAAACAGCAAAGAAAACCAAGCTAATAAAACCTAGCTCGATTAGTAATGCCAGCGGAAATGAGCAGATAAAGCTTAACATGACAATTAAATAATTAAGACATTAAAACATCACCGTCAGATTCAATTTATTACCTAATTATTAATATTTCCTATTGAATCTCCTCTGCAGTGCAACATTAAAGTACACAACATCAGTATGCAATCAAATTATTAAATCTTTAAGCAGCATAGTATATGCAATATGGAGCTGCATAATAAATATTGTGCAGGTGGTCAGACCATACAGCACATGCACAGTGACCATCTGAAGCCAATACACAGACTGTGGTTCATAAAAAAAAAAACCACACACATACAGTGGCACATTTAAGTAATTTGCTACTAAGCTCAGTACCATTAGCCACTAAGCTAACACTTCCACCTAACTCAAGCATGCAACATGTATGCAGATGTGTGTGTGTGTGTGCGTGTGCGTGTGTGCGTGTGTGTTCATGCCTCTCTCAGCAGACTTTCCAGTCCCTTCATGTTGTCACAGGGTTTGGCACTGGTCTTGTTTCTCCAGATGTTCCCACCATCCTGTCAGTCTGTCTTTTTTTAATGTCTGCCTTCTCTCTTACTTTCCATTTTCAGGGATGAGAAACTCACTTTTAAACTTTCCATGTCTTGCTGTCTGCTTCCTCTGCCGAATGCAAGCAGAACCGTCACCCAAATCCCACCCCCTCCCATCGCTCTGTAACTGATGAGTAAGAGGAATGCTTCTCCCTATTTGAACACAATGCAGGGAATTAAACCCAACATATCTGATTATGGTTTTTCGGACATCAATGTCTCAATTAGGGATAATTATAATGCAGAGTATTTTGCTTTAATCACGAGTTACTTGATTCAGACTTGTTGTGGTTAGACTGATACTTAACCAGTGACCACACCTCCACTTCAAAAACTCACTGGCGACCCGACTTGCTCTGAAACTACAAATAAGAACTACTATCCAGTTTAAAAACATCTCCTTCCTTTAGCCTCCAAAGCACTGATTACTGAACATACTTCAAAGTGGGTTTGACACACTGAAATGCACAGTGAAGTTGACGGTTGCCACAGCAACTACAGGAAATATAAAGAGACACCGCTCTGAAAGGATTACAAAAATAAGAACTAAACTACATGTCAAGTGTAGTGTAACTGTGTATAACTAATCTCTTTGTGTTCACTAAAGAAGCAAAACTCAGAGCTAACAGAAAGGCCATTGTTTTAAAAGGATTTACTTACAGTGAAACAGCAGAGAGAGGAAAATGTGGTGGCAGTGATAGGTACAGTTTCCCCAGATTTCCCTTTTGGTACTGATGAGAGTTGTGGTAGCAGAGTGGCCTGTCCAAGACTAAATATAACCTAAAGAGCTCGTACAGGCAGCAGACAGCAGAGCGAAACGAGCTTTTCCACGTCGCATGGACAGTGTTTTTGCCATAAGCAAACTCATTCTGACTGTGTTGAGAGCTGCAAGGCACAGGAAAGTACAGAACAAGTAGCTTCACACTAGGACTCTATCCCTAGAACAAATGAAAGAACAGAGGGAGGGAGAGATGGAGTAAGAGAGAGGGAGGGGTGAGAGCTGGTGCTGAGTATATACATGATCTGCCAGCATGACCTCGTGTAATGAGAGCAGACATGATCACACCAATAGCCTTCAAGCACTAGCAATCCCCTACTGACACACTGACAGCCCTTACAATTGTTTTTATTATGTCATGTTTTACTGCTTTTATTCTCTTAGTTGTGTTTGATTAGTTTCACCTCCACCGATGGTTTTATGTAATCACTTCCATTTGTTTGTTAGTCTGCCAGCAGAATAGCACAAAATCTACTTCCACATGTCAAACCTGGTGAAAGTGTAAGGCAAGGACGAGCCCCTTAAATATTAGACATGCATATTAGGGATGCAAACCCTGAAAAAAAGGAGGTGCTTCTAGATACATTCATTTGTGATTCATGCTGGAAACATAACTAAGGTTCGATGTCAGTTCGATTCCTTGGACCAGCAGAGAAATTGTTGGCCCTTGAGCAAGGCACTTAACTCCCTGTTGGCTCCGTGGGCCCCTGGCATGGCAGCCCACTGCTCCTCCTCTGCAGTGTGTAGTGTGTTGCTGCGTGTCCAAGAAAGATTCTTCTTCTAAACATACACACATACACAATGTTTATTAAAATATTAGTTTTCAGTGGAAGTGTTTCAAAACCAATAATCAGAAATGTGACTGTAAATGTCGATGGATGCAGCTACTGAACTACATAAAGTACTTTGTTGCCACGGTAACAGTCAGTTGCACTATACTTCTGCTTTTGCTCTTTTCTGCCTTGTTTTAACATCTTCTGATGCTTTTTTGTGCATTTTGTGTCCTTTGTCTTAAGACCTTTACATGTGAATAGTACTGAAAAGATGACTCAAACCTGTAATATACTTGCCCAAAAATATTTTGCATCAAAACTATTCATATGAATTTGTCACAGTTGTAACGTGTTAATTAACTGAATGTATTTGCACCATATCATTCTTTATAAATAATTTTTAAAAATGTCAACATCTTCTGCAGCCTACACTGATGATGTGCATGAGTTAATTCACAAAACTCATGGATTCATGTGATTTGAAGCTTGGAGTTAATCCCAGACAAAACAACCTGTAACCTCAAAGGAGGAAGTATAATGGGACGACTCTGAAGCGGAACATGAAAACACAAATATTAGATTAGGCAAAGAAAACACAAAGATATATTTTCTTTTTAACTGAGTGGCTAAATTTAAGAGCAACTATCAAGCATGTTTGATAAAGACAGGGTTAGTAACAGATGGGGCTACACACTTGGGAACAGTGGGGCACCAACCTTCTCACAGCAGGATACTTAAACTTCCTGCCAACACGTGTTTTCTTGAGATTTACAACTGAGAATGAGATGGAAACCAAGTTCTAACATGGGTTCAACTGCCACAAGAAAAATGGGCCAACAAGAAAGCAAAAGTTTGCTTCTCTGCGTGTTCTTTTTGTTTTTGCCCCCCTCTCTTCCAGTTTCTTTGCTTCTCTCTCCTTTCTGAATATAATGAATAGCCATCAGTGGAAGAGAAGGTACTCTGTAAACAACCAGCTGTAAGAAATGTCACAACAAAAATCTTGTTAGACAGTTCTTTTTGGAGAAACTGTGTGTTCATGAGCGTTCATCAGTGTCATATTCTTTTACTTGTATTTGTGTTTACTTGTGAGGGGTTATTTTCAGCAACAATGATACAACACACAGTTTGCACACAGGCATGCACACAACCACACATAGTGGTTAAATTCTTAACAGAAAACAGAGTGGAGGTCTTCCCATGCCCCTCTGCCCTCTTTGCTGGACTTGGACATCTCCCAGAGGCTGCGCTATAAATAGACAGCACCCCCAAAAAACCTCTCACACACATGAATACTGTACACACCAGGCCCATCCTGAATTCCATTTTTGGGGCTTCGACGAGAATCACCCACCAATACAATGGTAGTAAGATGAGAGAAACAGAGATGAGGAAGAGAATACAAAAAAATAAGGATTTCCCTTTTTATTAACCAAAATGAAAACAGCAACAAAATGTGCAACAATCACTCCAAATAAATGACAGCCAAGCCCATAAAAATGAATTTCCTCACATGCAGGCCCATAAACAAATTAATAAATAAACCATAGCTTATACCAACATAGAAAATCAAAGACTCAGCTTTGAAAGTAGTAACTCACAGAATAAATTGGCTTCTGTATACAAATAAATTACAGCCCATAAGTCATAAAAATGAAGTCAGGGATAGAAAATAAAAGTCACATTTTGACATGAGTTTCCTACAGCTCAGAGTGCTTCAGTCTGTGTGACAGGAAAACTACTGTGTCCACATTATTGGGCAACAGGGAATTTTAGTTTTGCTCGGAGAAGCTGTATTTCTTGCTCCTTATCACTCTTTTGCTTCTTTTTTCGGTGCAGCTGATGCAATGTGTCCTTCCTCCTCATCAACTATCGATAACAGTACCTCCTCTTGTTCATATATGATCAGGTGCTTGGCCGACGCGCTCACCTCCTTGTACACCTGGTTCTTTGCCTCGTACGACAGCCCGTTTAATTACTTCAGGCCGGGGTCAATGACACTGACATCACTCACTCACTGCCTCCTTCCAGTTTCCTCCACCTGTTTACATTCACAGTCTTCAGCTGCATTGGTCTCGTAAGTTAGTGCTCTAAGAGGAGATGTTTTTGTTTGTGTTTTTTTAAGGTGGTTCACGTACTTGCAAAAACATAAGTTACAGAGTTCCATGCGCTTACACCGCAGACTCCATTTCTAAGCAAATCAATCTCAGTCGCCTACAGTCACGATAACAGCCACAATAAACTTGATTGCTATGTAAAGGTCAAGATTTTTCTGCATCAGGATATTTCTGTGGAAATCCCTCAGTTGTTCAGTGCCTCTCTTCTCTTCTACCACTACATTAGTCACTATCAGCTAATGTTAACAGGAATCTGTCAATAGACTCTAACACGAATTTCACAAAAACACATGAGTCTGTGAAACTCAAACACAGAGAACAATTAATGTTTTTTTATGACCCCCATGAGTCAGATTCCAGCTGCCATGATACAGCATGAGTGCGTATTTAGAACACACACACACTCCAGGAGATGAAATATCAGTTTTCAATCAACATATCCACATCCACATATGTTAACCTAATGCTAAACACGATTAGCATGTTACACTAACATAAGCCATAATGAAAAATTTTAAAAATGTATTAAAAAATTTAATTGTTCTTACGTGTACTTTTTTCAGTTCATTGACCAAACTCTGTAGATTAGTGATGCCACTTTCCAATAGCTGCCACTTGATGTTTGGAGGACTATCTTCAGAGTTTGAAGTAATTCTAAATGCTAGGCCGTACCTTGTTTGCCGGCTTTTCGTGTGGTCAGGTTCCACTGTGTCAGCACCGGTAACATCAGAAAAGAGATGTGACACACAAAACTATCACTGAGACATTAAATGTCCTTGTCTAATTAGCGCTGTGTGATCTGGCTGAAAGATCATATGACGATACAGTCACAACCCCATGATCTGAATCTCACCTCATAAAAAGCAGGCAAGTAATGACCAAACTATAACAAATTTTCCTCTAGTTTTCTCTGGTTTTCGGAGGCTTAGGCTGTGTGTGAAAGCTTTTTGTTGTTGTCTGACAAGAAATTCTGCTGAAATTACAGCCATAGTGTGTGTGTTTTTTTTTTTTTTTTGTTTGTTTTTACCTAGAATGTGACCTCATTTGTTCTGCTGGAGCTTAGCCATGAATCAAAAACATGTTTACACGCTAACAAAAAATTCTTAGGTTGGACCCACAGCTGATAGACTTTGGGTACTGTTTCTTCAACAGCAGTGCAACAACATGTTACAAACTCTGCAAAGTTAACAAGGACTAAAATCAAACACCTAGTGCAGACAGATGCTGATGTATCACTATAAATAGACTGAAATAATCTCACCCAGCGACCTGTGCTTGTGACATAAAAGCTAAACCCATAGATTAGTGCAATACCTATGTGCAATGCTTTCTATAAAAGACCATAATAGGTAAAACTGGTACACAGCCTATTTAAAATGCGAGATAGTACAGTAGGTAGGTCTTGACAGTTCTATTATATACTCTTTTCAATTATGCAATTGTCATGATTCCTCTGAAAAGTAATCTATATGCATGATTAAAACTGATCACATTCTAAAGTTCTGTGATTGTCCAGCCCTATGAATGCATAATGAATATTGTTGGATTATGGCTTCTCATTTCAATAGTTATTTGGGCTTTTTGTGTAATGCACATGTAATGTTTTTGGAGTAACACAGCATTGAATATAGTTTGGGTGTTTTACTACGGTGAGCCCGACTAAACAATTACACAGCTTCATGACTGCCTAAAATTTGTAAAATGGAAGATGGATTTTTTAAAAGCTGCAAACTACATTAATCATTCATAATGTACCTGTATTTTCATTTTAATGCCAGCATGGTAAATATTTCAGCAGTGAAACCTGTTATGGTTCCCCTCCAGCTCCTGTTTCTTCTTCTTCCTCTCAACCATCAACTCATCTGTTTTACCTACTGCCCCCCCCCAGCCACTCCCGTTTCATTCTCACCAGTTTCACTCTCCTGCTTTTCATCAACAACCAGCCGATATGCCAGCGTTCGCTTGTATCTTCTACCACAGACTGATTCATGCTATCATTCATTAACCCTTTATTGGGCAAGTGATTACTTTTTGGTAACTTCCACAAACATTACAAGACAGTGACAGCAACAGTGACAGTGAGGACAGTGAGGCAACAATCTGAGGTAAATGTGGTCTACAGGGTCTGTAAGGTCCACCTCTGCATGAACAGTGACTGTACCTGCTTTGTTAGGTACCATGTGTATGTTGACAGGTGTCTGGATCAGCACTTATGTTGTTGGAATGATCTAAAAGTGATGTTCTTTTCACCTTACATGTATTTTTCTTGTATTTTTTTAATATATATTTCTTGTTTTTTTTTTTTTGTTTTGTTTTTTTTTTGCTACTTACGGGTACGAAATCAAATATGGTAACTTCATTGACCTTTCTGCATAATAAAATTTTCACAAAAGTAATAAATTCTTGTTAGGTTCTCTAATAACAGACTATGGTTGAAATTTTGAATTTCAGAGTATTTCTATGAGTGCCCCAATAAAGGGTTAAGTATGGATTGGAATCAGGAACCGGTTCCAAATTTTCTGATCCATCAAAATGATAAACCTGCACAGTTATCAGTTCTTTTTATCAATACTAGCATGTTTTTTTTCTTCTGGCAGTTGCATACAAAACGGTCAAACTGGAGTCTACTGTGGGTCTGCGCTCACAGATAACAACACGGTTGCACTAATGCTGAAAAGTTGTGTAGGCCTGAAATCGATAATGGAATCCATAAAGAACTGATAATAGCAATAAAATCTTATCAATCCCCATTCCTGTTCTCTGCCTGCTTTTCTTTATACGCTCTGATCTAAACCCAGCCTCTTTCTGGACCCGTATCTCTGATCTCTGGTCTCATTAGAAACCTCCAGTTCTTTTCCTGAGCCGTCTTCCGCCTGTTCATGTCCTGATTTGTCCGCCTGTTTATCTGCCTGCCTGTGGTTTGTGACTGCTCGCCTCCTTGGTCAGTCATTTTCTCTTTCCACTACCTCCAGTCCCACTCCCACGCCCCATACCAGACCCCTAGTTCCCTGGTGGCTTTCCCTGATGAAGTCACCTCACTCTAATAAAATTACAATAAAGCTTTCTCTTAGTCCCTGGTGTATATACATTGCACAATTTTATGTGCCAGAAAGATATGCATTTTTTTTTCCTTTTTAACTCAGTACATAATCTGTTTGAAGGAATCACAACTTTGTTCCTTACATGGGCTTGAAGATACATTATTAATAAGAACTAGCATCAATGGCTAATTGATGGAGAGTGGTGGAAACAAAGACAGAAAAAGAGAGGAGTGAGAACAATGATACAAGGGAACTGAAAGAACATGATCACCAAGGAGCATTGTGAGCACAGATGGATTTCTCAGTCCCTTTCACCCTGCAGGAATCCTGTTTCACAGCATTTGCCGATTTAGAGACTCTCACTCAGCAAGTAACAGCTCATCAGCAGGCCCTTTATTACATGTTAAGAGTTAAAAATACAATGCAACATGCCAATATTCTGCATTTTCAGTGAATTTACTGCTGTAGTGACTGCTCTGAATGTCCTTCTGAACAGCTTGTTCATTGTTTGAATATAAGACTGAAAAAACAAGATGTTTTAAATCTAGCGACTGTGATACAAGACATTTTGTGCTTTAATTTGCAATATATCAGATTGTGTCAGGCTCAGAAGGCTGCGGAGTTTTCTTGAAACTGCAGTGTGGCAACAGATCTGACCCCATATGGCTCTAGGGAAGGTTTTCTCCCACATTTGCTCATTTCTGTGTTTCAAACTGTAAGTGAAAGTTTTCGATTTTTTAACCACAAGTTGTCATTCGTATAAATGAAAATGCATCTTTGCAAATAGTACCACAGCTCCCCTTCAGCATGGTTTATTTTGGGGTATCTGACATTTTTTCCAAATTTCCTAAGCTAAGTTGTCACCATAATGCATTGTGGTATGGGGTATATCACGCGGATAGCTTAAGTGACGTATTTGGAACTTCCAAACTGGAAGTGCAGCACGTCATCCTGTATCCTTGGCATAGTGGAAATGTTAAGAGCTCATCACATACTCCAGTATTTACTGCTTTAGGACAGTGGTAGATAGCATTTTAGACTATATAATGACTTTAATGTTGTGCATTACTGTGAACATCAATAATCGGTCAGTGTAATGTTGTTTCAATCTACACTCCTGATATCTTTTTCAGAACTCTTCAGACCTCCTAAACATCC
The DNA here is from genome assembly GCA_037367295.1 of Apogon hyalosoma. Classification (NCBI taxonomy): domain Eukaryota; kingdom Metazoa; phylum Chordata; class Actinopteri; order Kurtiformes; family Apogonidae; genus Apogon; species Apogon hyalosoma. The sequence goes on along the minus strand of JAPQRP010000024.1, from coordinate 17,680,480 downwards.
CTTAATGTGGTAACCTCTTAGACCTGCAGCATTCACTGACACCAAACCATTTAACATTATAGTCGTCACCACCGACATGATACAGATCACACTTATAGCTGTCCGTGCCACAGAAAACGCCTGAAGACATTCTCTGCTCATGTTAGAGAAGTGAATGTCCTCTGTATTTGGCTGCCAATGACATCAACAGCTGTTCAATGGATTTTGTTTTTAGTGCCACACTGACATGCACACTGAATTCTGTTTCGGGGGGAGTATAATACTGAATAGCAAGTCAGCAGGAAGGAACTTAGGTGAACTGAGGTACCTGCTGTGCTTCATACATGGTTGGAATTTTAAGCTTATGAGGTAGGCGTAGGAAAGAAAATAATGCTACAAGCAGCCCATGAAACATATACAAAAGCATATAATACAGCGGGTAAAGCAAATATGAATAAAAGCTTTTTCTTCTATTACAAGTTAGATAACCACAAGTTTGTTACTTACAATGTTGCAATGCATAATTCCAGGAAAGTGAAATGCTGCAAGTTCCTCTAGCTTCACTGAAGGCTTTGCTGAGCAAAAAGTTTGACCTGAATGCTCCCAATACAAACAGTCCACTGTAAGACTTCTAATGTGCGGTTTACCCAGAAGTCTAGATTATTTAACTGCCAGTGCTTAAGGTGCTCTTTTGCCAAGACTCAGAAATCAGGCAAGCTGAGCGAGCCATTGTTAAAACAATTGCATAATCAGACGTTCCTTATATAATACCATAAACAGCAACACAACATTGAATTTGGTAATAAATTAATATGAACAGATTAAAAAAAAAAAACATGTTATCTGGCAGATATATATGGTACAATTAAACCCCCTGCACCTACATATTTGAAGGTTAATCTCGGCATTTGTATTATCAGACTTTGTGCGCAGGTATTAACATAACAACAAGTGGGTCAAACAGCCAAATATTTCACAAGCAGCACTGTGCAACAAACAACACACCAGTTGTTCACTTGAGCTGTTTTGCTTAAAAAAATGTTTTTCACAGAAGGATGACAGCATTTATCCAGTGAACACTGTGCATCACTGCAGGTGTGAAAATCCATCTGAGGATGGCATAAATTACTGTAAAATGTAGCAAACAGGGAAATAAATATTCTTTTTGGTTTTTTTTTAAATGATCACTGAGAAGAGGAAAGTGACACAATGTCTTGCCAGTATATTATTTAAAAAAAAAAACAAAACACACAAACAAGAACAGATAGCAAACGGCAAGTTTTAAATTGGCACATCTGGACGGCCAAAACCTGATCCCATTAATCACTGTGAGATTACGCCACAGACCACATGCATTCAATCACGCTATCGAGAGCGACGGGGAGGGGAGGACGGAGCAGAGACAGTACAGGGAACAAAAAAGACACAGGGAACATAATCAGACACTGATTTTTCTCCATCTGTCCAGAGATTGTTTGAGAGCTATAATTCATGTAATAGTGTGTTTGATTGTTGCATTGAGGATTTGTCATGGCTAAATTAATTCTAACACTGTGCCATGATATTCAGATGACAGGCAGAAGGCACGCTGAATCTGCAGCAGTAATTAACAGTACTAAAGGGGTCATTACGATGCACGATTATATTAACTAATCAAGCACCTTTTAATAGGTAAATGGAAAATACGCTTTTCAAGATTTCATTAACGCCAAATGGATCTTAGTGTCTAATTCTATTTTATTTGCAGGCTGACTATGACGGGATCCACTGAACTTCATTAACCGGGAGAAGAGTTATCATCCAAGCAGATATGCAACTCTGGTCCTAGAGTGTACTCTGACCTTTATGTTAACAAAATGGAAGCTTTTGTTATTAAAAGAAAAAAAAAAAAGAATTACATTGAACAACTTTATGAAAACTGACCTGATAAAGTTATACACCTAATGTTTCACAATTCAATATGATGACGATATGAAAGTCACACAGTAATTTTATGGTACTACTTTTTACCAAGTTGTAGAATTTTAAGAGTTTTCTGGGAATAAAACTAATGATTTTTTTTTTCTACTAGAACTATATATGATTGAAGAAACATATTCACTATTAATGTGTTACAAGAAGCTAAGAGTTGGCATTTTGAATTTTTGTTGAGCAAAAGAAGTCTGCTGATGAATAACATCAATTTTGTGATTCTTCATGATTTTCTGAAAGCAAAGCCATGATTAATCAAATGAATCTGACATGTTTGGCGGGTCCTAAGATGAGGGTTTTGAGACGGCTTGTTGAAAAGTTACAAGATCAGCGCTTACGGTTCAAAGCATATTGGATGTACAAACCCCAATTCCAAATTTTATAAGCAAATAAAAAAAAGTAAAGGTGATGTATTGATGCATTTGTCCCAGCCCTTTTAGAGGGTGATACATTCATGCATCAAAATCTAAATTTTTTCTACACTGTTGCCCATAAAGTTGGAATCATTTTGTTTTCAGAAACATTCCTCTTTTTATTCCTGTTTATACAGATCAGTGATCACCTTTGACCTGGTGCAATGATTACAAACTGAGTCCCAGTTACACTTTATCTATCCAGACTAAATCACATTATTCCAATAACACAATACATTTATACCAACATTGCATTTTTTTTCTTTTCACAGTTGAAGCAACACAGATATTATCACATGTTTCACATTTGGAAATCTGGAGTTTTCTAAGAATCTAGTTTGTGCATATGCACTAAATCCATGACAATTCATCAATGGTCTGTAAAACTGCACCTACTGATGAGCTCACTGGACGCACTCAACTGAAACAAAGGTGAAAATTTACACCATACAGTTAAGTAACAGGATTGTCCTTCTCCTTCCTTCCACTATCTGTGCATTATCATCCTGAAAGTCTTTTCATTATATCAAAGCACAATAACCTCTGAGCTGCAACGAAACCCTGAAAATGGCAAGTTTTGTCAATGACACATCATTTTATGCTGTTTCCTTCTTCAGAGATCTAGTCATTTTAATACCATACCATGCTTCCTCGTGGGCGCCTTCTAGCAAAACAGCTTCTCTGCCAACACTACTTAAATGAATTGTTGCAGCATCCTGCACTCCCCAAGAACTAGCCCCCAGATGACTTCTAACCTTACTAACTTTTCTAGAACAATAATGGGGGGGGGTTTACACCTGTCTCCAGCCCTGGGGCAGCACTAATAAAATGTGGAGATAGGTCTCAACATGTGAGACCAACTACTGAGCAATAAAACCACACTATCAGTCATAATTAGTTAAAACATTCACTCACTGTGCCCAGGAAGTGGACAAACAAATACACACACACACACACACACACACACACACTTTACAGTGTCAGCTATTACTAAAGTGCAAACACAAAGAAACAATATAATTATGTGTGTATCATTCTTTGACAGTGTCAGAGGAGCAGTAACGAATGAGGAAGTATTTGTAAGGAAGATTAATGGGGATGACAGCCTGCCTTTCAGAAGCACATCTTGATATATACCTCCTTTAGTATTTTATTTTTTCTGATAAATGGGGTCTTATATCAACTTTTAATATCATTCCTTTGACAACAGTCAGATTTTGAGAGCTCAACACAAAACTAATACAACTTCACAGTGGAACACAATACCTAGAAGCAGGGGTGCCGCTACCAATTGTGGGCCCCGTGAAAGCTACACGTTGTAGGCCCTTTCATAAAATTCAGTGTCATGTCGATCTGTCAAAGTGCAGGGGGTGGGGGGGTGTTAATGTGGGGATACGGTCCAAACATAACGTCACTTACACATGAAACAAAACTGAAACTTAACACGCTTTCAATGTCCAATTCCTGACTTCTGTGCCTCTCTTATACAGCGAATCTTACACGAAATTTTCACAACTTCTAGCCTGTATCCACTGGACCCCCTCCTCTGCTCTCACTGGGGCCTCCTATGGGCCCCCCACAAATACTGGGCCCCATGAATTTGTCATGTTTACCCTCCCTTATTGGTGCCCCAACCTAGAAGGTTGGAGAAGTGGCTTGTGGTAGAAGGATCGCTAGTACAGTTCCTTGGAGATTAGATTAGATTAGATTAGATTAGATTAGATTAGAATTTAACTGATCCTGTGGGCAGAGCCTCAGGACATACAGGTTCAAACGGCAGCACAACATTGAATGTATAAGCAACAGGCAATTACACATTGGAAAGTACTAGTAGAAACAACATGTAGCAAAGTAGCATTAATAAAGTATTGGCTGATGTGTCCTTGAAGAAAGCAGTTAACCCTCTATTTGCTCCCCAAGCGCCCAACATGGCAGCCCCCTCCCCCTTTATGTGCAGTGTGTGTGGTTCCTGCATGTTCAGCTAGTGAGGGGTTAAAAGCAGGGGGTCAGTTTTGGTGTGTGTTACATGTCTGCACACCTGCTGTATGACTAAGTATTATCTTTATAAAATGTACATGCATAAATAATTGTGGACCAGTTGTTTATTAGTCCAATTTTCTTTGAGCGTCCAATTAATATGTTTTAACACTGTGATAAAACGTTGGCTGCTGTTCAAAGCAGAATATTCACAGGCTTTTCCAGCATACTCCATTGTGAAGCTGCACGGAGTTGTTTTCTGATCAAATCTTAGGTAAGAAACTGTATCATCATCTCCTCATAATCAATAAAAAATGGATAAGAGGCTGCTTGTAAAAAAATGGTAATAAAAAATGCAGTGCATTCCATTTTACACATCAGCTGCAGTGTGAAACATTAATTTGACACAGGATATACTATATGCGACTATTTTTTTACACAGACCAACCCAAGTAAGTTCACCCTCTTAGAGTCTAGTCACATTTAAATTCATGTTCAAATATTTGCTCAGCACAGTGAAGAAGTGCCACAGGAAAAAAATTAAAAAACACAACAACAACAACAACAAATACCAGAAAGCATGATGGACTTTTTAAAGAAACACTGCATGAATTGTGTACATCTCCAACAGCTGCAATGCTATGAGGGACAAAAAATTACATAATTAGAAATAAATGAAAAGATAAATAAATAAATGCAGAAATAAATGTATAAATAACAAAAATAAATACTTGAATAAATAAATGCACAAATACATACATAAATGAAAAGATAAATAATTAAATCCATACATT
>JAPQRP010000024.1:17649921-17667389 GCA_037367295.1 Apogon hyalosoma | reverse complement strand
TAGTTCAAAAGTTATATACAAAATTTGATTTTGACCTTTATTGTGACCTTGACCTTTGACCTAGAGTCTTCAAATTTGGCCTTCAAGGTTCTGCTGTCAATGCACATCAACAGTGAGAGCAAAAAGAAGCTATATGTAAAACTGAGTAAACAGGAATGAAAAGGAACTTCCTGATTTGCCCTATCTCTTATCATTGTGAAAACACATTTTTGGTGACCTTGACCTTTGACCTACATTCAACCAAATTTAATGGGATCTATTCTGGACCACCTCACACCTTTCCTGAACATTTAATGGAAATTGGTCCAGGAGTTTTGGGGTAAAGTTGCTGACAAACAAACAAACAAACCGAACCAAAAACACTACCCCTGCCCTTTTTTTTTTTTTTGGGTGGGGGGGCTTAAGGAACATCTCTGATCACTTTTTAAATGAGGCCACTTCCAAACCCAGATCTCAGGGGGATAAAGCACCAGAAACTACAGAACTAAAGCAGGTCGCCGCTGCTGATTGTTTTCATCAGTGGATGCTGCATGGACTCAGGGTGGGTGAGTGCTCACCTTGTTGGGAAGCACACACAGACTAACAAAGTGTAAAATGAGGCTGTGATGTGCTCCACATATCCGCTCTGCTGTACTGCATACCTGCGGCAGAATGCCCGTCTCTGTGGCAACCATCGCAGACAGAAAGGGTAGCAACAGTGTGTCATTCCTGCCGACGCATCTGACTACGGATGCCAGGGCATCTCCCATTATCACCGACTCCTCATCTGACAGCGAATACTAACAACCACGACACGGACAAACTAAAAAGGGAACTTCCACCCCCACTTACTGGATCTGTGGGGGATATTTTCCAAACGGGATGCGTGTCCTACCTGTTTCATCTGTTCCAGTAGGGAGAGGAGGAGGAAGAGGAGGAGCAGGATGAAGATAGATGCCGCATTTAGAAGATCAGGAGATAACGTGGTGGAAACCGAGCTGGAGCAGCCACGGATGTGGAGCTTCCTTCTCCAGTCACGACGCAGATCTCCAGTGCGTCCACACTGTTTGGTGCTTTTGGCGCACATGCAGTGTTTTCACAATCCAGACAAATTAGAAGATTAGTTGTTATGCGGCATCTGAAAGGAATTTGCAGGTGTATTTGAATGTGTTTTTTCTGTCCCTTTCACGCATTTTTTCCCCCACTTGCATTATGTTGTAGGTCTCATGTCAGATTAGATAATTGTATATTAAGTAGATGTTAAATAACTGATATGTCAGGTATTTACTCAACCTCAACCACAGGTTCTGAAACTTGAAAAAGTCAAGGATTGATCCTACATGTTCTAATGGATAATCTACTAGAAAGGAAAAAACAAACAAACAAAACAAAAACAAACAAACAAACAAACAAACATCAAAACACCTGTTTCTCAGCCTACCTGTTGAAAATGACATTCCTGTAAACAACAACGTTTTTCTCAATAAATGTGGGTCCAAAACAAAGGTAACATCTGTGAGACTGATGGAGGAGTGTCAGACTCATTACAGTGGACTGCAAGTAAAATGCCTCCCAAGTAAAAGTATTAAAACTACCAAGTTTGAGTCACTACTGGAGATAAATTAAGTAAAAATGCTGTTAAGCTGTAGTTTCCAAGATACAGTCTTGGATCAAACTGTGAAATTCTGAGAGTTAGCCTGATGATTGAATGGGTTTATCTGAAAAGCAATGTTTTCAGGTTCCTCCTACTGGAAGATTTATAAATCTATTGTGTTAATGTACATAAACTAATATATATGTGTAATAACACTTTATCATATAAATCGAAAACATCAGCTGACCAGCACTTTTGTAATTAGTGCTTTCAATTCATCTTATAATATATGACAGATTTAGGACATTTAATCTCCGAAATAGATAATTTCTAAAAAATAAATAAATAAATAAATAAATAAATTGTACTCCAGAGTTATCAAGCATACTGTTCCAAAGTAAATGCAGCTAGAACACAAATGGAATACAAAAAAAGCACACTTTCAGCTCCACTGAAACATCACATTACTTTACATTATTTTTGGATTATATGTTTAATATATTCATAAATGTAATATGGTGTAACTAACATTATTATTTGTAGATATTAGATTGTAGAACTGCCATAATATAAAGGCAAAGATAACTGCTGGTGCCTCTTCTCAGTGATAGATCATAATAAAACATTTATTTCTATGAAAATAGGTGAAGAATGAGACACACCTGCATCAATAAACCAGTCCACATCCTCTTCACTTTTATTCATCCTAATAATTATATAATAGATTCGAGCCGTCTTTGCTTCTGTGCTTGGTTAGATGTTTGATTTGGCTTAAAATGTACTATCTTTGCAAATTCAACAACACAAAAATAGCTGAACTCGAAGAACAGCGTCTTGTAATTGCATCAATTTCCAAGTCCCACATCACCTGTAATCCAAAACATGACTTTTTTTCTCCCTTACACCTTGTTTGAGGTTGTAGCCTATTTGCTGCTGTCATTCTTCTGTGGGCATCATGCAGGGCGCTGAAAATTGATTTACTGGCAGAGATTTAAATTTTTTCCATTACGCAGTGCATGTGTTACCAGGGAGAACGGGTTCCTTTTTGGTGTAGGATACACACTATATTCTTGATAGGACACCTGTCTGTATTCTACACTGTGGCAAAACTTTTTTCTGAGCCTCCCTTCCACTGCAGCACACCATAATGAGTTTTTTGCCCATCATTAGAGTCAGATGACAGGTGAAATGATGAGGTGGTAACCGCTTGACAGAAATATATCAAAACTATTGATTGCCATGAAATGCTGTGCAAACTTTAATGACGTTCAGATGATGTGTTCAATTGATTCAGTGGTCCCTGGACTTCTCTAGCACTGTCATCTGTCCTGTTTTCCCCCATTTCTTTTGTGAAATAACCAGACGACTGTATGGATTTATTACTATGAAATGTTAATATGCTTATCCTGCTCAGTTGGGCATCCCCTTACATTTCCTCTACAAGCAATATGAGGTCGGCATTGGCAGAATATTCACTACGGTACTCCGATTTGGAGAAATGAGGCAATTATGCAGTTTGTGTTTATGCAGCACGGATATAGTGAGCATATGTTAGTGTCCTCTGATGAACATGTGTTGAATCTGAATGCAAATGGGTGTTAAATTGTAGTAAGGAGGAAAAAAATGATTAAAAAAAAAAAAAAGGAAATAAGCACAAGACTGACATCCTTTTCTGCTTTGTAAAACTAATTAACTAGAAATGAAAGTGTCAAATATCATTATCATTTTGTAACATAATTTTAATATCTGAAAATAAATAAAAAAAACCTCCTATCTTAATTTGTCATTTCTCACCAAATGTGAAAGGTCCTCTGCAGCAGTGCCCCCAACTGAGGATTATCAGAACTGCCAAAAAGCACTTCTTTCTTCCTTCCTTCCTTTCCTTTCCGCACCCGCCACTTATCAGTCCACACACTCCAGTATGTTGTCTGCAGATGACGTGAACCAGGTTTAACAGACACAGATTAACACCAGTAACATCCCCTGGAAAGCCAAGTCAGCCTAACGTTTAATCCCCAATAGTCAGACCCACATTATTAGGTAATAACGTAATATTCACAATGAAGTCTCTGCTGAGCCCAACTTCTTTTTTAACACCTCAAACTCAAAATTAAGTGTCTGTATACTGGGCTACAATCAAAAGTTTTGTTCATGCTCACTTTGATTCTCTCTAAACTGTGCTTAAAGTACCGTTCTCCTTCAGACCAGGCTGCTAGAATTGAAAAATAGGACTGAGGCATCCTTACAATAATAAATGGAGGCTGCAGAGTGACCCAGTAGAAGATTAATACTTCCTTCTATGGACAGCTAGTTACTGGGTCACTGGTAGCCAAGAATACAATCTATGGGCTTTTCAACATTCAATCCTGAAACTGGAAACAGCCCCACACTAGAGTTTATGACACTATTAAGACTGCGCAAAGTCTGCAAACACTAAAATCCTCAGGTCATTCCGAACCAGATTTATATGAACCTGAAAAACACTTCTCACAATGGTGAAAAACAAAAATACAGGGTGTCCATAAAGACTCCTTACAATTTAACACATTTATTATAAAAGCAAATGAATAGACAAATCTGTGGAAATTATTACAAAATAAAAAAGTAGATACTGAGGTTTTGTTTTTTTTTTAACCTATAACAACCCAAACCTCCACGGGCGAACAAAAGCATCGACTGAAATAAACTGTTTAATACCTGTTGATCAATCCATGTAAATAATTGGTGCAAAATAAAGTTTGTCATCTTTTCATGGTCATCAGATATGACCCATTTGGATGTTCAGAGGCTCTGTACTGAACATGGAAACACCGTCATCTTCTACAACATTGATTCACCAGTAAAACCCATGGAGTTGGATCAATGACAGTGGATGGACACACTGGGTTTATGTTCATTTAATGATATATTTGGTTGAAAAGTCATTTTTTTCTTTAGTTTTCTCTGTTTTGATATAACCTTTGAATTAACTCTGTTTTAATGAACATCTAAATTAAATCAGGAAATTAAATATAGAAAAATACTTATTTTAGTGAAAAATTTCAAATACAGAGGATAACACAGGGTGCCCCAAAAAACTGACATCTTTTCATCACCTAATAATTTGTTTAAAATGTGTTTGCTCTTTTTGCTCAAAAAAGTGTAATGGTTTTTATTTTTCTGCTTTCAGGAATAGACATGCTGTTTACTGTAACAGAAAAGGCATTCTGTGTATTGAAGTACACCCCAATTCAAATGTGAATGTGAATTTGTTAGAAAATTTCATAAACAAGAGCCAACAGGAAAGCAGATTTGGACGTGGCTGTGGAGAATGTTACACACGACATGCTGCAGCGAGTGTGGCAGGAACTCCACTATCGACTTGATGTGTGCCGCGTCACAAGCAGCGCACACTTTGAACATTTGTAATAACTTTGGAACATTATGAAATTACCATCCCCCAGAATTTTTCATTTGAAATTTGTAGAATAAAACATTTTATGTCCAAAATAAATCCTATTACGTATCATTTCTCCTGACCGTGTAGTCACTCTGATATGGACATCTCAAATGATGTACATTTTTTTGGGACACCCTGTGATATAGTAAATGGTAAATGGACTGGACTTATATAGCGCATTTTCATACACCTTCATGATACCCAAAGCGCTTTACAATTGCCTCACATTCATCGTCACACTCATACACCAGTAGGCGGCTCCTGCCAGACCCAACTGGGAGCAATTAGGGTTCAGTGTCTTGCCTAAGGACGCTTCAACACGTGGACAGTCGGAGCCAGGATTCGAACCGCCAATCCTTTGGTCGTTGGACGACCTGCTCTACCAACTGAGCCACAGCCACCCTAAATGGTGATAAAACCCTTAAGAAAGATTAACTAGAGAGAAAAATTCATTTGGAAAATGCAAGAAAACTAGCCACGGGTCTTTAAAGGTTAATCGACTTCTACATGGGCACCATTATTTGCGTGAAGCACATCAAGATGGTACTGGATTTGTTTCTTGTTGGCTGAATCATAAACTCATCAGTGATCCTTTGCTTCAGGTCAATGATGTCCTGTATCTTTGTTCGATACACGGTATCTTTAACAGAACCCCATAGAAAGATTCCCCGGGGAGTGATTTCTGGTGAAGTGACCAGGGAATAGGGCCATCCCTTCCACTCCACCAGTCTGAAAATGTTTGATTCAGGAACCCACCAACATGCAGAACCCAATGTGCTGGTGCACCATCTACCTGGAAAATGGTTGGTGGAAGGTCATCCAGTTGTGGTGCCACATATTCAGTCAAAAGGTCAAGGTAAGCATTTGCAGTAACTGATCTCTCGTTAAAGAAAAATGGACCAATCATTCGATCCTACTATGTGATTAAAAACTTTGATAAGCACTGAGTACATAGAACAAATCTGATGAACATGTCTCATCAACTTTTGTAAATGTTTTAAATTGTAAAGAGACTTTGTGGACACCCTGTAGTGCTGAATAACTGAGCATTTAAAGCAATTATCTAGTAAAGATGAATGCGTTTTTCAGTTAACTTTTATTAATACAGGTAAATATTTCTGTAACAGTGACTGAATAAGAAATAAGCTCCTTTGCCGTTTTAAAATTCTATTAGAAAGCAGGACATCATGGAAACTTTACACCGTCCGCTACAGCCTGAGCTCATTATTCAGCATTAATTGTGACAAATTGTGTTCTTTCTGTGAAGACAACAGATGGTCACCCTTCTCTGCTCTTCATCTACACTTCATTTTATTAAACTCATTTAAGCTGCTGAAGCAGTTATACTCCCTTATGTTGTGCCCGTTACCTTTTTTGCATGTAGAAAGTCATTATGTATTCACCAAAGAAACAAAACAAGTTTATCCCACAAGACTTAAAGACATGTTTTACAGAAGGTCAGAGGTTGGAATAAGCACATTGCAAAAAAAAAAAAAAAAAAACACATTGAATCTTAGTCATCTTTGTTTTATTTCATCCGTCACTTTAAATAGTACATTATTCATCTGTTGTTCTTTCCATTACAAGACCCCTTTTGTCCCCACAGTACAGCGCCATGAAAATCCATTTCACCTTTTGAATGCTTTTACATTGACAAAGCACTCCTAATGCAATGAAAAGAATAGATTTATCCGTTAAATTCAGAATGGTTTTAAAGCACAATAGGCCAAATTGGTTTCCCAATTACAAGCCACAGCAATAATTATTCTGGACTAACCTCAAATGTAATCCTTGAGGGAAAATTGTTTGCATTTTTTTTTTTTTTTATCATTACCATAATATAGAAAAAACACGCAGGTAACAGAGACAGCGTGATTGTTCAAACAGCTCCCTGGAAGTTTATTTTACAAGTTACTGAGCCATGACTGAAAAAAACATAGAAATTAAGGCAAATAATCATTTTAGGGTTGTTTGATGGTCATCTTCCTTTCTATCAGACAATTCATACAACATCACAAATGCTACTGAACTGAATTCGTTTTCAATTAAGTAATGCAACATTTTCTTATGAAATTTCTCTTAGTCCAGAATAACTATACACTTAAACACTGTGTGTTTTTTTTTTTTTTTTAACATTCCCTTATAACTGGTGAGAAATTGAAGATTGCATGAAGGAAATAAAACTGCATCGGAGAGGGGAGAAGTTAAGCCATTAGCTAAATATGATGATTCATTTGAGTGATCATCAAAATTTGAAAACTGCTTCAGCATATCAAAACTGTAATTCATTTTTACGCACTAATTTCATGCCTCTAGTCGTCTTAAGAAATCCCACTTCATAGATGATAGTGACAGTACGGAGTATCAGCTGAACTTGATCGACAAGTCTTTTTTTTCGTCAGGATTTCCACAGAACAGTATCTATACACATGACACACGTGTAAATCAAAGGGACTATTGTCATTTGAATCTTACCACTAAATTCAGGGAACTTGTGTGTTTATGGGACAAGTACCGATGCTAAGGTCTTCAGATGGCCTCTCAGGATCTATGCTTCAGCGGTAGTGGGAAGAACTCTGACAAACAGGGTTTTGGTGTCTAGAGATTTTACAGATGAGTCGGCTGGCAGCTCTGGAAAACACAGAGGTGAAAAAATTATTCACAAAATAACACTGGTTTGCAAAAAAAAAAAAAAAAAAAACCCACAGGACTAAAAAAAAGAAACAAGATAAAGATATTTCATTCAAATAAGTAAGAGAGTGTTCAGAAAATTAAATACTGGTCTAAGGCAGACTGATCTCATGAAATCTCGTTGTATGTCACGCCAGTTTATCGCGTTTGGCGTGCTACACGTACGCATTTTCATCCTTTCGTGTGTTATTCAACCCTAAACGCTAATCGCACTAATGGTGTGTTATTTTATGCGGTGTAAATGCAATAAAGTGGTGTGACATACAAAGCGATTTCATGAGATCAGTCTGCATTTTCAGTACATGCAAACTGAAGCTTTGTACCTCAGCTAATTACCACATAACCAGATTACAGATTACAACTGGAAATTTTTGGAGAAAATTTTGTGTAACTTTTACCACTTGTTAATTGAAAGCCTTTTGACATTTTCTTTTATCTGCTGGTTTCATGGATTGTCTCTGAAGGACAAGAACAGCATCAGTGGCATTGTTAAAATCTGTTCAAAGATTATTGGCGTCCCGCTGAGCTCCCTCTGGAACAAAAGGGTGGTCCAGAAAGCTCGTCAGGTCATGAGTCAACCTGATCATGTACCGGCTCTGGAATTTTGTTTAATGCCCTCAGGAAGGCGCTGCCTCACCCAAACAGATACACCAAGTCTTTTATTCCCTCTGCCATCAGGCTTCTTAATTCTGTTGATGGTCAAACACTGTGACCACAATATATATCTGTTGCTCATCTATCTATGCATTTATTTATTCTGGTCCCTGCACTTTGACCTATGCTGGGTCCTGCATTTCAATTGCACTGAAAGGCTGTCCGTGTGATTTTGTTTTGTTTCTGTATGTTTTTTTTTTTTTTTTGAATTCAACAACTGGTGGACTGTAAACTAAATTACCCTAAACAATACTTTGAATTGAATAGTATGTAAAACAGTATAATAGCCTTTATAATAATTGTAATTGTAATACTGTAGGCCACAATGACTTCTTAATTTAAAAAATAGCCTTTAATTTAGAAAAGTTTCTCTTCATTCAAGAAATAAAATACAATGCATGAATTCCTTATGTTTACTAGAAACTACTGTAGTTTTAAATTCATTACAAACGGAACATCTAATAATCAGTCTGATGTTCTATTTGACCATAAATCTGTTGGTTTTAAAGGATTTGGGAGTGTTTTTCATGGATACTGGAGTTGACATGGTATCACTCATCTTTTCATCTTACCCTGGGTAAGGTCCTGGTCCAGGTACAGTTTCAGTCTTCGGCTGCGAAGGCCGAAAACCTTGGCTGCCTCACTGAGGAGACCTGAGTAGTCAAGCCCATTCTGGCCGATGGGGTTAACCAGCAGGAGAGTGCCCACCTCCCCTTTCTGGCCCTCTGGAGGAAATGAGAAGAATGTTCGAGAGAGGGAACATAAAGAGATGCAAACCAGGCAGAATTCACTTATTACAAATCTAGAAGTAACTGGCTTGTTAGTGGCTCTGGTTCTGTTGTGAATGCAGCCATAGACGTGAACAATGAGTATGAGTAGTGCATGACTGTTAGTGACACATGTGCATCTCACCAGCTGGTTGAGTGTTGCAGAGCATCAGGTTGACATAAGGACAAAGGAGGGCATCGCTGGTGGGGACGGGACCAGGAGAGGAGGACGCTGATGTCACTGACAAAGTTTTACTGCTTAGAGACTGAAGGTCAGTTTTGTTGGTCAGTTCTGCAGAAAACAAAGATGATCAAATGACCATGTGCTCACAGAAAGACTGACCACTGGTTATTGTAAGGTGATGACTAAAGGTGCATGTTCCTACCATCTACCATTAAGAGGATTACATGGAAACACAAGTACACAGACCCCTCTGTATGTGGACTCGTCCTATCCCACTCAAAAAAAAAACCCAAAAAAACAACAAAAAACCACCAAAGAAACCAATCCAGAAGAATCACTCCTGTTCCATCCTATTTCCACATTTTGTTTAATTTAGGCTTTAATGTAAATCTAAAGGTTTTGATATGCATTTCCCATTATCCCATATTTATTATTAATTTTTAGACTTGGTGTTACTGACTCATTTTATTTACAATTCCTGCTCAATGGCTGTTAGACATACTTTTTTCTGCCCATCAGTTACATGAAGCCATACTTTTTCTGCCCATCAGAGTCACATGACTAGGACTACAAGATTCCCAACCATACAGTGGAGACTTTTAAGCGCTTTATTAGATAAGGTTTATATGTATTTTTGACACGTAGAATTACATTGATCATTACCTGTGAGAAACATTGGCAACGATGCATAGAAGCCACTTTACAGGAGTATTTTTGCATCACATGAACATTTTATACAATTTCAATTCATTTTAATCTCTGGGCACAGCTGTCACCAACATGGAAGCATAAAAATAACTAACTGGAAGTTGAGACATAATGTTAACATGAAATTAATAGATCACATGACTTATCTAGATCATCTCACCAAACAGATAAGAGCAGATTTTAAACTCTCTGCAAGACCGAAACCCATCTCACCAGTTGTGCCATTGAAGAATCTGAGCTTAGTATTGTTAGTTCCAAAGATGCTGCTGCATACTCTCTCCATCTTGTTGACATCTAGTCTGTTATCACCTTTGGGGTTCTCCAACAGGACCACACCCTCTGCAAAACCAGTCAGACCCACATATTGGTGCAAGAAACATGTGTTTTACATGTAAAATGATTTTAACCTGTCAGTGCCATCAGTCTGTTGTAAATATCCTTATTATTATAATTTCATACAATACCTTGTTCTTTATTGTTGACTTTCACTCTGAGGTTCACGTAGGTGCAAGCTGGTCCATTCAGTGGAACCCGAGGAGCTGAAGATCCTTTTACTATGGTTAACTCCAAGTCTGAACCTTTCAGCTGCGACAAAACAGTAGGCATGGCAGAGATGAGTTAGTTATTATAGTGCCCCTTAAACTACAACTATAATATGGTAATAACACATATTTAACACCATCAGGGTTTGTAACGTTGGGAAATTAAATGCTGCCTGTTACGTGTCAACTTTTCCACCAAACAATATATATTGGGCTTCTGTCATACCTGAGTTTTTTCTTCAATGATCACACTGGTTGCCTTGGGGACAGGGAAAGGTAGAAGTGGAGCCTTGGTGGTGGCCAGGATAAAGTCATTGTGCGCTTTGATCACAGAGTCCAAGTACTCCCCCTCTGGCTGGCAGTGGTAGTACACTGTTATCTCATCAGATGGCACTAAGTGGGCCTGGAAGAAACAGATACAGGCAGAAAGCCCAAGTAGGTTTTAAAGGATAAATCAATGAAATATGCAACTTTTTGAACACTAGGTGATAAAATTATAAGTTTAACACAAAATGATGTTTTACAGTATTAAAGGGCTAAAAGACACAGGCCATGTACTTCTTGAAGAGCTCTTATTCCAGCTCTGCATAGCTGTTATCTGATTAAAATGATTGTCAAGGAGGCAAAGAATCATCATTTTTTGCCAAGTAATTTGCTTCAATTCCCTGTTCTTTTCTATGAGAAAATTAAATCTGGAAAACGGGTTACATAAAGAAGGCAGAATGGGGGGTGGGGGGTGCAAAATGGAAGTGTACACAATAGAAGAGATGGTGAATGGGAGTTACAGCACATAAACAGACCGTATAGGAACAAATAAAGGTGGGAGGCAACAAGGGGAGATTTTTTTTTTATTGGATGAAGGCCCATCTATTTTGGCTCAGTGTGCTGCAAGCCTCCTCTAACCTTGACACATTCAAACACATTGATGTCATCCTAATCTAGAGTGTGCGGCCGTGCACATGTGTGCACAACCAGAGACACTTGCAGGTAATGACTGTAGCAGATGAACATACACTCCAACTGCTGTATGTGACTCAAGGGCAGAGGAATAACGTTAGCTAGATACAGAGAAGCAGTCAATCAATGAGGGAAGGTTTATAGGCTTTTCCTGCCAAGTCAAGGTACTGACCCTACCCTGAAGGGGTTGGTACAGTGAGTGTATGTGTGTGAGATAAGGTGTCACAGAGCCACAGTGGACTCATTTTGTGAATATACAAATTAAAAAGCTTAATACTGACCTTTCTCTGCATGCCCTCCCACATATAACAAAAACATGCAAACACTGATAAGGACACACATGCACACCACTACCAAACATGTCAAGGAATTGTTAAAAATTAATTCCCATCCCTGGGGTGGAAAATTCCTAACAGATCTCAGTTTGAAATAACTGGAGGAATTTAGTCTGGCTGGGAGCCAGTGCACACCACTGCTATAGGGGCACGGAAAAAACTGTTTGTTGCTTGTGAAAACAAGGGGCTGTTGGCTAATCCGTCTTTACTCCGCAGACCACTTCAAAGCTTCAACATTAGAATCTGAAAGGGGCCAGACTGTAATTAAGCTTCCATTAAGCCTGCCTTATGATGGAGAAACTTCTAACTGTGACGCTGCAGTGGAAAGATTTCAAAACTACCCTGACAAAATTAGCATGGGACATAAAGAGGAAGGGGGTGGGGGGTGGGATCAAATGGAGGGAAATAAAAGAAAACACATCTATATTGTGCAGTTAAAGAAAACTATTCCTATACTCATTCATTTGTAATGAGTCCTTCAATAAAATGGTGTTTTGAAAGCATGGCATTTTTCCCAATGCTTTCATTTGACTTAAGGCAGGAAGTGCCATAAAAACACTCAAGAACATGGTGATGAAGGTTCAACACACTGAATTCTTAAAATTTTTTAACAATCTTTCAAATACTTTCTATTACAGTTGAGGCCAGAAGTTTACATACACTTGGCTAAATGTTAGTCTGTCTTAATCCACTTCATTTTTGTGACGAGACATTTCAGAAAAAAAGTTTGAATAATGTTTAAAGCGTTTAAGTATATTGGCAAACTAAACTAAAAGAGGAAATATAAATTGGAAAAAAAAAAAGATTAGATTTGCAAAAATCTGAGTCTGAATGCAGGATTCCAGTTGTATAACAACATCCAGCCTCAAATATTCTGTATTTCTTCTGGCACTGTACAAATTTAGCAACTTTTCTGAGTCATGTTCCTAAATGCCTGGCATATTTTTCCTCTCTCTTTTCTGTCATACATGAGACACCACACACCAATGATTCTATTTTGTCTCCCAGTGAATGCCCTCAAAGTGCCCGGTTGTGTCAGGGTTGTGTCACCCTGGTACTGCCCTGATTACATGTATTGGTAAACTATTTTAACCGTGTCAGATTCTAATCATTAAGCACTGGATTGCAACATTCACTAGTAGTGTGCTATGTGTCAACTCATGTTTGCAGAGCTAGTAGTGCTCCTGATATAACTGTCCCACCTTCTTGCGTAGTTTCTGAATGCGATTGATGACTTCACGGGCAACGCCTTCGTCCACCATGGACTGGTCTGGGGTGACATCCAACAGCACCAGCACCTAAAGGACAACAGACATAAACACAGAGTTCACAACCCATGTCGAGAGCAGACGGAAGGAGGATCCACAACACTAATAACATGCAGATGGATTTTCAATCAGTGTAGGATTCATTTTAGTCAGCCTTTACTAAAAGTATTGGGAACCACTGAATTGATGTTGCTTACAGTTGGGCGGGGTTAAAAAAAAACACAAAAAATAATGACTGTCATAATTTATGTAGCGCTACATATTACTGTAATAAACATTTTTATTCAGTTTAAGGGTTACAAACATTTTAGCACTGTACATCAGCATCATTGTTTACACTGTCATCTATGCTTACAAGATGCTTTAGAGTTTACTTAATTTTCCTATATGTTGAAATTTATCAAAATGTTAAAAAAAAAAAAAACAACTATCTTTACATATCTGAAATATTTATCACGTTCTGGCCATAATTTTTTATTATTATTTTTTTAAACCACAATTAATAATTTGTTTTCCACAAGTCTCACTCACTAATCTTCACAAAAATGTATTAACTTTTAATATTTATTCATATTAAAAAAATAAAGAGTAAAGTACTTAGATTAGATATAATTTCTTGATCCCTCGGGCAGAGCCCTCCAGGAAATTAAGGTTCCAGTAGCAGTCCAGCACCATATGAACAGACATAAGAGGAATTAGAAGATAAAAAAGGAAAGAAAATAATAATAACATTAACTGCTGCCTGTAATACAGGCAAAACAGTAATGAATAATAAAAGTTGCAATAAATAATAAGCATGTAATTGTACTTAGTACACTTTTGTAAAATCCTGCCAAAAAATAAGACAATTCTAATTTCCGCCCAAAACCAAGAAATGTATATAGAGGTGAAATTAGGTTGTGAATGAACCGTTTTCCTATTGCCACAACAAAATCCAGCACTCCCCCAAAAACATAGCACTACTTTATTTTCATATTTATTCAGTATATAATATAAAGCAGACAAAATAGTAGAAAAGCTGTGTAGCCTGAAGACAAAACAGTATTCATACTGCTGAAGCCTCAGATTAATGCAAACAGTCAACAGGAAACATACAAAAACATTTGAGAAAGCAGGTGACCTTATGACAAGAGCATCTCATATGAAATACAGTTGTTTTGTTGTTGTCCAAACATGTGATGGGTACCATATCTGAATACTGCATACCTGCTACCTAATGACATTACTGTGTGTGAGTCGGTGAAGTACAGGTGAGATGACTGACGTGTAATGCTGAGCTGCTGCCAGCCTGAACACTGGAACCATGGGGAGGAGGAAGGGAGGAGATGACAGGGTGACAGAGAAATAACACAAAAGAAACAGAGAATCAGAATATGAGAGAGAGAGAACAGAGACAGATGGGAGCTGGAGAGCGAGTGAGAATAACAGAGAATTAAAAAGCCAACTCAGTAAACTGGTATTAAGGTGCAGCCGTGTGGTGTGTACACGGCTGGAGGAGCACTGATTAGAGAGGGCCTGTGGGAAACGCATACATGCTGGTTTCCACTTAGCCGTGAAATGATTTCATACATCACACTTAACAGTAAAGACATAAGTGCATTTACAGTATATGGCAGCTTACTGCAGAAGTGGCAGCGTCCCTTTATTTTTTTTGATCCACACAGATTTTAGGAAAATCTATGAAACAGTAGGTACTACAGAACAAAACGCGAAAAGGGGCAGGGCTGACTAAGGACAGTGTGTGTTATTGTGCATTTCTGTACTCCCAAACAAGTTCCTCTATGATCATATTCTCCCTACAGCAGCTTACTAATATTTTATCTACATTTTCAGAAACACGCCGAGCTGCTAATAATATATAATTTTTAAGTATGTATAAACACTTCATAAAATACAAAGCAATTACAGTGTTCTTCAACATGGAAATGAAAAACTTCAATTCATGTGATAAATCTACAGTGTTTTTAAAAATTCATGGTATTTTTGCTTTTTTTTCATCCAAATATCTTTCCTGTCCATTTTTCAGTTTTTGATGATTTATCTCTCACTGAGGGCCGATATAGAGAGATCCATATCGACCATTGGTTCATTGAATTAACACCAATACCAAGGACATATGAACAGTAGCTAACAGAGCAGAACCACAGAAGGAGGTCACAGAACAGAGGGTGTTGTGTAGACTGTTGGTGATTTGTGATATTGTTGTGTACAAATAAAACTGACTTGAAATTTACTTTTCCAAAGACTGAGTTAGACACTCCATTACTACCATCGAGAAGGTAATGGAACTGTCTGTGCCTGTTTGTCAGGGTTACAGTGCAGTATTATTTGTGGAAACGGGATTGCATTAAACTTGTTGGAAAGGTAGGGCAAGTGCTAGTTGTGGAACCGATGCATCAACCCCCCCCCCCCAAACTGTGACATAGGTCATTTGACCAAGCTGCAAGACTATGGAGCCTTGACAGAGGTATGCGCTCTAATAACGACACCTCAAATTTAATCATGTAATTTTCAGCCACGGCGAACATGAGTAGGATGGAAGTAGACAGTCTTAGCCTGTGTCCTATCTGTGCAGAGCCATTTAAAAAAAGGTTACCATGAATGTTAAACAGTTAATTAGAAACATCATCCACGAGGAAGACTCCTGGGTTTACATTTCAAATATACCTGTGCATCAGAGTGAGCTTCATACTGAGCAGCTGAGCCTGAGCTCTGGTCAAAGGTGTACATGAGCCTCAGATCTTCCTCATGAAGCTCGTGTCCATCCACATCAATGGATCCTGAAAATTATACAAACCAATAAAATATTATCATAGCTGCAATTACTGCCATAAACATAATGAATAGAAGTTTCCAGATGATGGTAATAATACTGAATAAATACTACAAACCTACTGTGTCTCAAAGTTATCCTTCCTTAGGTTTAAAACCACCATAAATTGCAAAATATGATAAAATTATAAATTACAGGTTGACAAAGCCAGTCATTAAATATATTATAATACAAGTCAATGGGCTGTTGAAGCTTAAATGATAATCAGGTGTTGATGTCTAACTCATACCTTCTACCAATGAATGTAGATGCGGTGTAGTGAAAATCTGTGTAGTTGCTCATCATCCTAATAATGAAATGTTTAAGATTTCCCAGTTCAGTAAGTCTAATAAGTCTGTTTTTGGCAGAATCTATCGAGATTCAAGAAAACAATGTCACACCAAATCCCACCAGTAAAGTGGTCCCTTCACTTGCATTCAAGCTGCGGCTTTGTTTTAATTTTATGTATGGATGTATGGATGTATGGATGTATGGATAGATGGATAGATGGATAGATGGATAGATAGATAGATAGATAGATAGATAGATAGATAGATAGATAGATAGATAGATACTTTATTAATCCCATGACAGGAAATTTCTTGGTTACGACAGCAGAGAAGCTGCACGTAACAGGCTGCCACTCAACAGGCGCCAAAACAAGATTCCTGGAATTACAGTACAGAATGCAAGCACATGCATAAAGACAGACTCAGACAACATTCAATACATTATAGACATGGTACACGCGGTCACATGATGGAACTTTTTCAGTGGGAGTGGGCGGACAGGAGAGGAAGGAAAAGTGGTGAGGCAGACCACCAGTGGGCGGCAGCTGCCATGCAGGGGCTGTCAGACCCACTGGGAGACATTTAGGGTTCAGTGTCTTCTTCCCCAAGGACACTTCAACATGTGGACAGTCGGAGATAGGACTCGAACCACCGACCCTTCAGCCACAGCCGCCCCTAATAAGAAAATTACATTTATCAAGTTTGATTAAAATAGGAAAATATTATTTAAGAATTATAGAATGGTAAAATTCTGATGTATAAGTATTGTTTTAAATTAGTTGTAATAACTCAGTGGGTAGAGCAAGATAAAAAAAGACTTGGAACAAGTCAAATAATCTGAACAAGATTAAGTAAAGATTAAGTTAAGTAAAGTCAATAAGTAAATAAATCTAAAAAAATGATCTTTCAGATAAATATTCCACATTCAGGTCTGTTTACCGAAGTCCTTTTTTAAAGTGCATTCGCTTTGCACAGAAACATCATGGGAGTCAGTAAAAGAGGAGGTGGAGGTGAAGGGGTTTCCCAACAGCGGCAGTTGACTTCACTGAACAGGAACTGGATTAGTCGCCACATCGAGTCCCACAATACAGTCCAGACCCTCGCTGACTAATCAGCCGAGTGGAGAAGGAAACATGTCAGCAGATACACTGTCCACGGACTAACACTGCACTAATAGAGACCCACACAGAAAGACTTACACCAGTGGACCCAACACCGGAGGAGAAAACCAGAGAGTCTGGAAAGATT
>JAPQRP010000024.1:17606392-17640029 GCA_037367295.1 Apogon hyalosoma | reverse complement strand
ACTGTTTTGTTTCGCTTAATGCGCCTTATAATCCGGTGCGCCTTATGTATGAAAATAGACCCGTTCATTGATATTGCACCTTATAATCCGGTGCGCCTTATAGTCCGAAAAATATGGTAATTCAGATTCAGTTTTCATGATTCAAATTCAGTTTCTGGTGGCACATATTTCAGCCCATGCACCCAGTACACTCATACTGGAGGCCAAATTGCTGAACAAGACAGGTAAAAAAAAAAAAGAAGTTGCTAGCAAAAGGAACAGCCATTCATCTGTTGAAAAATCACTTCTGTTCTTTGTAATTTCCTGCAATTTCAGGTCAATGTCTGAGGATGCAGATGCATTTTTACAGTAATTAACTGTACTTTCTCATGTCATTAAAGATTATTTACAGACTTAAATGGGTCTTAATGAATAATACAATGTGACAAGGTTAGTATAGATCGTCTAAATGGAGGCAGAGTTCAGAATCATCAGCAGCAGAGTTTAACTCAAGAACATCCGCTAATAAGGTACACAGACTTCCACCTCCGAATCCAAATTAGAGCTGCTCATGCATATTAGCAATATTAGACACAACTGTCTGGAGGAACACTGTGTGGTTGTACGCGCCCACTGCTTGCTCATTTACTTGTGCGGTGTGCGTCTCATTGTGTGCATGCAACATTGGAGTAAAATAAGAGAGAAAGGACACGAGGGACAGCTGATTGAGGAGCAGCTGTTCCCACCGCCTGATTGGTGGCTGACCTCTGGGGAGGGGGTGAAGTAGACCCATTTGACAACAGGAAGGACAGGCAGCTAATAAAGCAGCAGCAACGAGTGCTGCCAAAGTGACAAGGGAGATTATATGAACCATCACACAAACTATTTTCCTTATGCTAAATCAAATGGATATTTAATCATGTTGAAACATTTTTTATAGTTAAAGATGATGCAATTAAGTTTGGGCAATTAGAGATTCCTCCAAGGCATTACAAAACTGATCAGCCACCAAGGCGCACATTTTACTGGAGTAATTGAAGTGAAGGGAACGAAATGATCATGTTTTGTACGTGACATCCATTTGCAGAGCTCATAATCAAGGCAGGATCTGTGCAGTTTTATGTGGGTATTTCCAGGTTTCTCTGTCTGCTAAAAGTGAACACAGACACTTAAGCAGATTTTAGAGGAGATCACAATGAATTTAAAGGTAGTTGTGTACAGATTCAGTCTCTTAACTAGGGATTTCATGAGAACCGATACTTAGGATGCCATTCGATACTATGATGAAAAAAGAACCGTCGATACTCGTTTTTTTTTTAAGAAACAAAAACCGATGCCTGCGTAAGAATCAATACCACCAGTAGGCTACTACTCATCCGGAATTGATGGGGGCACTACGCGCCGTCAGTACACATGCCACAGGTACAACTCATGAAAGAATGGACACAGCTGCAGCTAATGCTCCGCCTCATCTAATGGACAAAAAAGGGGCCAAAAGTCGTGTGTGGAAATATTTCAGGTAGACAACCATGACGTGGTTATGGACACGCATAAGCCACTGTGTAAACATTGCCACTGTGGAATTCAAATGAAGGGGGGAATACCACAAACCTAGTAAAGCACCTTGGAGACAGGCACCCAGATCTGTTTAAAGAATTCAAGGTGAGTTCTGTTATTCAGCATTAAACATCTGACATCATCAGGGCTCAACATTGGCACTGGTCCAATGGCCCAACGCAGTTTTTTCCAGCCTGACCTGTTCGGATCATTGTCAATACGAAATATAGACAACAAGACGCTACACCAGCGGTCACTAACAGGCGGACTGCAGTTCGGGTCTGGACCCAGAAGGTGTCTCATACGGACCCGGACCTACAGTGGTGGAGCGCTTCTATTTTAACCGACACAGCTTATAGTAGAATAGATGAGGAAATGCACAGACCAATTACATGTACGTAGAGCCATCCCACGTGATACCACTCAGCCAATCATGTCTGTGCATTCAAAGCAGGAAACTGTGACTGACAGTGCAGACAGATGAGAGAGTTAGAGGCAACAGCAACATTCATTTACATGCAAATACTTACAGTATTTCTTGTTTAAATCTATGGGTTCTTATGATTTTTTTTTTTTTTATTGTGGTATCGAGAATCATGTACTTTTAGTGGTATTGGTATCGATTCCTGAATTTTTGGTATCACGTCATCCCTACTCTTAACCATATCAGATGACCTGATTTGGGATTGTAACTGACTCCATAAAAGCTGTGTAGGATAATGAATCTTCTGTGATTCATTTTTATTACGAAGTGGCAATTGCCACAGTACTGTGGCACAAAATATCGTTTTGTCTATTACCACGGAGCCAGTCAACACCCTCATTATATCATGTGTTGACTGGTAACTTGCCACATACCAAAAAGTACCAAGGCAATCAGCAAATAGGTCAGACCTGAAGACAGCGGAGATTTAGCTCAATAAGTAATGCTTTAGACTGCAGCGCAGAAGACTCAGTTTCAATTCCTGGTCAAAGCAGCATTTTTTTCTGCAGATTTTCAAACGAGGGGGCACAGCATTGATATAAATCACCACTGGGACAATGTTCAGAGTGCAGCACTCAATACACTGAACTGACACAGAACTGATAAGTAACACGGCACACTGCCATGTCTAACATGCCCACCTTCTCCAGCCTCAATCTCACTGACTGCACAGAGCAAAGAACATCATAAAACAACAACATATAGAGTACTTACAACAATTATTTCTATTCTATACTATATACTATAACAAATTTGTAATTTCTTCCATCAATTGCCACAGTACCGTGGTAGCAAAATGCACAAAAGAATGCACTGAAGTATACACCATATCACCACAGTACAGTGGCAAGAAGAAGCTAATGAGTTCATGTAACAGTATCCATGACTGGCTCTAGTACAAATGCTAACATTTGATTGGTCTGTGGCAATACACAAACCAATATTTCGTGCCACAGTACTGTGGCAGTAGCCATTGCCTTTTCATTATGTAGAAACAAAGAGCCATTAGATGCATGAATACAATGAGTAAATTCAGTCTGAATGACCTGAATATACATGTTAATTTACACCTATAATGAATATTAAAATGAAAAGTTTGATGAGGTTTCATCTACAAGCAACTCTGGGTGAAATAAGGTCTTGTACTCTACTGAGACTTATTAGGCTCTAGATCAGCTGAGAATATTTTGTGAAAAAAAGGGGCTAATACAAAGGGGTTTTGCTGTGTAAGCTGTAGAGTTACTCAATCTGATAACCTTAGGTCCATTTATTTATATCAAACTGTTTAGTGAGAATAATTCCTAGTTCAAAGTCCTTGAACAAAAACACTCACAGATTAGCTGCTCTGTGGATCATTAACATTATTATTGCATTACTTCAAGTAGCATTTGAAAAAAAAACAACAACTATGTTTTCCTTAAATGTTGAGCTGAATTGAAAGGTTTTTTTCCAACCTAACATGGGGAAGCATGAGATAGTGAATGCTGCTGCTGTCCTTCTCTTCAACAGAGGCAGGGTCAATGAGGTGCCGCAGATTTTGGTACATCATTTCTGTAATGAAGGGTGTGAAGGGAGCCTGAGGGAAAGAAGAAAGAAACCAAGAGGACACAAGAGAAGAAAAGATATAAGAAAAATTAATAGACGTTCTCTACTGTTAATTTACATTTTCTGACAAAAAGGTCTAAGAGTCATGGGGACTATAAAATCACCATACAAAACACATTTTTGCAATGCTGTTTTCCACAAGTGGTGCAAAAGTTCAAACAGAATCTAGCCAGTGAGGTTAGCCATTTCTAATGTAATGTTCTCCTCCATTTCAACCACGTCTAATTAATTTGTATAGCTCACAGCTGATTTGTATTGATCTGGGTTGTGCGAACTGGCTCTTAGCGTGCCTCTCGCCTCACATGCAAACGTCTTCAATGTGTTATAAATAAAAACTCCTACTGCTCATGCATTATTCATAGCTGCACAACACTCGCACATACCTCTTCCACACCAGCATTATTTCTCTGTGCCTTGCATACACAAAAGCAAAAACTCGCCACGAGAAATTTCTCACATACAATTTTCCTCAGTCTCACACATGCTTACATACAGAAACCGAATGACTCACCATTAGCCTGCACATGGAGAACAGTACACTGAAGAGGGTTTCCAGCGCCCACATGCAGTCCTCGGTGCCACTCTCACCCTACAAAGTTCACACACACACACATCAATAAGTCCCCTTGGAACGATGAAAAGACAAAACTGCCCGAGCAGATGGCAGCACATGTATCACCAGTCCAAGTCAAACTCTAGAGGCTCACAGTAGGGATACTTTAAATCACTGTTTCAGTTGAGCCATAAATAAAGTGCTTAAAAGAAGCTGAGAAAAGATTCAAGATGTGAACTATAAAAAAAGAGCATCGTCTGTGTTGATTCATTTATGTTTACAGTAATATTTCTGACACATCAGATAATACTACTTAGGGTTTCTGCAGGTTTCGTCAAGTTGCATTTAAGGCCTATTTGTCTTCTAAAGCCAAATTTTGTTGAACTTGCAGTCATCCATATTAGATGAAAGTAGTGAAAAATATTTTAACAACTGTCATGTTACCCTCTATATTACTAACTGAGGGGTGCAGCCACAGATTCCTGGATCTACTACATGTACAGTAGATTTAATTTTCTATTTAGTCTAGATAAATAACTATTCATCTGATCAATTTTAAAACCTGCGAAAAGTTATGGGGTTTTTTTTTGGGTACTGATTTGGGAGTCCATATTCTTTCAGTTGACCTAAATCCTTTAATCTTTATGATTATCATTTCTTAATAATTCAGAGTTATGACCTTACCTTTAAACGACGTCTGTTGGTCCTGACATACCAGTTGGTGAGCATGTCCACAAACTTCACCAAGCGGGGCACAACGGTGTACAGGCGGTAAGCTGCAAGGAGAAATGACAGCATTGATGCATTCCCAGTTAGAACAGGTTTTCAAATAATTAATTCACACATAAAGTCCTTTTATTTCCTCATTTGTTTCCCTTCCTTCCTTTTCTTGATTTTTTTAATTGAAGTGGCTATTGCCACAGTACTGTGGGACTAACTTTCTCATTTGTCTATTACCACAGAGCCAATCAGAACCCTCATTCTATTATGTGTAGACTGGTAACCTGTGACCCTGCTGCCA
Source organism: Apogon hyalosoma (assembly GCA_037367295.1). NCBI lineage: Eukaryota > Metazoa > Chordata > Actinopteri > Kurtiformes > Apogonidae > Apogon > Apogon hyalosoma. The sequence goes on along the minus strand of JAPQRP010000024.1, from coordinate 17,634,830 downwards.
TAGCACTGTGGCAAGAAGCACATGCCATGTACATATCTGGTTACAGGAAAAGGCTAGGGTACCAGTTACTGGAGGCTACGTCCAGACAACAAAGTTCGTGGTATTTTTCTTTTGCAGATTCTAAAAGTTTCACGTCCAGACACGTATTGTTTCAAGAAATATCTGTGTCCATGTGGAAATGGGAAAACTGGGTTACAACATTGTAATACCTATGCCACACCAATATGTGGCGCTGTACACAAACACAGACAGAGCTGCAGGATACACTAAAATCACAGAAGAATGCAGTGAGCATGCACATGAGGTTATGTCTGTTTTTTTTTTTCTTTTGGTCACGTGGGTCTATGGCATCATCGTTTCCAAAAAGTGGTGTTTTGCCTATCCATATGGCAACGTGAGGGCAGCATTGTGAGATTTTTCCGCTCTGGGACCCATTCTCCAAAAATATCGTTTTAGGCCACCAACAACACCGGTGTCATGTGGATGAAAGGCTGAAATGATATTAAACTTTTGCAGATTGACAGAATTTTGTTGTGGTGTGTATGGGGCGTATATGCCACATATCACCACAGTACTGTGGCAAGAAGAGGCTAATGAGTTCATGGAACAGTATCCATGATTGGCTCTGTGGCAACAAAATGTCCTTACTGCTTATTGTCACAGTACAAATGCAACATTTGACTGGCTCTGTGGCAACAGACAAACCCATATTCCATGCCACATTATAGTAGCCATTGCCTTTTTTTATTCCTTATGCTTGCCCTTTTTCATAGATAACTGTGTATTTGATTGGTTGTATCTTATATATCTGCACTTAATAATGCTGGTTTTGATAAACTTTGTTGCTTAAATAAAGATTTAAATTTTTGGCCCCTGTCAGTATTACATGAGGTTCCTGGAATTAAGAGAGTGGTGAATGCTCTTCGATCTGTCTTACCAGCCATCTCAGCCTTGAAAAACTGAATGAGGGACTGTGTAAACGACTGAACCCATTTGTCCATGATGTTGTCACTCTGCTTTTCCGTGTTTTCATTGTAGAGGAACTGGATGTCATCCTCCTACCACATTAATACAGAAGGACACACATTAGAGGTTTTCACTTAAATGACAATGATTTGAAAGAGTATTTCATTTTTTATTCAGTCCCATTAACGTGTACCTTCTGCAGCCGTTGTACGTTTTGCACCAGGAAGCGATAGGCATTATACCAAGGCAGGAAGACATCCTTCAACACGTCCCGCACACCCTCCTCTTTGAAACGCAGGTTCTCTGCTCTCACCACAGGAGAGTTGATGAGGTACAACCTGAGAAAACCAGAGAGTGAGTTGGTGGGTTTGAACATTACTGAAATGATTTATGATTAAAATAACTGCCAATCACTTTTCTTTCAATTATTATTTCACTAATAGTTGCAGGTCCACATTTTCTCTTAAATTATGGGTCAAACCGTATCACCTTTACAAAATGGATAGTTTTGAAAAAGTTTATTTGAAAACTTCTACCAAGTTCATTAGTTCTTGCAAAGCCACAAAGCTCTTCTCTAAATATTTTTTTTAATTCTGCATTTGTGAACTTTTACTTTCATAGATAGATTTCATCATTAGTATGGGTACTCAAAAACTCAGAACTTGCTTATGTTTCAGTGGACTGGATTGCAATTTGTACTGAAGAAACTAATTTGCAATATGTTTTCATGTCAACACTTGACATCAAATGATGGAGCAATATAAAATTTTGCAAATTTGTATTTATCTGCAGTGAATATTAAAACATCCCTGTTAAAAATATCTAGGAAATTCAAAGAATCCTTCATTTGAATTAGTTGAATGTGTCTTTTTCAGCTCAGAAGACAAAATTAGCAAGATCTGTAGTAGACGTTTTTAAAGGACCAAATGACCTCTAAATATGATGCAGCTATACTATTATCTACTAACACTAAAATAAGTGAAGGTATTCATTTTTAAGAGGAAAAAAAATCTGTGATCCAGTAACAAACTGTTACAAAGTATTTGAACTGGTACTTTATGATTTTATAAGGTCACACATACTTGTCCACAACTTTTTTCAAGAAAAATCAATCACAGGAACTGAGACTGTGTAGGCGAGGTAGTATGATAAAGATGCCCCTGGCTGTTATGCAAAATCAGAATCTATAGTGTTTAAGGCATCAGGATCTAGTGAAGTATAGGCAGTGTGATAAAACTCCATTGTTTTAATAACAACTTGCTGTGCTCTAGGTAAACTAGCTGTTAGCCATGCTCCAGTTAAACTCTGTTAGGAACTGAAGCCCCTGTCTAACATTTAGTGTTCAAACTACAAAACCATGAATAGTCATATGAGTGTTTGGAGTTTAACATTAATAAAAACTGCATTTTGACCAAGAAGTCTCACTGAAAATGTAGATCAGCAAACTAAGCAAGTCAAGCTGCTCAAACTACAGGTCAGTTAGACTTTTTTCTCAAAATTAACATGCTTCTAAGGTGCTGCTTTAGGCCAGAAACAGTTTGATTATCAGATTGTTCAGACAGGACACACAGAGTAGGCTGCTTTCATTTCCTTAATACAGTTGTTCAGCTGTCAGACATATCTCAATTGGAATAACTGTTCGGATTAGGATAAATGGCCACCTTGAATATGTTCTGTGCATATTTTGGGCTAAATCCTAATTTCACCATTACTAAGCAACTCAGTGCAAATCCCCATTAAGACAAATAGACACACTGTTAACAGTACAGTGACAGAAAATCTGACAAAATAATCCATGTCAATATAACAGTCAGCGGCAGGCATCAGCACACTTGGTTACACAGCTTAGAAAAGGTTTGATGATACTGGAAGCAAGCTGATATGATGCAACCTAATGCAATTGACCATGAACATTTTATTAACTGCAACTGTTATATGTGAATTCTGCATTTTATTTCAAATCTATCATCTGGTCACTGGCTGCCTTTAAATTCATGGAGACAGACCATTATGACTTCCCCCAGTTTGGCCTAAAATAGTATAAAACAACACTCTTCTTACCACTCGCCATTTTTCCTCTGAGGACTGTCTGGTTTGGAAATGTTTTCAGAGTTCATTATATCATAAATGCTACTGTGTAAGTAATGGTTTAAGGCGTAAAACAAGAATATTCTATTGTAAATTTAGTACTGAAGTAAAACTGACTACCTTTATCTCTCCTCTTCTCTGCAGCTCACTCTTTAACTACAGTTTAAAGTATATATGAGCATATGGTGTGAGAGCATAGTGCTTTATTCATTAGACCATATGGCGATGGTACTCATACTCCTTAGGGCAAAAGAGACAATGTATGAGAAAGGACAACGTGTGTACTGTAGGCACGTGTCTGAACAGTATGCACGAGTGTTTCTATACTGTAAATAGAACAGGGACGGTTTCTAGTAAAAGACAGATAATACTTCTATTATTTTGAAACAATGTCTGCCATGAACATAAGGCAAAGTAACAAAAACAACCCTGCCACTTGCTAATGCATTCATGCTTCAGAAACACACACTTGCTCACATTCAAGCACAGAGCTGACCTGAGGGCATCGGCTCCATAGTTCTTTACTATCAGTCCTGGATCTGGGTAGTTCTTCTTGCGCTTGCTCATCTTCTGTCCATCGCTGCAGGAGTAAGACAGACAGTCATTAATGCACACACACACACGCATGCATGCACAAAAGTGCATGTTGGAAACCATGCACTTGGTATTCAAATTAGTGAAGTCCTTCCAGGTCAGCAGGCCTGTGAGCACTGAGCTGCGATTAGACCCCGGGGCTGAGGACAAGTAGCCTCACTGATGAGCAGCTCTGAGGGCTAAATGTTACAGCTCACATACCACACTGATCATAAAAAACAGAAAAAGTAGAATGGGATGAATGGGCAGGTGAAGAAGGGACATGAAAACGGGAAGGGAGGAGGGCTTAAGGGGAAAGATAAACCCTTTAACACTTACTTCAAAATACAGGAGGATTAACCACATGTCTAAGTAGTGACTGTATCTGGAGGAGGAAGTAAATTGAAATTACTAAAGTGACTTACCTGGCAAGTACTAAACCATTAACAATGACATTCTTGAAGGGCGGTTTGCCAAATAACGCTGTGGAGAGCACCAACAGAGTGTAGAACCTAGAGTAAGACAGAAAAAGTTACACAAGGTCAACAACAAGGACAAGACGACAACATTTACCAACTTTCAGTTAAGAAACAAATTCTAAAATTCATTTACTTTATTTATTCATCTGCCATTTTTATGCAATAATCCAAGCAACCAAAACTTGGATTTTCAGGAACATGTTAGTGTGGCTAACAGTCTAAGACTATGTATCACTCTATTCCTGTTCTACTCATTTGGATTTCCTCAATGTCAGAAGGGAAGGGAGGAAGAAGGGTCTTCAGTTCTCATCTGTCACAGTCTTTATCTGTCCCTCATTCCCCTCATTTGTCGACCCATTCATCCACAGCTTACCATCCCCTGGTCTGGTCAATGCCTTCAGCGATGAAGTCTGCTGGGAAAGTGTCCTCAAACTCCTTCCTGTTTTCGAAGGGGTAGTGGACCTGGGCGTAAGGCATGCTGCCACTTTCAAACCAGCAGTCAAACACTTCAGTAACCCTTCGCAGGACACCCTTACCACACCGTGATGGGATTGTCAGGTTGTCAATGCTGAGCAGAAAAAGAAAGAGAGTGGAGAAAAATAACAACTGTAAAGACAGATGGAGACAATAAAAATCTGAGCTGTTGTATTTAGATTCCACTAGGATTATAGGAAAACTTTTCTTGTGGGCCGCAGACCAAGACAGATTTTATAAGCTTTAACCTCTCGGGAAGGGATGAAAGAAGAGAACAGCCACGCTCACATTGTGCTGACACTGACTAGAATAAGGTCTGTTATTGCTTTGGGTCATAACTTTTAGACAGAACCATATAGATTAATTTACTCCATACAGTGTTTACTCCATACATTGTGCTTTCTCAGTTGGATTCAGTCCGAGAACAAAATCATTGTTTCCTCAGAAATGTAGTAGGTGCAAAGTGTAATTCTGCATGAAATGTTACTTAAAGCCAGACCACATTCTGACATATAGAAGCTCCCTGTCCTATGTTAGTGGTACTATAGACAAATATAAACAACCAAACATCACCACTGCATATCTGCTAAACAGTGTAACCATATAGCTCTCCTAATATTTAAACCACTTAAAATAACTGCAGTCACATAGAGATAATTAAACATCATTTGTGAGGTTGTGAGGAGGGCGTTAGGACAATCAGCATGATAATAATGTCAAATTGTAGTTTATTCAGGTCTATGAATATGGGCTATTTGTCAGACCAGTGTTATGACTTGGTGTCCTGTCATGGTGAGGTTGCTGAGCACGGTGTTTTAAATTGTGGAAATCTATCAAATTTATCAACTAAAGAAATGAACCTCAAAGACAGAATTTTATTTGTATGGTGCTGAAAGTTTCCACTACAAAACACTACATATATTTTGAAGGGGTCATATTTTGCTAAACCCAATTTTATTAGTCTTTGGTTCACTTATTTGTGTATTTCGACCCTAATAGTTCAAAAAGTTTGAATTTGAACCTTCCAGGTGCTGTAAAGCTATCTTTATATAAATTCTGGCAAAAATCGAGTGTATTTCTACAACCTGTTTCAATACCTTCTTAATTCGTTTCGTTTTATAACTAGTTATGTCACGACATTTGCACATATAAGGTCAAGACTTCCAATGAATATTTCTCTGTGTACGACATAACTGTTTATCAACAGCAGCGGTTGTAGTCCATACTGAAAATATGTCCAAACTTTGAGCTGATTATCTAAAATGTTCAGTTGTTGGTTGTATTAATGAACACAAGTGGCTAAATGGGACAGAGCAGCACAGCCAACAACCTGGATGGGGTGGGGTCTGACGTGGCTCATTTGCATTTAAAGGGCCAGCGCTCAAAACAACCTTTCTGGTGTCGTTACTCAAAAATAGGGTTGAAGATGGAGTTGAATTAATGAAGAATTCAGACCCAAGCATAGCATTTACAGTTTATGTAGACCACAGGGAAATTTTTTAAAATGCATATTTCCATTTAAAAAAGCAAAATATTATTCCTTTAAACTTATGCATCCTGAGGAAGGTACACCCTTATAATGTTTTATAATTTATGAATTTGTATATTTAAAAAAAACACTGCTGTGGTTTATGATCAAAACTCTACATATATACTTTTTTTAAATAGCTTGCATCTCTTGATAAACAGCTTTAAAGCTAATGACTTTCTCTTTGGCTTAAACATGTTTTTTTATTTTTTTCTGAAAATTGCTAGAATCACTTAAATTACTTTTACTTTACCAGAGCAGCACAGTAACCCTGACCATACATCAAATACAGCAGGAGGATAAACATGACCTCTTCCTCCCCAATCAATTAAAGATGGCCAGCCCCATGGAAGGGATTAAAGATAATTAGTGGCTGAACATCGGAAGAGTAAAATGATCTGTGCACCAAAAAACCTGTCTGGTTCAGGCAGGTCACACAAAGCAGAGAGTTTATTTAATGAACAAACTCATACAGTAACAGACACCACATTGCAACCATCACACTACATGTCCACCCGTGTGTAAATGCAGCCTAACACACACTATCAGAGCCTACACAGACACAGATCACAGAGCACATTCAGGAGGTTGCCTGATAATCTGGCTGGCGGATCAGTGACTCACCTCTCCCGATGCAGATCAGTTACTTTGACTCCGGTCAGTTCTTCCAGTTCAGCCATGGACCCCACACAAACCACCTGATGAACACACAAGCACAGTACAGCTGTAGAAAGCAATATTACATAATAGCATTAAATCAATTTTGTTAATACACAAGATGCAAAAAAAAAAAAAAACAAGTTAATTTAAACAATGGTGGTTTAATAAACTTTATACTGTAATGACTTTATACTGTAATGAGTTTGTCTTAACATAGATATGAAAACATGATATATTACAAAAATTTGATCCAACTGATAATGGTTTATAAAGGCTCATAATGGAGCTGATGCTTATATTATGATTGGGGGAAAAAAAACAATAGCTGATTAATCATGCAATATAATTTCAACCCCTCACCTAAAAACAACAACAAATGGTACCAGGCACAACAAATCCCGCCCCTCCCATATATCGTAGCTTATTTTGGCATCTATCCAGCTGATGTCATCATGTCTATGCATGTGCTGATGTCAGCATATCAACTGCCTCTACATATGTGGCAAGTTTGAAGTAAACTGAAACAAAACTGATGTTTTTATAGATGTGAAATGTTGCCCATTATAAGTAAATGGGAGGAAAAAAAAAGATTAAAAAAAAAAATGCCTACACAATTTAAACTTTGACCTGCTTTTCCCAAAATGTAATGAAATCACTGGGTCACTGGTAATCTATAAACCAAATTTGGTATGAACTCAACCAATAGTTTTGCTGCTAGAGTGTTAATAAACAAACAAAGAAACAAACCCAACCAAAAACAAGTGGTGCCAGGCACAACAAACCCCGCCCCTCGCAAACGTTTTACCTGATTTGCCCTATCTCTTATCATTGTGAAAACATATTTTTGGTGACCTTGACCTTTGACCTACATTCACCAAAATTTAATGGGATCTATTCTGGACCACATTGCACCTTTCCTGAAAATTTCATGGAAATTCATCCTGTAGTTTTTGCATAAAGTTGCTGACAAACAAACAAACAAACAGATAGACAGACAGACAGGCAGAAAAATTAACAAAAAACAATACCAATACCCCTTGACTCCCCTTTTGGGGACGGGGTAACAGCAAAAAAAAAAAAAAAAAAACATCCCTGAAATGTTTCATTTATCATAAATCAGATAACTGTTGAAATAAACACCTACATAAACCTATTTTATTAACTACCTAAATAAGAATTACTGAACATCAGATTCTGAGTAATTAAATCAATCAGTATAAAACTGAATATCAAACTACACAACACTTCATTTATTACTTTCCTTCAAAGATAGTTTTTCCAGTTCAGGAATTTCATATAAAAATAACAACTGACCACTATCAGCAATAGACACTGGTAATACCAATAGCTTGTAAAATGTACTATTATTACAGATTAAGCTGCCAAATTGTTAATCTGTCTCTGACTCATTTTTAAGACAATTAGGGATTTAAGTCCGGAAAATGACAAATTGCGAGGGTCTAACAATCTAGTTGCATTTCTACCTGTATCTGGTATCTGATTATGACAATAACACATGACTTAAAAGTAGGCCTACTTCCACACACTTCCTGGGTAACTTTACCTTACAAACTATGGTAAAGTGTGTTATCTGGTCTCCTCAGAGACTTAACCTGTAGGCTCTGCTCTAGTTTTACCACAGCACCAGGTAACATGGCCCAGATACAGCCTGATATACTGCCGTCAAATACAAAGGGGAAAGTGTTAAAGAAAATGACAGGAAATCCAGGAAGACAGGGACAGAGAGACGAATGAAAATGAAAAGTCACAGGTAGAAATCACACCGGCACACACAGAACACAGACACACGCTTACAGGTTTAGTTTGGGTGTGTGATTTGCTGCTGAGGGGTGTGTGACGGAGGCACTGGGGAGCAGGAGTGTTCTGGAAACAGTCACAATGCTATTTCCAGCAAGCAGGTCGCTGACTGTCCCTCTTTCAGCCAGGGGACTAACACTTCATTTTTCAAACACTCAAACAACCCAATTCTGACATTCCAATTCAGTACAATTTACTTCACACAGTCAGCCAGGTTTGGCAATGAACATCTATAACACCACGGTAATTTATTCTTTCCCTTCCCTTACTCCTTTCCTTATTTTCCACATCTTCCTTACTCTTACAGCCACCCTGTGATTGGCATTTGTCTTGAGGACCTCTGAAGTTGTGTTATCCAGCATGAAGAGAAATCAAATGTGCTTTTGGATCATGTTTATTTGCTGTTTACATTAATGAATCATTCATGTACTGAGTTTACGGAGGCTCTTGGTGACGATGCCTGAGGGGAGCCGACTGTGACTACAGTACAAGAGTCACGCTACACACACTGGTTTACGACCGTGGGCACCTCACTCTGTCATGCCAGAAGTCTCTGCTGCATAAGCCGCAACCCCACATACGAAGATATACAAAATTATTCCAGTGTCAAGAAAAGGTCAGTGAGAGAAGTTTTCAGCCTGCCAATTTCTGTGGAAAAAAAAAAAAGAGCTTTTCTCCTTGCGGTAGAACCGTCTTCCTTTTAAGAGACCCAAACTCATTTCTTTGGTAAATAAAAATGGGAGTTACAAAGAGTTCAAATTTTCAATTATGCACTCTCATACAAAGCTCACGTTGATTTGTGAGCACTGCCAAAGCTGTGATCACTTCCCTGAGAAAAGAATAACTGTCTTGCTATTTGGTAGTGACACAGACAAATAGTGTGATCTCTGCTGAGTACAAAAACACATTAGAAGCTTTGAGCACTCTATTAAGGCGTATCAGGTATGTGTTTTGTGGGTGTTTTACTGACCTCTTCAAAGTCATCGCTGACCCACAGGGGAATCGGTGTGCCCCAGTAACGGTTTCTTGAAATCGCCCAGTCACGTGCATCTCTCAGCCAGTTTCCGAAGCGCTTCTCACGCACAAACTCAGGAACCCTGCAGAGGAAGACAGATTATCATGTGTGTTTTGCATCTAATTACACATTTAAAACATATAACATTAACTATGACCACAGGGAGGCTAACTTCTGCACAAAAAGGAGGTCTATTTTTGCTTAAATGACAACACAGCAGGAATTCTGCAATAATACTCATGTAAATCTCATTTAACTTCTATTTGTAACAACCACTCTAGCTAGAAAACGTTTAATTTAATGTGCAAAACATTTTCTCACAACGGCAGCAAACAGTTTCATATTGCACATTATTCGTCTACCAAGTTGGCATCTTATCCATTTCTCCCTCATTTTTAAAACTAAAAATAAACAATGAGATGCTCATTTCATGAAGCTCAACTGCAAAGGTTAATACTCCCTCAAGGCATCTTCCTCCATTGTACCCTTTTCTGCTCTCCCCTTTTTCTGCTTTGCATCGACCAATCTCGAGCTATAATCCACTATCTCACAATCTCTTTTTCTCAGTTTTTCAACCTCCTCTCTTGCTGTGCCAGACCATGTTACTCAGGAGGATACTAGGGAAGGAGAGGTATAAATTGTCGTCAGGATCCACACGCTAAGCAACGAGTTCATCAATTCCCATTTGTAGGAGGCATTTCTATTTAGGCCCCTAATATATCAATTTAATGATTTTTTTTTTTTTGCCACTGTTCACCAGCAGTCGACCATACCTCCACCCCCTCACTCTCTCTCTCTCTCTCCATTCATGCTAAATGTGGAATTTAAAGTGTGCTGTCTTGTGTTGGAGACTCACAGAAGAACCATTTAATGTGGACAGGCTTCTATTATAAGTCAGAGACACTGGGGATGGATAACAAGAGGGAGGCAGAAAGACGGAGGTTGTAGTTAGGAGGGTGGGTGTTTAGGTAGGGATTCATTTAGCCAGGGAGATAAAGTGCATGTTGGAATAGAAAGAAAAACAGGGCTGAAATGGAAAAACACTGTTGAAGGACAAGGTGTGAATAATTGGGCCATTGAGTTTGAAAAAGACAAGAAGGGGAAAATAGCAGTAGAGGGGACAATCAGATTTTCAGAAAGTACCTGATTCGGATTGAGTTATCTCCTACTGTCAAGAAACTACTCGCTGAAATCAGGCACCAGTGGCTGAACTGCACATAGAGACCATAAAAAGACCAGCTCCTCAAGAGAGCATTTTTTTTGCCATTAATTTACAAAGACATCTGTAAAAAAAAAAAAATCAGTGTGAACTTTTTCAGCAGACAGCCTGAATCTGCTCAGTGCACTATTTAAGTCACGATAAAAATGAACGATCACTTTGAGTATATGATAACTAGCACTTTGGTTTTTCAAAGGCTTCTTTTCAAGTCTCTCTTCAGCTTAAATGAATTTCATATATAGGTGCTAAACTCCTTAAGGATTTTATTTTTTAGGGTGTCGATGAGCTGGCAACACTCAGTGAGAGACTGGACAAGAACTGAAGTATGGGGGTTGTGAGTCTAATCAGAAAGAGAGAGCTCATATAGTTATGGCTGGAGAGTAAGTTTGATTAGGAAAGACGCAGCAGAGCATTAGTCTGATAAACCATGTCTGCAAACATATACAATTTCTTCATTAATGTGGTGATCTGTTTGCATTCTCCAACAATTCAAATGATGCCTAATGCAGTGCCCATTATGATAATGCATTGTACATGAGGCCACAGTCAAAAGACCTACATTTGACAGATTCTTTTATTTCCATGTCATACATAAAGTGTCCAACCCTCAAGGGTGACATGACACCAAAGATTCATTTGTCATGGTTACATTTCATTACAACTCTAGAGAGTATTTTATAGTTAAGTCGTCGAAGCTTTCCAAATAAAATGAGAAACAGAAAAATGTTCCCTTGCTGAAGCATCATCCAGTCAAAAAAATGTAGGACGTTTTACTAAAAAGAACATCCTTTACATTCCCATACCCAGGACAGCAAAGCAAAAAAATGAACCTCATTTTCAATGTCACCCAGCTCATACATCAAATATATTCTGTTCTCCTCTGGAGTCGTATTAAACCTGCCCATCTCAATGGCTAACACTAATGTTCCTGAACATAACTGCACACATGAGCAAACCATTTTTCAACAGAAACACTGTTTTTAATCTTCTGAATGTCACAGAGGAACCTGTTTCACTAAATATCATGTGCTCATTCAGCCAGAATGTTGTTATGTGACAACATCAATGAATCAAAACTTAAAGAAACTGAGCTTCTCCAATGATTTTTGTATAAAATGAAGCCTTTGAGCATATTTCTCATTTATGTTAATATTCTGCAACAATGTTCAACACTGGCCCCATCAAGCGTATATGATAAAAAGGCCCAGAAGCTGATGAGCAACTTCAACTTCCAAGCTCTGGGATTGAATCTGGAGAGCTAAAGCACGAAAGTAAATGGGAAAAACGATATTGAGGACAAAGCATCTCCTGGGTTCACACTGAATTGTTTGGAAAACAATCCAGTTGTGTATCCATTAACTTGAACACAAACATATGCTGTCTTACTCATATCCTTTGCATAACGGATTCAGCTTTTAAAGTAGAGGGTGCGTCTGCGTCGGACTGTGTGTACATGTGTGTCTGCGTGTCTTCACCTTCCTAGCGGCTGGTCATTCATCTCAGTTTGACAGTCCCATTACCAAAGGCAGCTACTGTGGCTCAGAAAAGAGCACTGGGAGCACCAGGGGTAATACCACTTAGCAAAGCCATCATGCTGACGCTTACTTTTACTCCACATTCTCCAATTACAATTAGCATCATGCTAATGTTATCTATAAAACAGTCCCAGGAGCATCATCATTAAATGCTTTTATTTTTTACCCACTCAAATTGTAAAAACCAAAATAAATGCAACCATGTGCATTTAAAATCCAGTATATTCACATGTAGCCATTACCTGTCATAGTATTCCTGCAGCTCTTTACAACAGAGACAGTCCTATGACAGCGACAAACGTCCATTCCTGTAATTGTTAGGGGACTTCAGCTGACGTCTGCATCGACTTCAAGTATTTTAGATCACCTTGTTTGTCAAGGACTCTGGTAGCTACCATCTCCCTGTCACTTAGCACCTAGACAGTTATCACTTGTTTCAGAAAATAATTTACCAGTAGCATTTTCCATTGTTGTCCAGGAGTTTGTCCACCATGTGCTCCACTCGAACAAACCAACTGGGGACAGCTTTGTAAATCAGAGGCGTGTCCGACCTAAAAATAAATACATACATTACACACTTTGCATTAAACACAAGACAACAAAAAATATCTTGAAAAAATATAATGAAAATGGATATATATATCTAAAGTAATATTTTTGTTTATTTTTTACTGACAGGAGATTTGATTAAAAAACTAAAATTCTTAATAGTAATGTTTTCAGTGTTAAATGGTTTCAGGTTTTTTTCCAAATTAACTTCAATACTTAGTTACTCAATACTAGTACATATTCAGATCTACCACACAGGCACCGACACGGTTAATAACCAAACACCTTCCTGTCTACAGTCCTGTGTCTCCTTGTGGCTTTGAGAGTACTCTTTTGCATATTTACTGAGGTTAATTAATCCTGCTCCGGTCAGGCTGCAGCAGCTCCAATCCAGAAGTGACTTGTGTACTGAAAAATTAACTTGTGCCTGTCCGCCTCTGAATTTTAGTTACCGTGTGATAATGTAGCCTCTAATGCAGAGGTTGCGTATGTCAGCACACTGGCATGGGCTCTGTGAATTGATTTGGTATAGAAACCACAAACCTCTATTGATGTTGTGTGCCGATCCTCCTGAGGGAGACATGAGCACCACACCACTATGTTTAAATACTGTGCACAACACTACTGTATAGGTTAACTGGAAAACGGCAGGTTAGTACATCATGCTTACTGAAGGATAAATCATTACTTTAATATAAGCAGGTTCTATGACATCTAACCCTTGTTCTACAACAGGGGTGTCAAACATGTGGCCCATGGCACAAAGCCGGCCTCCTGTAGGATCCAATCTGGTCCGAGGGATGAATTTGCAAAGAGACATTGATAGTCAAGTTGTATTGATCCTAAAGTTAAATGCTATATTTTTCACTTCCAGGTAATGTTACTGAATCTGTTGTGTATCTGTAGATCCACTGTGGAGTGTAAGTTGTAATGTCCATGTGTAAATGATAAACTAAGGGATAATATTGTCAAAATTCACTTTTTTTTCCTAAGAAATTTCAGGTTCATGAATTTTCATTTTATTCACATTTTTTGTTTCAGGATAGTTCATAAAGGTGAACATTTAAACACTGTAATTTTACCTTTTGCACTAAAACACAAAGAGAAATCTGTAGTTGTCATTATTTATAAGTTATTATGCTATTGTTTCACTGGTCCAGCCCATGTGAGGTAAAATTGGGCTGAATGTGGCCCCTGAACTATGAGTTTGACACCTGTGTTCTACAATGTTGTTTTTCAAGTCACAGTTAAACACTTAAACCATATCCTGCATTGCACCCAGTTTGGTTTAACATGACACAGGGTGAATATGACTTTACTGCCCTAAGGGTCAACACGTCTTACCTCCAGCAGAAGGGGTAACTATGTTTGAAAGTGCTGGCATTGACAAGACGACCTTTCTCCTTCAGCCACTTGATGATATTCTTGTCAGCATCCTACACAAGAAAAACAGCATCTCTGAATAAGTGAGAGAACAATTTGTTCATGAAAACAATTGTATTTCTTCAGTATTAATTTAAGAAGTAGAAACTCAAGGTAAAAAACACATTATGGAAGTACAATTTAAGCACAAACAGAGCACCAATGGCCTTGAGGGTAGTGAACATCAAAGATAGTGCACGGGGGAATAAATCTAGGGAAAGATGCATGAAAGAGCAGCACTTACTTCTCTCTCTCATTACCTGCAGGTGCCCTTCATCAAGGCCCTAAACCTCTAGCTTTTCTCCAGTTGAGCAGCTCAATGGTCTACCTAACACGATTATATACTAGGGAGCTTACACATATAAATGTGCATAACTGTTTGAGTGTCAAGAGCACCCCCAAAAAAAAAAAAAATCTTCCACTCAGTGACCACATCAATATGACACAGCTCTTTTTAATCTCAGTGCATTTTTAAAATCATTTTGTCAGTGAAAGCTCCAGAAATGTCATTACCAGGAGCAGGTGGTAAAGAGTGAATTTCCTTTTCTTCTTTATCATGTTTTCATATGTAAATTCACATCATTTTTAAATGTACCGTAATACAGCACATTCTGACATTATTATTTTACAATCTTAAGTATTTCTCAAAAATATGCACTTACATTAGTTGTATCATTTATAATATTAGTAGTTTAATAACATTACACTGTAATACACTGTACAGGCTGATAAGTCTACTGTAAATACAGTATACACCCACACCCCATAGCTTTATGCTTCTTCTTTCAGAAAAAATTAAGGTAAATTCAGAGCCAAGGTGACCACACTCTCATACAGCTGTGATAAATATCACCATGTATGGATAAAGGGCTCATTGTTTATGACAAACAATCTAATATGCAATCAGGCCTCTGCCTTATTGCACACTATTTCATCTCCCTCTAACCAAGCTCCAGTGCAATTCACAGAAAGCTGATAAATATGTTTTCGGCATGGTGCTTGGCAGACTGTCGTGACCTTTTTGTAAAGAGGGGTTCTAAACTTTTTCAGCTAGGAGTAAATTTTGTTATGCCCTGACCCAGGCTCATTAAAACATGAAAGTACACTTGTGATGTTGAGATTCATTGGAAATTTGCCTGCAACCCACTGAGAGAATAAGCACATTTCACCACCTGGCCAATCAAGTGTACACAAGAGTTACTCGATATGTTGCCTAATTACTCACACACATTTATGACCCTTTTTGAATCATTTTGCCAGATAATGAACCAGCAGGACAACCAGTTCATTTTAATTTTTGTTTAATAATGTGAATTACTCAAGCTGATCTACTTTTCTACTATGGGAAATACAGATGAGATAAGAACCCCAAGTTTCAGGTTCTTACAGCTATATCTACCATTTATCTACAGTAAAATGCCACAGAAAGACTGATTTATTGGGCCAGGGATTGGTAAGATTAATATACAAGTTGTCCTAAAAAATTTGACATATTTCATCACCTAATTATTTGTTTAAAATTTGTTTGCTCTTTTTACTCAAAAAAGGAAGATGGATTAGATGTGCTAATGATGGAGACAACGTGCTATTGAAATGGCCCCCACGCTCACCTGACCTTACACTGTGTGATTTCTTTCTGTGGGGTTACGTGAAAGGACTGGTCTATATCCCACCACTTCCCACATGTGTAGATGAACTTAAGAGGAGAATCACTGAGGCTCTGGAGAACTTTACACGACATGCTGCAGCGAGTGTGGCAGGAACTCCACTACCGACTTGATGTGCGCCGCATCACAAGCAGCGCACACATTGAACATTTGTAATAACTTTGGAACATTATAAAATTATCATCCCCCAGAATTTTTCATTTGAAATTTGTAGAATAAAACATCTTATGTCCAAAATAAATCCTATTAAGTATCATTTCTCCTGACCATGTAGTCACTCTGATATGGACATCACAAATGTCAATTTTTTTAGGGGCACCCTGTACATTTAGTACTCTGAAGCTTAAAATTAGTGTAGATGAAAGGAAAGAGACAAACAGAGAACAGATGAAAAAACAAAGTTAAAATATGAGGAAATAAACTAGTAGAAGAAGACATATCAGGAAAAGAAGAAAAACAAGAGAAAAAAATGACCAAAGCAGTATTATGTATGCACTCACTTCAATCTTTATTAAGTATTGGTTGGACAACATTATGGTAAATAGGAAATCGTTCTGCCTCAAACATTTGGTTTTGGATTGATAATGGAAGACCAGTCATAATACTAAGGCTATTTATTTGGCTTTGAGGAGATGCATCATGGCAGAACAGAAGTGGTTTACTGCATTTTATATTTTTTGTGAAGTAGGTGGATCAAAAGTGGCAGGACCTTCTAAAAGTAAGCAGCTATAGCAAAGGAAAGTGACACAGATGGGGAGGAAATGTATTACAGTGGGGCTAAATTGGCACAAAAAGTGGACAGATACATTTAAAATGGGGAAAGAAATGGTAGAACTAAACACACCTGTGGGCAGACAAAACACAGGAATGGAAGGATTGAATTAGGTAAAAATAAAGGTAGTGGCACCAAGTTTTAATGGGGTCAGGGTGTAGATAGGTATTAAAACCTTAATATTTTAAGTACCCAATAAAACATGTTACTTGCGCAGCTTCAAGTTTTTATGCTTCTATCAGAAATATTCTTGCAGCCGCTAATGTTTACTTAGTATTTGACATTTAAGAACCTTGGCTTTGTAAGATTTTACAGGAAAACATCTTTATGTTTCCCTCATTTTGGTAATGGCCCCATAGTAACAGCACACTAGGGAGCTAGGTACTAGCTTAAAAAAATCTAAATAATGCAGACCTCAGACTCTAAAAGGATGGGATAGGGAAATAATATTTTCAGTTATAACTGATCTCATTGCTCCACAATGTTGTGCCGCTTCACTTTTGATCTGCTTGTTTCATTCTGACTTTTCAGGCATCTTTGGCAATCCCAAGCCTCTGCTCCTCTCCTTCCAGCAGCTTCCTGTAGGTGGCAATCTCTGCATCAAGCTTGAGCTTTATGTGGAGCAGTTCCTGGTAATCTTGGAGATACTTGGTCATTTCCAGCTTGGTTTCGCAGAGTTGAGTCTCCAGCTGAGCAATGATACTTTCTAGGCCCCCCACCTTATCCATGTGGGCCACCTCCATATCCTCCAACTGCTGCTCAAGTGCTGCGTTGCGAGCCCTCAGCCCATCAATCTGGTTCTGCAGGTCTGTAACCTGGTTGTGGAAGGTGGAGATCTCTTCTTTCATGGATTTCATCTGTTCTTCATGTTTGCCAGCATGCTCTTTCAGGGTGTCAAACTTGCTCTTGTACCACTTCTCAGCTTCCTGGACATTACGTGCAGCAACAGACTCTATTTCTGCACGCATGTTACGCAGATAGGCAGCCAGGTCAGGTCTGTCACCATCCATCTCAGCAGTGATCTTTGAGTCCTCAATCTGCTTCATGATATCAGCCACCTCTTCATCGTGCAGCTTCTTGAGGAACTCAATCTCAGCAACCAGCTGTTCAATGCGCTTCTCCAGCTCAGCTTTCTGCAGTGTGGCATTGTCAACATCTTGGCGAAATTCCCTCAGGATCATTTCAGCTTCTTCTTTGAGTGCGAGCTCCTCCTCCAGCTTAAGTCTCCACACTTCAACCTCCTCCTCAATGTAGCCTCGTTCTATATCAGCAGCTCCCTTCTCATTCGTAAGGGCCTCAATCAAATCCCGCACCTCTTTAAACTTGAGCTCATATTCTTCAGCGATGCCAGTTGGTCCTCCCTTGTAGCGGGCCTGCAGTGCAGCCAGCTCAGCTTGTAGGGCAGCATTTCTCTGTTCTAGTGCCTGCACTTTGTCGATGTATCCAGCAAACTTGACATTTAGCTCCTGCATCTCCTCTTTCTCATTGGCATGGTGCTGGTGTATCTCTGTGCCCAATTCGATGGCAGTGCCCCGAAAACCAGAGCGTCCCCGGCTGTCATATGAGGATCCACGGCATCGGGAGGGTGATGGGCTCTGCACTCTGACTCTGCTGCCGGAGCCGCTAACCTGCAGGCTCTTTTGGGTGTAAGATGCCGCTCTCATGTTGCGCAAAATACTGGGTTTTCAGTGTTCAGAACAGCTGCACTCCCTGCTTCTCTTTGGATAGCACACGATGAGACTGACGGTCCTTTAGATCACCTCTGAGTTTTTATGGGGCAATAAAGAATGTCTCAGACAGCCTTGAAACTCACGCTTAGTTTTGACATATTTCAAAAGTGGATTATGACAGACATTCATGGAACTGTGGCTGCACGCTCTTTATTAGCTAACGCTGTACTGTTAGTGACCAGGCAGGGTCGAGTCCACTCCCTGGCCTTCGCACTAGGATGTGAAATAGTGATCAGATCATGTACAATTGTTATTTTTCACTCACTGCCCACTTAGGATGGTAATGAAGTTGGGTGTGACGGGGAGGAAAAGGCCACTTGGTGCACTAGTCAACAGTGAACATGTGCATCAAGTTTTCCAACACAGCTGTGCGAAACTGCTTTGATGTAAATCCCCTCTACTCTTTCTTTATCAATGAGGAGCATCAGTTGAAATTATATTTGGACAAATATCAATATTTCATGCTATTTTTAAGTTAAATAATTAGGAAAAATATGTGGACATTTAATCTTTAAGCAAATAACAGCACATTTGAGTGGAACTGTTGAAAAAAAAAATTCAATATGGATTGATGCATTTTCAAGATAAACAGAGGAAATGGAGAGGAATTAGAAAGTGGGTGGAGGAATGTCTCTTTTTTTTTTTCAGTAAAACCCACAGTGCAGAAAATGAAATGCTGAATTAAACCTGCTATCAATAACAGGAGGCAATTTATCCAGTGTATCATACCAGTAGCTCCTACCAGGGGCAGAATCCCTGAAATGTCTGCTAAGCTAATCTACATGTAAATGTCTGATGTGTCACTCACTTTGACATACTGTCCCGCAAAGTCAGTGACCTCTGAAGTGAAGCAGCCTGAGGCGTCCACAGGGCAGATCGGAGCCTGGTCCCTCTGGATGATGTTGTATTCTGTGCACACCCTGTAATCATCCTGCAGAGGAAATATACAGAGTTCAGACAATGTTCCAAAAATGGGGTTTTACCATGTACAATATCTCTGTTAAGATAATCCAAACAATAATAAGACAAAATCTTCATAATCTATCATAGCTTCTTCACACTGTATTCATCAAGTATTAAGATAACCAATCAATTTCATTTCAAGATTTACAGAATTTTCAAAGCTACACTCTAAACAGTTAAAATTGTACATATAAATAAGTCACCACCTAACGTCTCTGGCAGCCACTTCACTACTTTACTGGTATGTTGTGACTCAAAATTAAATTCCTTCGTAAGCTGTTTACTTTTTACAGTGTTGAACCAAGCACTCCTGGTATGTTACAGCTACGCATGAAAGACCTGAGTGCTGTCCTGCTGTAAATTTATTTTGTATTCAAACACCCTGTCAGTAGGCAAGATGGATGGTCCAGAGGGTCATTTCACATCTAGTCACAACAACATGAAATTTGAAAAAGTGTAGTTCTGCTTCTCACTGTATATCCCCTTAGCAAATTTATTTGTATCGCCGCGCTTATACAACTAATCAAAGTGAAAGTGGCTGCTATCAGTAGTGCCACTGGTAAACTAAAAAACAAAAAAATCAAATGCTAATTTAACTGAGATATTTATTCTGAAGCCACATGCAGAAGGCACAAAAGAAAATGTGAGAGGGAAAGGTTGAGTGTGTATCAACAGCTGGATACAGCCACAGGGGTATCCATCTGCCCTCGACGAGGGTATCTAACCCATTAGCAATGACCCAATACCTCTGAGAGCAATTCCAAATTGGCCTCAGTGAAGCACACCAACATTGTCAAAATTAATGAATTAATTACTAATTTTTATCCTTACAAATCTTGCTAATAAACTTGTACAGTAGTGTAAAGTAGAGTATAACAAACACAAGGCCCATTTTAAGTGTTAGGTAATATAGATATACTAGCGCATTGACCAGTGGGAATCCACGGGTTCTAGAAGCAGTAGAGTTGATAAAATGTGGAGCTGAGCTAAGCTTACTGGTGTAATACACACATCAGGAAAAAACATAATGGCTCATTTTGATTTGTATTGAAATCAAAAGTAACAGATAAGAATGCATTCATAGTTACCTTATATATTTCTTTGAAAGGGCTTTACATCATTACTGTATGACTTCATCACATTCACATTACTTGATGACTTGACTAAACTTACTGGTGTGACACACAGATTAGGAAGAAACAGAATAGCCCTAATTTTGTTTTGTATTGACATCGACGTGGACCAGAGACTTTTACACAGGACTGAACATGACGGTTTATTGCCAGTCACTGCCGTCCACAGTGACTCACAATAACTCCGATCAGTGATCCGTTGAACTCCGGTCCGTCTGACTGGAGTCTCTGTAGAATGGTCTGTCACCATGTTAAAGCGAGGCGGGGCCCATTGTAATTTTAAAAACAACCAATAACTCCAAAAGTATTAGTCGTACTAATAAGCTGTTTTCACCTGTCTGATCCTTGACCCAAAATACATAAGTACTCCAAAAGGCAAAGGCTATCTCTGTCCAGTTTTTCAGTTATAAAGTAGATACACAAACAGGCACGCATACAGAGGTCACTTGGGTTTTATAATATAGATGTGTGGGAATTAATTGCAATAATAGGTGTTGCAAAAAAACTACATTTTGCTCAACAAATAAATAAGTCTCAACACCCAAAAAAGTTAAGAGACAATACTTTGTACATAACTTGCCCTGTCATTGTAAAACAAGAACCATAAATTCAACGATCAAGTTTCAGACCCATCTGAAGTAAAACAGTAGAAGGGACCTATTAATGGATATACCTTCTTATACAGAACCGTCGAACGGATCTAAAAATAAATATATATAAGCCTACTGCATAATATATATGAAGCCATTTACCTACCTGAAACCTAACAGAGTGAAGAAGTACACTGAGCTACTTTTACCTGAATGTGCTGTACAACATGACAAAGCTGGACCACAAGATCTTCTACAAAGAAAATTACCGGCGTATTTTGATCATCACACAAGAAACTCATCAATTACACTAAACCTTTTGCAGTGGGTTAGGGGGCATCAATGTGAGAGAGAGAATAGAGAGCACAGTGACAGCTGTAATATTCTGCTGTAAATACTGAAAAACCATGTGTTGACCATAACCATCTCGTAGTCTCTTGTCTTGTGTTAATCTTTTAAAGTTTTTCTTGGTCTGCCTTTCCTTCCATAGACCAAAACAATCATGTTAATGCTTAGAAACTGTCAAATTACTTCTTTATCTCATTGCTGTTGGATAGAAAGGTATGGCTAATAACTAACATATCCACCGTATGTATAGTAAAACATAGCGGGATGTTGCTGTTTCCCACTTGCTAAATTTACTCTAAGTAATTTATAAAGAAAAATTAAAATTTGTTGGTTTGTGCTTTGGTTTAACTTAACTTTACAGATGAGTGAAGTGCACTGATTTGAACAAATAAATAGATCAATAACAGTATGTGACAATGTATTATCTGTATTTACAACAAAACTATGGAAAAGAAAAATAAAAACTGGAATGTTTTGATATAAACACACTTACAGCTCCAAAGTAAGGTGCCTGGTGGACAACTCCTGTGCCCTCTTCCTCCTTGACGTAGTTATCCATCACCACCTGGAATGCACCTTTCTCCCCACACTGAGGTAAAACAAAGAAGAGGTGAACCACACAAGGAGGCGAGTGCAGAGAAAGAAAACGAAATATGAGTAAAGATTAGGAGTTTAATCTTAAACAGAGATGCCAATTTGTAGCCAGACAAATAGTTACATTAGGCATAAGTCAACAGCAACACATAAAAGTGTGTAACAAGAAGAACAAGAACACTGCGTACAAACCTTAGCAAAGTACTGGAAAAGAGGCTTGTATCTCTTCCCCTTCAAGGTCTTGCCAGGGAATCTAACACACAAAAAAGTATAGATTTTAACTCAAACGAGTCAAAAACCTACCATAAAAACATTGTTGCAAGGCAAGGCATGCTTATTTGTACAGCACTATTCATACACAGGGTAACTCAAAGTGCTTTACAAAGGCATAAAATTAATTAATTAATTAATTAAAAATAATCACAGAAGAATAAAAGACATTAAAAATCACCAAAAGGGTAAAAGATATTAAAATCAGAGATGAAATGTGATTTTAAAATCCATTCACACAGTGAAATAAATACATTAATTATATTAAAACCATATATTAAAATTAACATTAAAATTAAAATAGAGTAAAGCAAGACATTAAAATAAAAAAAGTGCATTTAAAAGACAAGATTGACAAGAGTTTAGTCATAAGTCATAAGCACATGAAAAGAGGAAGGTTTTTAACCTGGATTTAATTCTACACTTGCGATTCTGCACATATAGTATATTCCATTGCTTATTTCTTCATACTTTTAAAAGGACAATGATCTCATGATCCCTTAAGATCTGAATTTAAAAGCAGCATCCCTATTGAAATAAAGATGTCTCTGCTCCTGTAGATGGGAATATTGTCCTTGTAGAAGAAGACATTTGTGCCTGAGAAACATTTTTCAGCATGCCTTTTTACTACCTGTTAATTTGTCCAATATATGGGATGAGTGAAAATAACTCATGCCTAGAAATGTGCTCCATCAGGTTCTGGTACACTATGTTTTTTTCTAGTTGATTTGTTTTCGTCATCTCACCTCATTCTGCACTCTCCCTCAGCTCCAAAATCATCCACTGAGCTAGGAAATAGGGGAGCTGATTTTCCGCTACATAGAACAGTCAACTGGTAAAATACAGCTGTGCTAATTCTCCCACCAGTAACTTTATCCCCGTCTCTTCAGTCTGGAAGACAAGTTTCAACTCTGAAAAAAAAATCCTTTTACAGTAGATGTAAAAAAAAATACAAGTTTGGCTCTCACTGACAGATTGTTCAGAAATGGTGTCTGGGTTTGAAGTTTTGGCCAACTTTTCACACAATTTTTAAGTTCCAGAATATGGTGTACATCATATAAGGGATAATATTTAATCATTCAACCATCACCATAAATTGATTTAAAAATGGATTACTTTACTGACAGGAGCACTTCTGAGATTTACAGGTATTAACATTTAAGTCCCCCTCCACTCAAAGATTTTAATGGATTTTAATCCTTGAACTCGTCTGTAAAATCACATAGAATGAAGCCTGGTGAGTATGACATCCGCTTCACTTGAACATTTATGAGTGCAGATATATTTTAGGACCAATCATGACCTATTATGTAACTTTAACAAGTGCCTTGTGGAAACCTGAGGCAATACCTCCTTATATGCTGAAAAATTACATAAAGAAAAATGGGAAACATGTTGTGTTCCAACGGTTAAACTTTTGAGCTAAACATTATTTGCATATTCAGAGGTCTTACAGATGTTTTTCTATGTTACTATTTTTTCCTGTGTAAAAATTATTTCAGAATTACTTTATTATTCAATATAGACCAGAGGAACCTTTAAGCAATGGTGATGCCGGTGAATGTTTATAGAACTTTGTCTGTTGCTTTAAATAGCTGACAATCATTCAGCATTGTCATTCTCTTTTTAAGAACATTCATGATTTCATATTGGATTTTTTTCTTCACCTCAGCAAATTAGCAATGTCATTTTTTCCTTCTTTTCTTTTTTTTTTTTTTTTTTTAAAGAGATCATATGGCGTCTTGTACTCACTTGTCCAAGAGAGTGTACTCACTCTCTGATTTAAACAGAGCCCCCAGCCTGGCCTCCATCATTATATAGGTCTTGCCTATGGTGTTGTCTGTGAAATTAATAGAAAAACAAATGTGGATTTCAGACAACTGTGGTGATGATATATGCAAGTCTGCTGAATGGGATTGTGTGGTCCTGCTTCATGAGAATACAGTCAGCCATACAGTAAAGGTCACAGACATCCAAACAGGAAATGAGCTGAATGAATCTAATTTTACTGTGTAGCTGATACTTCATGCAGGACAACGGCTAGACATTTTGAGAAACTGAGCCCTGATACAATATTGATAAAATGAAAGAAGCAGGTAAGGGTAGCAGGGAGGACAGTTGTGGAGAGGGCAAAGACTCTACATCCTGTGACAGTGAGACACAAAAAGACAGTGAAGGGGGCAGCATCAATAAAAGATGTTTCTCCTCCTCAGTGGTGTGACAAATGACTGCACAGCTTAGACCTGCTGCCACTGACAGCACTCAACTCCAACAGTGACCAAGGGAGAGGAGAAGGGGGTGGCAAGAAGAGAGAAAAAAGAAAACACAGACCAACTAAGGAGAGAAACAGGTGAATGTGAAGACGGACATGGTGTTAAGAAAATTAGGGGGAAAAAGATGAAAATGGAGCAAGAGAGGACCAGAGAGACGAAGATAAAAAGAGAGACAGACCAAATACAAAAAAACACATTCATTGGTATTCCAAGGCGGTCTCCCATGCAGCACAGACAGTTGAGCGGAATTGTGTTTCAACAGTGCCCCCTGGAGTATCAACTAAGCCATGACAAGCTGGTAGAAATCTAGGTCATCCTTTTAAAAACCCACCACTTTCTCTCAAAGGGAACCAAAAACTACAGCGGGAGGGTAACACAAAAACACTAGCCACATCTCTGGAGATTTTTTTTTTTTTTTAAACAAGGACAACACCTTTTTTTAAATGACCTGATTTGAGGTTCAGCCACATTTTTCAGCCTCAGACAAATGCATAGGCTTGTGTTTGACATAAGCACTGTCAGTTCAGGTTACAGCGGCAGGCGTTTTTAATAGAAACAATCTGACATTTCACTGTTGGGACATGACAGGTGGGAAGCAAAACGGCACCCCAAAAATTAATCCATCCGCCGAGGTTGCTAAGTCCTGTAATTCAATCATTGGCCCTATCTCGCAGTGTTAGAAAAAATGATAAAAACTTTCAGCATCCACCCCTTTTTATGGACCTGCTCCAAAATGTGATGGGTTCATCCTTGGTTCATACCTTTCCACCACATTCCATTAAACTGGTGCAGTGGTTTTCATATTATCCATCTGACTGGAATGGAAACTTAAGTGACTGCATAGCCTTCTTGAATAATAATAAAATGAACAATCAGTGCGTTCTATTTAGCTTTCATTAATTACATTAGTAACACCTGTGTTTTCCTACTATAACAAGTCATGAGTGAAAAAGGATTATTGTTAAAAGAACAAAAAGATACTGAAATAAAGTATCCTAAAAAGAGAAATTAATTTAGCATTAGAGCTAGTACTCAAACTTAATTCAAGGTATAAAAATAAGTGATATATCAGCAAAACCAGAAACAGAACTGAAGTTCAAACCTCAGAACCATGGAAATTGTGTAAGCAATTAAATGATAATTAAAAATGTCATTTGCTGTCAATTTCCGTGTCCATGTCTTAAGAGATCTATCAACAACACTGTATTATTCATTGCTCTGAATATTAGTGGTTAGCTGACAAATGAGTTTATTCAAAGGCCATTTTAGGTTGGTGAACCTACATGCAAGTCAGAAAGTATTTTTAAGAGCCTAAATTAACATTAAGAAAAACTTAGCATCAGTTTACTGCTCATAAATGTGGAGCATCTGGTTGGTTGCAGATAAAACAAACTTCTTGTGACTGAGAGTCTCTTGTCACAGAACAAAAACAGTTCTATTTTATCAGCTAATACATAGCCAGGGGCTAGAAAGTCCACCAACACATTATGGTGCAGAAATCCCCCCTCTGGGTGCAATTTGCCAAGGCAGCACTCCTCCTCTGCTAATTTGTTCTTGTTTGTTCTTTCTGCTGATGCTGAGGTCCACAACACTAAGCCCACCAGGGAGACAGGATTTTCAGTGAGAAAACTTCAGCCTTAGGCATCAGTGTTTAAGCAACATTGTTCAACAAAATTACCAATTCTAGCAGTTCAACTAGCCCACACAAACATATTTACGGGCTGAATATGTGAGAATGCACGTCCCTCTCTTCCTGTAATGATTAAACAAAAGATAAAGATAAAAACAAGTATGGTGACAAGACAGAAAAGATAACACTATGACTAGGATTCTTTTTGGAGGCAATTTCAGCCCAATGAAGCACATAATATCAGTGACTGTCTGTACTGACACTGCTGACCAAAGCCAGACTTCTAAGAACCTTGACTCTAACGTTGTTCTCACCTTTGACCCTGACATACAAGAAGTCAGGGTTGACACAGAGGGCCAGGTTGCTTGGCAGAGTCCAGGGTGTGGT
The DNA here is from genome assembly GCA_037367295.1 of Apogon hyalosoma. Lineage (NCBI taxonomy): Eukaryota > Metazoa > Chordata > Actinopteri > Kurtiformes > Apogonidae > Apogon > Apogon hyalosoma. Next base: position 17,608,147 of record JAPQRP010000024.1, on the reverse strand, counting down.
GGTCCAGGCAATCAAAGCTACATCCTCATTATCAACTAATGGAAAGTTGACAATCACAGAAGGGTCCTGAACATCCTGGAAACAGAATTTCAAAGGAGATATTAGGTAAACAGTGATTGAGTATATTATTAGGTTAATGAAAATAACTGTGTACATAAATAAAGCACAGCTACATTTGATCAGATGAGGTGCTACAAGTTTCAGATTCATGCCAACCTTGTAGTTCTGGTGGGACTCAAAGTTGGAGAGAGGGGTGTTGCAGGCAGTGGAGAAGGGCATCACTTTGACACCTCTGTAAACCAGACCCTTGTCGTACAGTTGTCTGAAAACCCACCTGAATGAATGACAATTTAACTTCTTAAAAATGAAAGAGACAGTCTGCATCAAACACTGATAAAGCCTGGTTTGTAATGAATTATTATTATTATTATTATACAGTCTATTAGTATATTGTGGCTGTTTTTATCTGTGTATTACTGGCCTGGCCTTCTGGATCATAATTACACTAAGTTGGACAAAGAAGTAGAAAAGCTATTAAATAACCCAACAAGAATAACTTGATTTTACACTATATCAAATAGCAGATAAAACAGGAAATGGGAATCCTAGCAGAGTACAAGCTCATATATAAACATAATGTGAGTGCACTTGAAAACCCTTGCCTGACTTATCAGTGCACGCCAAAGTTTTTGCACATACAGAGAGATGGACAGACAAACAATGAACTGATGAAAATACCCTGCGGCGAGGGCTGAGGGTAAAAAGGCTAAAACCTAGGTAGTGATAAGATTTTTCAGAATGCCAGAAATTGTTGCTAAAATGAACCCAGCAAACATTAAAAGAAACTGTGGAGTAGATATTGGAAATCATACTCCTCTTGTGGATACAGTCATTATGTGTTTGCAGCTCTTAATATTGTATTTTGTCAAAATTTGATGAGGTGCTCAACACTGGCAATACTGGGGGCCTATCCAGGGGGCTGAAATATTATTGACAGTAGCACTTAAATGTATTACTATAAAAAGGATGAACCAAGAGAGTCAGGGAAGAGTCAGGGAACAGGTTAAGAGCCAGGGAAATCTATTATATGGAACAAATGACAAAGTCTTAGGTTTCAAAAGGAAACATTTACTAAAAGATAGGCCCCTATGGTTGCCTTATTAATGTAGTGAATCCCTCTTGCCTCCATTATGCCATACGCTCTCACACACATGCAGAACAACACATTATCATTGTGTATATCAATTGTGTAAAATCCTCTGTGTCCCTGACTTTGACTGTGTTGTTTGAATCCAAAATTGTTCTTCTGTGCTTCTCTGTGGTCAACATTTTGAATGGATTCACCAAAGACTTCTAATAGGACATTGTAAAATACAGACTGTAAGTGTAGAATGTACATATTGAAATGTTTACACACATATCATATACCCTGAATGAGCTGTGAAACTTCAATAAAGATTACTGTAAATTCTGGACTATAAACTGCTACTTGTTTCCCTCGCTTTAAACACCGCGGCTTATACTCCGATGCAGCTTATTAGACGATTTTACCTTACTGCCTGCCACACCCCAGGGAAGAATATGTCTATTGTTACCAGGTGTGCAGGAATGGATGACATTTACCATTCCCTATTATTACTGATGGCAGCTCCAAGTACCGTACTTAGAGAAATTACCTTAACATTTGGCCAGGTGTACGTTTACCATGTGCAATCCCTAGTGGAAAAGCTCAAAAAGCGAGTAGAGTCCAGTCGA
>JAPQRP010000024.1:17582725-17594658 GCA_037367295.1 Apogon hyalosoma | reverse complement strand
TATCTATCTATCTATCTATCTATCTATCTATCTATCTATCTATCTATCTATCTATCTATCTATCTATCTATCTCTAGACCAACACTAACTCTAGTGCATGCTGTGTAAGATATTACATCTTATTTTTTATTCTGACTGTAGCTGATTCTGCATATGAGGAAAAAAATCACAACCCATGCACATCTATAATTGTTTATTCTTTATTAAACGCTGCTCAACATTTCATTGCTTTCCCAATATTACATTTCCTGCCAGAGCAAAAAATTAAATCACTTTTATCTTTATTTCAAGACTATTTTGTTTGAATTTTCCTCTTTGAAGGTAGATGAGCTAAGTGTAAGTATGAGCTCATCTTAGGAATATAGGCGATTCTGTGTGTGATTGTATATCTCGAAGCTGCACAAATTACAGTTTTGCAGAAAGAGCAGCATCCTCTGAGCTGCTGAGCATTCATTACCGCCTATAGGAGACCACCAGCACTGCTCTGTTACTTAATCACCTCCCTCCGAGAGAGCACAACACATCACACACTGCACTCTCTGCCTCTGTTATCCTTATTGAAGCTCTCGCTGCTCTTCATTCTGTCATTCCATTCAGTGTTTCTATTGTTTACATTAAATCTGGAAATATGCATTAATCAGTAGCATTTGGTTAATTTGCTTTATAGTTTCATTGCCTTTATATCTCAATTCTCATTGCTTGTATTGATTTATTGGACTTAATTTTCTTGCTTTTGTCATCATTACTTACCCAGGTTTCTTGTTGTAATTAAATCAGTTCTCTTTTTACTGATGTAACAGGTCAAAATATAACCCTGACCAGAATATACCCAGGGTTAAAGTGGCCTAGGCCAGTTTATACCCCGGGGTATAGGCCAGTTTATACCCCGGGGTATAAATTTGTAAATGCTCCGGTCAGGGGTATACTTTGGCCTGTTACACCAGGTCCATTGTTCTTATCATCATTGTTTTCTATGCTTTCTTAGTTGCAAATGAGACCTTAAGATAAATACATCCCAAGAGTAATGCCTCATCCACACTTATATGAACATTTTACAAAACTGATCATCTTCTAGATGTGGGCCTCTTGTCTAAACATAAATAGCATCTTAAATCACAAAAACACAGATTTTGATTTTCCAGTTTGTGAGTGGAGAAAATGGAGAGATTGAAAAATATTGGTGTCACATCTCATTCTGTACATGTCACTGCAATGAACGTGGTGAACCTGCACCAGGTGTATAAATCAATGTATGACCTACAGAAGATTGAGATCGGCATGGATACCTTTGGGAGACATGGAATAATCCACTTAATGTATGGATTACACCTCAACAACCTGAACCAACACTTAATGTAACTTATCTTATTGTTGCCACTCACCTTCATGACAGATTACAGTCTCAGCATCTGCTATGTCCAGTATTATCCACAGTTTCTGTAATTTTAAGTCCAACAGACACAATGGTTTGTCCGTCTGAGTGTTTAAGACAGTTTATGGTAATTTTTTTTAAAAAGGAGGAAATAAGTTAAGATAGATATCCTCACTGTCGGGTGGAAACCTCTTATGTCCAAAACAGTTATTTTTCAGGAAACTAGAAAAACATTGTATATTCTAAATAAATGAATAGCATTAAACGATGTAATCACAAGCCATTTTCAACACTTTTCATTGGTTAAATATTTCTAAAACCATCAAGGCAACATGAAGACTGACTAATAGAATCACTTTATGTCAAAAAAAACCAAGCCCAAAAATAAAAATGGACTTACGAGGTTTCCACCCGACAGGAACGATATCCGTGTCAGTGTGGACAGGGCATAACATGCAGTGCTTAATAGTTCTGTAGAGCCACTGAGTAAAAAAATTCATAACACTTTCAGCATGTTTTAATTCAAGTGGTCTGAGAGGACATGAGACTTCTGCATCTGTTCATTGTCAGTGTTAAAAATGCCCCAATTTTGTCTAATCACAGTTCAGTCAAACACATGGCATGAGACAATGCAAGTCAGTTTGTAATTGTATTTAGTCTTTTGATATGGGCAGAGCTGCAGAGTAAAGTTATGCATTTGAAAATTCTAGCGTTTTTTCCCCTATGATTTCAGTTCACATGGCTTTAAGAATGCAAAGCACTTTAAGATTATTGTAATTCCCTTAATTTCTTCCCATATGTGCTAACATGTAATAAAACTTAAGGCCAAAAGTAAGGATTTGCCATTCAAAATTTCCCATTGTAGGTGTATCCTCCACTTGTACTGCTACAGACAGTACATCATCATAATAATTGACTTGGGTAACCTTGGGTGACTTGAAAGGTGCCACCAAATAAAATGTATTGTTATTATTATTATTATTATTATTATCATTATTACTTCTGTCAGGTTCTTCTTCTCATAATACAATAATTTCATGAGGTTATCATTTATAATTGAGACTCTAAATGCTACTCTAACCTCTTCATTACCTCCCTCATCCATGGTCTTTCCACTTTCTTCTAGTTTTCTCTGACTGCACTTCTCTTTTGCTTGCATCTTCCTCATGATCTTTCACGGTTTTGCCCTTGAAGTTCTTTTCATTCTCCATTGCTGTCTCTTTTGCACATATCTCCATCCACTTTCATTTGCTTTTCATCTTTAAGAGGAAGTCTTGTGTTTGAGCAGCAGAGTTGGCTCCTTGGGGACTCACTTTACCTCAACACATGAAAGAGGCTGCTCATTATGTCTCTGGATTTTGGAGGCACATGCAAACAGAAGGGAATATCCATTAAGTGCCACATGCATAAGTGCAAGAATACATTAAACATATAAGAAAAGGTTATTGAGGAGTGAGCATGATTAAATATGGGTTATATAATGACTTTAATGAGTTCTTGGGAAAACTTTACAGACCCATAATCTAATAATTAATATAAGACCTTTCAAGTTCCTCCTCAGCATGACTTGAATAAATGCCAGTGAACAGGTCTAAAGGAAATCATTGGTTTTGCTTGTTATTAACAATCAGCACAATTATGTTAATGAGGTCATCTGAATATGAATTGATGCTGCGATATAAAACTGCTATACTCCTTTCAGAAGTCATACAGGCTGTAATGTAATGCATGTCATACATGCAAAGTAGATGTTCACAGACTCATAACTTAATAAATCAAAGCATTTCTTTTTTTCCTTTTCTGCTCTGCAGAATTGGTATAATCAGGATTTTGATTTCTTTAAGTCTCAGAGAGTAAATCCACTGTTCAGACCTTGTGTCATATCAGAAATTTACTTTTGCAGTAAAATCTATCATTAACTGAACATAAATCAAATGTGTTCATTCACTGTCATTGATCCAACTCCATGGGTTTTACTGGTGAATCAATGTTGTAGAAGATGACGGTGTTTCTACATTCACTAAAGAGCCTCTAACTGTCCAAACTGATCATATCTAATGACCATGAAAAGATGACAAACTGTATTTTATACCAGTTGTTTCAGCATTTTGATAGGTTTAGTGGTTCAGCAGTTATTAAACGTTTTAGATCAGTAGTTGATTTGGTCGCCAATGGCTGTTTGGGTCTTTATGGGTTAAACATATATGAACAATACTCTGCTAAGGACTAAATATAGATATATAGATGAGCTAATGTCATTTCATGCTTTTAAAGAAAAGTGAAGCTACTTTTCCAAGCATCAATGTAGAAACACAAAGTGGAGCAGTAGAATCACAGCCAGTTCACATCTGAGAGAATCTGATCAGAGATCAGCAATCAGAGCTAAAGCCTATAACCTGAAAACACAGGCAAGATGTAAATCCTAAGTATAATTTCCTCTCAGACCAATAACAATATGCTCTAATAATGGAAGTCTTGTCCAATGTTTCTAGAAACTATAAAACATAGATATGTTAAGGTGTATTGATTTCTTCACTGTATATAGTTTACTAAATTGAATATTAGTACTGTGTAAAAGTCTTAGCTTTGTCGTTTTTGCAGGGTTGAAATGAGCAGCACATTTATCTTTCATTCTTGTTTCTTCTGATACGACAAGAAAAAAAAGATAATATATTTACAGCCTTCAAAGACACAAAAAACTGAACTAAATGGGTTGTAAAGGTTAAAGTCAGTATTTAGTGCGACCCCTGACCCCATGACAAGAAGCAGCACAAACAGTTAGAAACGTTTGAGAAAATGTGTTGAATGAAACCTGGTATGAACGTTAGGAAATAAATGCAATAAATCTCATATTGTCTGAACAAAAGGATTAAAAACATGTTAAGTGCAAAGAGCGGTTACGCTAAATGCTAACACTTTTGTTTATAGAAGCTGTTTTTGTCCTTGAAACTTTTTTTTTTAAAAATGCTCACACTTCATATACTTCCAGATCTTAATACAGAAACTGAAAAATGTGTATATGTGGTCATTATGTGACACACAAAAGTGACCCATTTGAGATTACATTTTTATCCGAGGTGGGAGTGGACGCTCTGTCCAGCTGAGATCACACCATGACAAAACATGTATTAATGCAAAGTCTGAACAGGCCCTGAGTTGACACGCATGCTGGTGTTGTCCAGGGTTTGGTTTTCAGTAAGTTGGAAGAAAAAAAAAGTAAGTCTCCATTATATTTGTGTCTGAAAAGATTAGATTTTAGATTAACTTCTTTCTCTAATACTTTCATATTGTGTGGTTGATTATGTTTTGGTAAAGGAATAAAATAGGACAAAAGAAGGAATTTCACATTTTCCCAGTTAAATTGTTCCCGTTCCCCAGTTAAATATTTGTATGCAAATATTGTCCTCCATTGTTCCCACCTGAGTAATAATTACTACCAGTTATTTTTAAGACATAATGATTCACAAAAAAAAAAAAAAAAAAAGAAAATGCTTGGTTGACAGACAAATGCAAAGATATTATCATAAAAATCGTATGCCAGAGGCCTCAAAAAAAAATAAAAAAATAAAAAGAGGAAGTGACATTGCAACCTGCTGTGCTTTTCCTGAGCAGCTTCTGCATTTATACTCTTGAGCAACATCACGCCCACATCATCGCTGAGTGGAGTGGAGCTGCTCAGCAGGAGCAGTGATGTGTGTTTGCGTTAATTCCCTTTACTAGCTGCTGCATGTGTGATGAATGTCTCCCTGCTGCAACAAATGCTAAATGACTGCAGTAATTCCGTCCTCTTTATTGATCTTAACGGCAAAAACATGCTTCAGATATCAAACTTCAGAATATTCTTTCCGCTTCCTGTTCAGGCTGGCAGACATTCAGTATGAGTGATTCTCCTGCTCTGCTCTGCTGTGTTTCTGTTCATTTCAGGTGTACATAATGTCCTGATGTTTTAACTTTCTGTTCTGCAGTGTAGGCTCTGATCCAGTGCACATAATCTTCCTCTATCTCTCTTGTACTATCTATCCATCTTTCTATTCATGCTGTCCCTGTTTCCTTGCACTGACTCCATTCATTGTGGGCCAAGCGTTGCAATTGGTACACATTATAAGAATGGAAGGCAGAATGGACGAATGAGAGTGTACAGGAGAGAGGCAGAGTGTGTGTGTACTAGTGCAGAGAGAGGAGGAGTGGGCGGTCCCTGTGAGAATCAGGCTTTCATATTGGTTAATGGGAGGAGATGAATGAAAGGAACTGATTTGAATGAAGGCCAGATGTCACCGAGCATCAGGGGTGGGAGGCTTCACTGGGATGACAGGAGGGAGGGAGGGAGGGAGGGAGGGAGGGAAAAGTATGAGTCATTCTCTCCTCTTCTTTGTCCTACCGTCTACACTATCTATCTGTCCATCCCTTTCTCCTCCCTCCATCATTTGCATCGCTGCGGCTCACTGGACACATATTTTACAAGTTACAGGAACAGACAATAGACATGTGTAAAATCAAGAAAAAACAAATCTTCATAATCTTTAATGTCTTATTTTATGATGTTACTAGATAGTCACGCAGGGTTTAGTATGGACTGTAGATAATCAGCGATCGGATCACCTTAAGCTTTGAATATGGGTCACATTTATTTAGCATTGTTTGAGACATATACTGCTTATGCAGTGTCATTACAAATGTCACAATGCTAATTTCAATACATTTTTTAATGAATTTTTGGTCAAGACGTTGTATTGATGATGGAGAATTAGACCACTTTGTAAAGTCTTCCCCATCCTATCACCAAGATTCTCAATAGGGTTCAGGTTTGTACTGAGGTGTCCAATTTCTGTGTGAAAATGATGTCTAATGCTCCCTGAACCACTCTTTCACAGTTTGAGCCTCCTGGTATTGCTCTCTTGGAATAGATCTGTGTCATCAGTGTCATCCTGGCACATTTTTTCCATCGCACATTTTTTAAATTGCACTACTTAATGTAAATGTTTATAAAATTTTTGTACAAAAAGTTTATTTCTTTTACTTATTTAACCTTTGTTTTAGTTGTGTCTTTTTAGTGCTTGTTTATTATAGTGTACAGTGAGAGCACAGTTAAAAAAAAAAAAAAAAAGAGTAAAATTCCTTGTATTCTTTTGAAGATACTTGGCAAATAAAGGCAATTCTGATTCTGAGAAAAAAATCCACTGTTCAGACCTGGTCTTTCAGTATTTTCAGGTTCAGCTCATTTTTTACTTGAACCTAGACCTGACCAAATGAATCCACTCCAGATCATAACACTGCCCCCACAGGCTTGTACTGAAGGCACTAGGTATGATGAGTAATCACTTCATCCTCGTCTGCTCTCACCCTGATTCATCCGTCATTGAACAGGGTCGATCTCGACTCATCAGACCATGTGACCGTTTTTTCATTCTAACACAGTCCAATTTTTATGATCTCTATCGAACAATTTTTTTTTTTCAAAAAATGAGAAGATACTGCATCAGAAACATATTAATAAGTGGAATAATATTCCAATGGAAGGATTTTAACCTATTTCCTTAGCTAAATACTTAAGGTGACTATTATTTCTCTAGACTGTATATATAATATATGAAAAAATGTCTAAGTATTAATCCCTTTTCTTCCAATGTGTGATTGTATGGCAACATAAATTAAAAATGAACACCATCGCTATCTCAGTATCTCAGACTGAATGTTTCCTCTCTCTCAACTGCTTCCATGCTTCTCTCAGCTACTATCACCTCAGAAATGGAGTTGGTTAACATCAACAAACAAAACACTCTGATGCAAACTTTGTTTAGGTAGATGCAAATATTACATATCTCTCCCTCTGGATTCAGGAGGCTCAAGTCCCACAACAGAAACCTATGGGCTCTGTGCTCCGCCCCACCACTTCCTGAACTTCAGGTACCTCCTTTATTTCCTGTCTTTCATTACTGGACACACTGATTAATCCAGGTGTGCCTGACCACAGTAGTCACAACAAGAAGTAGCAGACACACCTGGATTGATCAGTGTGTCCAGTGATGAAAGACAGGAAATAAAGGAGGCACCAGAAGTTCAGGAAGTAGTGAGGCTGTGCATAGAACCAAAGTCATTTTGTAGAATTATTATTCTTTCTTCAAATAAATATTTAGGAATTTTATACCTTGATTACTTTCAGTAGCAACAGCAGTGGAAAAATGGAGAGAGAGAGAGAAAGGGAACTGATAAAAGCAACAAGTCAGATTTAACCTGTGAACATGAACATGGTATTATTTAAAATGTGTAATTTTGGTCTTTTATTCCTGTTCATTTTATGGCCTATAGCTGTATTCTTTCTCAAAGCCTTCTTAACAATGAGGACTTGATGAGAACACATTAAGTGCTATTATTTTTGGTATAAACATAGTCATTTTTAACACATTAAAAGAGTGATATTTTACTTAAAAAAAAAAAAAAAGGAATTATGCATTTTAAAACATTTCCCTGTGGTCTACACAAACTGTAAATGCTCTGCTTGGGTCTGAATTCTTCATTCATTCAACTCCACAGGTCCATCTTCAACCCTATTTCTGAGTAATGACTTCAGAAAGGTGGTTTTGAGCGCTGGCCCTTTAAATGCACATGAGCCACTCCACCCCCCACCCCTTCCAGGTTGTTGGCTCCACTGCTCTGTCCCGTTCAACCAACAACTGAACATTTTAGGTAATCGGCTCGAAGTTTGGACATATTTTCAGTAGGAACAACAACCACTGCTGCTGACAAACAATTATGTCGTACACAGAGAAATGTTTGTTGGAAGTCTTGACCTTATATGTGCAAATGTCATGATGTAACTAGTTATGGATGTAAAAAATTAAGAAGGAATTCAAACAGGTTGTAGAAATCCACTAAATTTTTGCCAAAATGAATATAAAGATAGCTTTGCAGCATCCGGAGGGTTTAAATTCAAACTTTTTGAACTATTAGTGTCCAAATACACAAATAAATGAACCAAAGACGAATAAAAGTGGGTTTAGTAAAATATGACACCTTTAAGTCTAAAAATACTGCAGTTAGTATAGAAAATGTAGTTTTGACAACAATAGAGCATTGGTTTTGCTGGTTTCATACTGTGCAGTTCTCCTACGTTCTCCTATTTGACAATCCTAGTTCACTTATAGCCATTTTCCTCGCCTTTAAATATGTTTTACAAAACCCGTTTTTCCCACCACACCTGATTTTGTTTTTAATTGTTTACACATTTACTTTGCTGTGACTTTGCCTTGACTTTGCACATTGGTCCTCTTGTTTGACTTTTTCCATCATATTTGACTTTGTGTGATTTGCTGCTGGCAAATCAAAACAACAACAGACGTCAGTCCGCATTAAAGGACATCCGACAGAAACAAACAGCAGCTATGGTGATGTGTGCTGCGAAATACAAACAGGGTACAAGAGCAAGAAGTAAATGGCACAGAACTCAAATAGTCAAGATATCAATCAGCCATCAGCCAGAAAATGTGGAAACAAAGATGAAAAGTAACATGATATACAATACAATCCAAGCACAGTTTGGGCAGAAATATAACCATGACTGCTTTTGCTCAAAGTAATAATACATATACATGGATTATGATAGTGTAATCTTATTGACTTTAGCTTGGAGGTATTTCTGTTCTGCTGCACAATAATTCTGACACACATCTTAAAATAATGAAAAATTTGAATAAAAGCTAAATTCTTTTGTAAGTAAAGAAAGATGGATGAATACAAAGCTAAAAAAAAAAAAAAAAAGTGAGTGCAGTCCGTGTGCAGCCATGAGCCCGTGTGTTTGACATCAAGACACTTTATAAGATCCAACCATGTCTTTGAAAATGATAAGAACATATTTCCTTTATTTAAATGACCTAGAAAAACTGAGACACACTGTTATTTCTTGCAGAATTAATTACTGTAATGTACTCGTCTCAGGCGTCCCCACTCCCTTCTCAATCAAACTAATTCAGAACTCAGCAGCCAGAAAATGAATGTGAGCCAGTAAATATGATTACATTATCTCTATCTCTGTTCAGTGGCTCATTGAGGATGCACATATTGATTACAAAGTTCTGCTTCTTAACTACCACAACATTACACTGCCTCACCACACAATATATCACTGATTCACCCACCCCGACAAATCAACAGTGACTTGCAAGATACATATTCATTGTTGTATTTGAAAGAGAAAGCTAGAGGCAGAGCTTTTACCACTGTAGCTCGACATCGTCAGGGAATCAGACGCAGTCTCATTATCTAAGACACAATACCAATTTATTTTCAGGCTTAAGGCTACACGAACTCTCCTCCAACGATTCTTTCTTTTTTCTTTCCCTTATGTGTTCACGTTTCTTTTACTTTACTACATGTTGGTCTATTTAAAGATATACACATACAGAAAAGAATTTGATGATCTTCACATGCTACAACAGAACAAAAGAGGGATTAATACAAAACATGCACCCCCTTATAAAAGAATATACAGTGTAATGATGTTGTATAGACACAAATAAGAATAAACATGGAGGGCAAAAGTTCTAGACACAACTGTAGAATATCATTAAATTTCAGTGAGTACATCAACAGCCTCTAACCAGATAAAAATGAGTCACTTCAGCAATATTACACTCAGATTCATATTGTTATACTGAACAGCATGGCTATGATTTGGTTGTAGGTACTAGGCCACAGAGGGAGTACCAAAGATAATCACAAACTGTGCCAGTCACAAACCTTGGGTGTGAAATTACTTTTATATAACAGTGAACAGTAATAAGTGACAACAGACTATGATTTGTTTTATTATTTCTTCTATTTAATCATGCATTTGGCTCCACCAACACAAAAAGTTCTGGAACTGGACAAACCACAAAGCAACACATCAGTGTGTATTAGTTACCAAAATCCTTATATTCTGTGTCGCCTTCATTTATCTGTTTCCTTTCACTGCGCCAACAGTGAAATAAGAGTCACTTTGGAGAAATGTTTAATTCTGTACAACAGCTCATAAGTAGCTTTTAGATTTGGAGAAATTTTATGTTTATAGTTTTTTATGTTCCATGAGTATTTTGTATGTGCACAACATTTATCACCAAATTCAGTAAGTGGGAACATTCATCTTGTTACGATCTACATTTTTTACAGTCTTGAATTGATGTCCATGAATATAGTTTCTTAATGTTTCACAAAACACAGGGTGATTTATGTGCAGTCCCAGAAGCTCTAAATTCAGTCCAAGCACTAATGAAATGGCTTTTGTCTAAACAAATTACTTGACTGAACATGAAACCAACATGGAAGAATCAAAACCTGCAGTTTCTCAAATGTCTACTTGAGGTTGGCCCCAAAATCAAGTAAATCACCACTAAAGACATGCAAGTATGCAACCATGTTCTTAAAGAAAACTTTATAGACCCATAGTATAACAATCATTCTCAACCATCTCTTGTGTGTGGTGGTGAATTTACCTGCGGAGTCCCCACCTTCTGCTTTTATTTTCTATTTTCTTCTTGTTTTTATGTTTGACATTTCTGGAGGTTGACCTTCAGACAGTGAGTTTGCATCTCCAGCTCATAACAGCACCATAAAGGTTGTGTAGGAGGGACAATATAAAGCCACAGACTGTATATAATTAGCAGATAGAGGGACTATAATGTCAACTGCTGGTTTCCATACAGCCATCCTGAAGTCCAATGTGGCAGACATCAGTGCCTTATATTTGCCATCAGAGCTAAGTCACAAAGGAAAAAACCATTGAGGGACAGCCTTATCACTCAAAGGGTTCCAATTACACAGATGGGATATGAATAACTACTGGGAGTGAAAAAATACTGACTTAGAATTTTTAGAGAGAAGTTCAATGGAAGTCTATGGCTGACGGTGGTTTTTGGAGCCAGTCTGAGCCAACAATTTTAAGATACTTCCATATTAGCTCTCTTCTCTGTCTGCTCTTCTCACTTACTACACAGTTCTGTCTGAGAGATAAAATCCTGGGCAAAGCACACACATACAAAGGCATTATTATTATTATTTATTTATTTATTTATTTATTTATTATTATTATTTTGCAAAGCTGTTCATTCTCCTCATTCAGTCTACAGCTCCCTTGACCACTGTTCTCTCTAGCTATGGGGGCAGCCATGGCTCAGGAGGTAGAGCGGGTCATCCAATAACTGAAGGGTTGGCAGTTTGAATCCTGCTCTGTCCTAGTCATGTATCCTTGGGCAAGACACTTCATCCACCTTGCCTCCAGTGTCACTCACACTGGTGCATGAATGTGTGTGAATGTTCGGTGGTGGTCATAGGGGCTATTTGGCACAAAATAACAGCCACGCTTCCGTCAGCCTGCCCCAGGGCAGCTGTGGCTACAAACATAGTTAACCACCTCCAGAGTGTGAATGTGAGAGTGAATGAATAATGGATCAATAATGTAAACCACTGTGGGTGCCTTGAAAAGCACTATAAAAATCTAATCCATTATTATCCCATCCATTCATTTTCTGAACCCGCTTTATCCTCACTAGGGTCACGGGGGTCGCTGGAGCCTATCCCAGCCACTTAA
>JAPQRP010000024.1:17522233-17533413 GCA_037367295.1 Apogon hyalosoma | reverse complement strand
CTGCAAGGGGTAGGGGTTGAAACATTCCCCTATGAAATGGGACAACCCTTCCAGACCTGTTACATCATCAGTTGTCTCTGTGACCTGCCGTTTTACAAAAAACAGATGCGGAAGTTGACAGTAAATATAGCAGTAGGTTAATCCACGACAGCCCACAAAACTGCACCGTGGTCGGTCGAGGAGATTCAGTCCTTGATGGCCGACTTAAAAATTCAGATGAGACAACATGCAACGAGCGAGTTTATCAACAACTGAGCAGACGACACGGAAGTAACGCACCACACTGCCATGACCAACAGGTACTCTGTTAGAAGCTTTGTTCCCAACAGTATTCACCATGCACACACCAGCAGCTGTAAGCATCTCGGCTCCATGGGCTTTGGTCATCTTTTTGCGGCTATCAACTGTAAACTGCAGAAATGTGATCTATTACACATTAAAACAGCATTAACGGTCGATCAAATGATGAAGTTGTTTACAAAGAAAATCTGTACACTTGTTGGTTTCTTTCGTCACTGCTGCACTTTTTTGCTGTTTACCTTCATCTTGCCAATGATTCAAACGGAATTATGGGAGATTTCTCCTACCCCTCCGTTCGTAGTGTGGTCCTGGAAAATCTCTGTTTCGAGGGTTATACAGCCCTCTGCCTCAGCCCTTCCCCTCCATCTAATTGAGAATAGTACAGTACCCCTTTACATGTACATGCAAACAGAGGGGTAGGGGTAAGGGGGAGGGCCAAGGGGTGAATTGGGATTCAGCCTTTGAGCTGGTAAATACCAGACTCTTAATGTGGACACATGATGATGTGGAAAATTCATTTTACTCACACTGAAGTCCATTGTTTCAGTGATTTGGAATTTGCACCTATTGTGCTTTTTTTTTTTTTTTTTTTTTTTTTTGTATTTTCAGACACTACACTTGACTTGATAACTAAGAAGTTATTTCCAATGTTTTTTTCTTCTTACTTGAGAAGTAATATAAATGTATATATAAATATGTATAGGTTAAATGTATATAAACAAATGTACTGAACAATCCAGATAATTGGTAAATCTAAAGAAATAGTTATGAAATATTTAATAAATCTGACTAAATCTAACAGTTATTTACAACACATTAGATTCTGTTTTTACATTATAGTTTAACTAGTGTGTTGACCCGTGGGGAACTACAGGTTCTAGATGGTAGATAATAAACTAACCTCTGATCCAGTTCATTCCTTTACTTTCTTGGTAAATTCCACTGGCATTTTCAGTTGAATAACCTCTCAACTGGCATGTCTGTTTCTGCACATGAAATTTGACACCACAGCAACATGGTCCTATTGTTTATCTGTTGCTAGGTAACCCACTTCAATTCTATGATTCTATGATTCTGGGCAAGGCTATTGTAAGGCTATTGTATTCCAAATTTACTAATATCTCCCAAAATACTGGTCCTATCAACTTACTATTTTCGCTGGTCTCTTCCTTGACCAAAAACACATGAGTATGCCAAACTACAGCAGTCAGCTCTTTCTGGATTTTGTGTGATGCCTGACACACACAGAGTCCACTTCCCTTACATAATATGCATGTTTTAGATCTCCAAATCTGTTCACTAATATTAGATGTTGTCTTGTTGCAACTAAAGATCATATCCTACAGTGTACTTGCTCCCTAAAAATGCCAACAGTCTCAGCACATTTTGGCAAATATTACTGTAGTTATTGATGCAAAGCCAGAATTGATAGAGCATATGTGTGACCAGATACTGAAGTAAAATACTTTACGAAATCTACCAAATGCAGCAGTGGCCTCTGTGACAAACAGGCCAAGAGATAAGAAACACATGATGTGTGTTTACTCACCAAGGACAGGGTCAAAGTCAAACATGCACATGGACACACGTGGTTACACATGCGCACATTATACACAGGCATTAACCCCCCACACCACCCAAACACACACACAAACACACACACACACAGAGCGTGGATCTATTAATAAAAACATTGATTGCAGACTGTGGTTCATCAGTACTTTTTCCAGCCTGTTGTGAGTGAAACTCTTAAACCAATTTGGCTGGTGAGCCCAACTTACTTGTTCCAAATCCAAATTTTTAAAGCATTTGTAAAAGAGGTTTTCTTTTAACATTAATTTGATACTTTGTTGTGTTCAAACAGCGAACGTGAGCTTTTTCTTCTGACAGACAAACTAATGAGATGTGTTTTCTCCAGATATTCTTCAGAACAAGCGCTAAACCATGTTCCAGTGACATTTAAGGCTTGACAAATGTTTTCTTTCTATTATTTATTTCAACATAACATATTATTTTTTATGTTTTTGTCCTCAAGTACACTTCCCTGCTCATGTTTGTTGAAAATGATTGTACTTACTGTGCAAATGTTTGTGTAATCCAAAGTTAAGAAACAATTTGACATGACTTTAGTTCTCTAGAACAGCATAAAATGTAGAACATGTTTAAAGAAGCTTTCTCTCACTGTATAGTGGTGATAATAAAGAGGAATAAAAAGACATTATCACTTGACCTCAATGAAAAAATAGACATATATCATAATTTATATATATTATACATAAATTGTATGTATTATATGTAATACATAAAGACCCAGTGCTACTTTTGTAGCAGTTCCCAAAATTATTGTTTTCTCTGTATTTAACATTTGCCAAGTGATTTAACGCCATTTATTATAAAATAATCCTCTGAATTGGCATTTACCCAGTGAAAATCAGGAAGTTCCCAATATTTAATGTACTGATTATATAGATGTCCATAAAAACTCAGATTAAAGTTATGTCAAAAACAGAGAAAACTGAAGAAAAAGTGACTTTTTCAGTAAAATACATCATTTACTGAATGTAAAAGTTTTTACATCCACCGTCATTTGTCCAACTCTGCGGTTTTTACTGGTGAATTAAAGTTGTAGAAAATGACTGTGTTTCCACGGTAACTACAGAGCCTCTGAACATCCAAATGGGTCATATCTGATGACCATGAAAAGATGATAAACTGCATTTTACACCAATTATTTACATGTATTGGTAGGATTAGCGGATCAACAGGTATTAAACAATTTAGATCAGTAGATGCTTTTGGTCGACAGTAGATGTTTGTGTCTTTATGGGATATGGTCAAAACCAGAGGAACCATTTCATGAGACTGTGACCAAAATCCCATCATGTACAGTGTTGACAGAAATATGGGACATACTTTAAGGAAATGCAAAATGATAGTAAATATGAATGAAAATTCACTGCTCTTAGTTTTCAAGGGATTTTTCACTCTGTTTTTTTTTTTTATTTGATAAGTTGTTTTTTTTTCACTGTTTGTTTTCAAATTGAAATGATAATTTCTTGTGTGCGGACAAATCATTTTGTGGATCATGGGCTAACATAAAATTCATTAAATAAAAAAAAATATATGGAAAAAAGGCTACATTTGTACAAAAGACCCTTAGGAGATCAACTCTGACTATTTTTTATTATGAAAATATTATTAATTTTCAACGGAATTAGCACTTTTCTGAGTGGAACATGTTTTTTCCAAAGTCTCAAGAATTAGTGGTTCACAGAATTTCAGCTGCAATAAGAGTGGAATGTAACACTAGAGCCCCTTTTACACAGCACTTCTGTTGTGGGAATATTTCGCCTTTGTTATGGAATGAAGTCTGTGTAAACAAAGTGGTGGGATCATTTGGTTCCACCTCTGTCACAGCTCTGTAACGCCTCTGGAGGTAGTAACGGAGCTGTGATAAAGGTGGAATCATGATTCCAGAATGCTATGTAAAAGGAACACCTCTTGTTCCGCAACCAAGGTGTGATGTTTCGATGATGTATTGCATGTGTGACCCCTGTGGGGGGGGGAGGGTTTATAAATGCGCGTGAGATGTGTACAGTAAACAAACATATTAACACGATCAGAAAGATGTCAAACTGGGGAGACGCTGAGATGTCAGCTGTTGTCACTTCGGGTGGAGGACTCTATCCATGCTAACATTTGTGGAAGGGTGAAAGACAGGTCGACTCTGGAGAGATTATCAACACCGCTATGCTCGGGGTATTTCCGACGCGACATGATACGTCACACTATAGGTGCTGCATCACTGCCCCTTTGATTCCAAAATGCAGGTCCAGTGTGTAAAAGTCCAGTCTGTCTCACCTCTGTTACTTCTTTGGCTGTGGAAATCGGTCAAAGGTGGAAAAAAGGTGGGATCACCATCTCACCTTTTTTCCAGGATCTCTGTATAAAAGTGGCTTTTAACAAAGTAAATTCTATGAAGCTTTTAAAACAACCACATAATTCAGGTTCAGCGGTGATCATCACATGGCAGATAGAGTTACTGACAATCTGAAACCCGGACCTGTCTGGACCTGCTCGCCACCCCTCAGGTTTGTACTTTGCAGGTATGCAGGCGTCAACATGAGCCAACATGAATATTCCTCCTTCCTCTCCCTCCCAGCCTTGCTCATTTCATCTTCCCCCTCTCTCTCCCTCCCTCTGCTTTTGCTCCCTTTCCAGATCTCCTCTCATTATGCTCTTGAAGTGGCGCGTTGCTGGAGAGAGTGCTGCGCTGGTACTTTATATAACTGTGAAAAGGAGCTGAGGGAGTACAGAGAATCACAGTACAGTACCACTCACAGTGGGAGGACAGTGGTCACATAAGTGGTGCAGCAGCAGCAGCAGCAGCCATAGCAGCTATTTACTGTAATTATTTGAACCCATTAAAGGAGCCGGCTGCAGGACTCTGGGGTTGTTTGTCGATGTCATTACTGTAGCCAATGTAATTTATCTGTAAGAGTTCAGCCTTGTCAATCACGTCAGAGAGCACAGCCTGTCATTAAAAGACCGTGAAAGCAGGACCATTACTCAAATAAGTCAGCGTTGCATACAGCGGAGTTGAAAAGCACCATATTTTAAAGCAAAGCTGCCATCATTATGTTCACAGTAACAACTGAAAAAGATTTAGTAGCACTTTATACCTATTGTTAATGATTTCAGTTTCAGATTCTGCTCAGATGCCCAACGGCTTCTCTACAACGGTACATATTTTATCTCAAACAGGTTGACACTTGCAGTTTTCTCTGAAGAGGAAGCGTTAAAATCATAAATATCTCTGCTGCAACCTTTTGTTCAACCCTGAGACTGTCTGTCACATCTGACAGAAATGATTAAATGTGTTCATTTTAGTTGATGCAGGTTTCATGATCAGTAATGTTTTCTAAAAGCTAGACTTTTATCCTGGATGTGTAGAGTGTTTTTAGCTAATTAGAAAGTTTAGTAACCTGATAGTCTAAGACAGGGGTTATTGTTTAATCAAAAATTACCGACAAAAAACATGTTTGATTGGGTTAATACGTAAGTGCTGCTTGATGATAATTAGGAAAATGTCATATTTGAATAAAAGATAACGTGGCATTTCCAACACCATTTTTTCTATAAACAGCATCTGTTTAGCATCTTTCATTCTGAAAGATGCCACTTGTGACAAATCCACAGACGATCATCTGACTGTCATTTATATGGAAAGATTCACACAAAATTTTGGGTTTACAGTTTAACAGTCTTAGTCTTATCTTGCATCAGCTTTATTTATAACAGGTGACGTCAAACAAGAACCTCATATAAACCCTGTGTTCACACTCAGGAGTGACTAACTGGTGAACACAGAAAAAACATTTAGCAGACACACGATTAGGTATTTTGTCAGGAGTTATGGAAATGAAGATGGAGATGATAGACTGAATGATATATGAGCAATAGATAATATTTCAAAGTTGTGCTAAAAATGTATTTATGTAGCTTAAAGGTTGAGGAAAGTCTTTGGTTTCAGGCTTTAACATGAGACGTGATGGGTAACTTTGCTAAATTTCCGCAAACAACCAGTGACTGAATGATATGTTATGAACTATCTTTGCAGTTAGGCTTGATTTATTATCAAGTCATTATAACTTTTTTTGTGCTACAAATTTTTGTGTGTAAAAATGCTGTAAAATACTAGCTTATTTTAATGTGAAAGAACATGTAGCATTTGCAAAGACACCAGGTATAAGTAATTATTAGCATTTATAAATGAGTGCTTCTATGAAACTGGATTCATTTTGGTATCTGGCAGTTTTCCAGCTTTTTAGACCCAATAATACAAGAGAAATTTAGACATATTTTCCCCTAGGATGTACCTCATGATGACCTCAGATAAATGCAAAAAAATACATATACTCTTCCTCTGAGCCATCCCAAAATGAATGAATTTTTAATAAAATATTGGGGCCAAAAATAGGACCAAAACAGGGAAATGAAAATCTACCTGTGCCAGTGCATTTGATCTGGAACACATGGCTGTTAATGGTCTCATATTTACAGCTATAAATACAGACACTGTGTTAAATTTGATGATCCTAGTGGTTTTAATAATCCAGACATGTGGGTTAGGGTTAGGAACCTGCCCATTTAAACATAAATATATCATGAGTGATTTTACAACAGCAGTCATTTTTGTGAAACACTCTGCCTTGCATAATTAGTTCAATTCCTAAAATGTACCCGAGAGAATAAAAAGATATTCAAAAAAAATAGTAGTGTGTAATTTTCGTGTCCTTTTTACCATGTTACATGCGGATTTTTGTAGAAAAAATAATATTAAAAACATATAAAAACGTGTTTTATCTGAAAGATAGTTTCTCTTTTGTCTCAGTAAATTTTTTTTTTTTTAAAATAGACCCAAAGTGCTTCCAAACTTGCTTCATAACATTAGTCTAGTCTGGTTTGAATTTTTAGTCCCTCTGTCCTGTTTTTAGGGACTAGTTTCATAGAAGAACCTAAATACAATGTCATATGTTAGACTGAATCCTTTCTGGTGTTTCTTTTCCTATTAAAAGGCAAAAAGTCTGTTATCTGTGAACAATGACTCAACTTCCCCTGTCTTAAGTAAATCACCTTCTGTAATGAGCCAGACGTTTCCTGATCAGTATGTAAAATGCAGTCGAATAACTCCGTTAAATGTTCCAGTTGGAGAGAACTTTTAATTATTTCAAATTAGAGTGAAAAACATTTCCTGCGTTACATAAACTGTCATGATGGCGATGATGGGTATGAGGGAAAGCATGTCATCAAGTTGCCAGGAAACTAGAAAGTGATCAGTCAGTGGTGTCTGTCATGTTGTCCCCCGCTTGTCAAAGTTTAATTTCCGCTGTCACTGTAATATCCTGTGTGGATTACCTTTAGGTGTGTGTCTGTGATGGTACAACTGTGGAGGTGAAGTCAAAGCAGGGCTGAGGGAGAGCTGTTGTTGAACGAGGTAACACCGGAGGAGAAGAGGAGACAAAAACGGGGAGATATTTATAGCCGACTCAGCTCAGCTCAGCTCAGCTCACTGTGCTGCCTTTAAGACACTTTTTCTTCACAAAGCCTCCTTTTCACATCCTCACTTTGCAGATTCCCTTTGTCTGCCTCACCGCCGTCTCTAATGCACGTGCTCCATTACTACCCGTTAAGTGAGGGGCTATAGAAAAGCAGGAAAGGTTATCTGTGAGCACAGTTAATGGACATGCGGATCCATCGAATTTGAAGCAGCAGAATCATGAACCGTATTTTAATGATTATTTAACCCATAAAGACCCAAACAGCCACCTGTGACTAGAACAGGGGTCTCAAACATACGGCCCGGGGGCTAAATGCAGCCCGGCAAAGTCAAAGTCAAGGCTGTCGAGCTGATTTTAGTTCAGGTTCCACATATAGACCAATATGATCTACAGTAAAATAACAACATAAAAACCTACAAAAAATAATGACTCCATATTTTCTTCTCGGTTTGATGTGAAAAAAATACTATAACATTATGCCTATAAATAATGACAACTTCAAATGTTTGTCTTTGTTTTCGTGCAAAAATAACATTAAATTATGAAATATTTACATTTACAAACTATCCTATAACAATAAAATGTGAATAACCCAAACGCATATGAACAACCTGAAATGTCTAAAGAAAATTAAGCACAGTTTTAACAATTTTCTGCCTGTTACTAAGTGTTTAGTGTCTTTGTAGATCTGATCCATAATATGCACATGTAGACATAATAAGTTGAGGCATAATATTGTTAAAACTGCACTTATTTTTTTTAAGAAATTTCTTTTTTTTTTTTTTTTTCAGGTTATTCACATTTATTTTGTTTGGATAGTTTTTAAAAGTAAGTATTTTTATAATTTGATGGGGTTTTTTTAACACGAAAACAAAGACAAAAATCTGGAGTTGTCATTATTTGTAGGTTATTATGCTATTATTTTACTGGACCAGCCCACTGGAGATCAAATCGGGCTGAATGTGGCCCCTGAAAGAAAATGAGTTTGAGACCCCTGGACTAGAAGTATATTGATCTAAACCGTTCAATAACTGTTGATCCACTAATCCTATCAATACATGTAAATAATTGGTGTAAAATACAGTTTTTCATGTTTCATGGTCATCAGATATGACCCGTTTGGACGTTCAGAGGCTCCATCATGAATGTGGAAACACTGTCATCTTCTACAAAATTGATTCACCAGTAAAACTGATGGTGTTGGATCAATGACAGTGGTTAGAGACACTGGGTTTATGTTCAGTTAATGATAGATTTAGCTGAAAAAGATGCTTTTTTTTTTCAGTTTTCTATTTATGCTATAATAACCCTCAACTTTAATCTGAGCTTTAATGAACATCTACATGAACAGTGAATTAAATATAGGAAAATACATGATTTTGACTGAAATAATGCAAAACACAGAGGGTAATATTACAATAAATGGTTATAAATCCCTTCTGAAGGGTTATATTTAGAGGAAACAATCATATTGAATTGCCACAAACAGTAGCACTGGGTTTTTATGGGTTAAAATTGACACTGTGCCGATTTTGCTCTGGAATGACACCTGTATATTAAACTGAAGCAGCTGAGGTGGCAGTTCTGTGGTTGATGGCAGAGCTTCACTTTAACAGAATAGAATGAGCAGTCAAAAACCTTCAAAACCAAACTAAAGACACAAAAACACAAACCCGGATTTCACGTGAGATCATGAAAGATGAGGGGAAAACCATTGAACACTATACCCCTGCTTTCAGAAGCCTTTCAGCATTCAGATTTCACGTGCAGCCAAATTTAGAGCAGATTAACAGATTAATTATTGGCTGTGTTATCAAAGAAAAACAGTAATCTGATATACATGACATCTCTTTCTCAAATCAGCGATAATTGCTGAATGTCTTGCAAAGTAAGACAACTTATTTGTCAGTCCATCGTTGAATCATTGTGTGTTGTATAGAGAATAACAGTCAAACGTATTAAAGAAAAAAATATTCAATATTTATTTGCAGTATAAACATGTCTTGTGTTGTTTCCATATACTGTACAATACATAGGGTCAATCGTATTTCCTTCAGTAGACAGAAAAGTGAACTGCCCTGGTTAACATGCCTCGTTTTTATACACAGACAGATTGCATCTTTTTTAAAAACTGTTTACAGCACAATACAAAACAGCTATTCAACATGTGTTTGAAGCTGTAACATGATGCAAGATGCATTGTCAAAAAAATCCCTGAAAAATTCCTCACTGAGGTAACATTTTTAAATCATTCACTTCTTCTTTCACTTTGTTTTAGCGCCGCCTCCTCCTCCTCTGTTCTCCCTATTCCCTCATTCATGGTATTCCCTCCCGAGCACATTCTTACCAAAGTGTAGCTACAAGTTTAAGGACACAGAAACTGTCGTTCCCATGATCTGGCAAATTTACAAACAGAGAAAAAGACTTGATTTCTCTTTCATTATTACAAAGACACAAAAACACAAGAAAGCAGCTTGAAACAAACCTTTTTCTTTTAAATAGAAAAGCTCCGTACTGAAATATATTTCAATCCTAGGGTGTGAGTGATCAAGTCCTCAACATTTCCTTATTGTAGGTGGGATATGACTCCAGATGAGGGAAGTCCATTCAAGCATGGTTTCATTTTCATCTCTGATGCTATAATAGGAGAGGAACTTTTGCATATAAATTCATAACATATATATACGTAGATATATATTCATATTGAAAGGCCACAGGAATAGCATAGAGCACATTATATCAAAACAAGACGGAAAAACACCTTGTAATTGTATAAGCTGGGTGGTGTATTCATCTATTGTGAAACATAACTGGCATGCTGAAACACAGCTCTGGCTGTGTGAAGCAGTGTGTGTCTGTGTGTGTATATCCGTGTGCATGTATGTATGTGTGTGTGCATATATGTGTCATTGAGGGCCTCTTTTGCGTTGGTACGGGGCACGACGGCCCTACATTTTGGACACCCCAGGTGAAATGTTACTTCAGTCCACAAGCCATATCGAGCTGGATCTTGTATAATTATAGAGAATAGATACAGTATAGTACAAAAGAAGAAGAAGAATTTAAAAATTTTGGATCTACAAAATACTGCAAAAATGTTTTGATATATTGCAGAGTAACAAAGAGGACCTCGTGTGACCCGTTACGGCACAAGACAGCTCGCTGTCTGTTATCGCCGTGTTCTGATTCAAATAACAGATAACAAACATTTCTCTTTTTTAAACACATTTTTCTGAAGTGAGTTACAAAGAGTATTGAACAGTCAGCATTAGAAACAAGTTAGAAAGATTATATAAGGCCAGCTATAACCAACCCTGCTCAGATTCAACTGCTTTCCCTCAGAAACCCAAGTCTTTGTTTCTGTTTTGACCCCGTCCATATCACTGCTTTGAACACGATTCCTCGAATTCGCTATAAACATTGTGTCTCGTCGACCTACAGACTTAAGTGCTGCCAATGCTAGATTGTTATTCCACCTATAAGAACATTAGAAAACATTAGAAAAGACACGACAACTACTACAACTTAAACGTGTTTTTGGAGTCGCAGCTGTTGTTGCATGTATTTTTCTACATTTTTCACATGTTTTCAAAGTGCCTCTGATGCGGACAGGGTCTTAGAAACTCCTTGGCCACATGCTGTGCACCGCTGTGTTCAGCAGCAACAGCAATTAAAAAAAACAGTCCTCATCGAACATCTTCCCACTCAGTAAAGCAAAATTCAACCCATGGTTACATCTACTGTTAGAGAGCATACAGTACCACAGCATGCTCAGGTATACAAAATAATATAGATCTGTTTACTATTAGCTCTATAATA
>JAPQRP010000024.1:17501325-17522119 GCA_037367295.1 Apogon hyalosoma | reverse complement strand
ATGTTTGTGTTTAATATATCTTTCATATAATATACCCAAGGCTTGAGGGTGAATCAACTCAGACAAAATTTTCTTTGACAAAATGGGGATCCCTTTGCAGAAACACTTTGCTTCTGTTTTGTCCAATTAAGCCATTGAAGTAGTTAAGTGCAGTCTGTAGCTGAGGTCAGTCCCAGGTTACAACAATTACCATCATTTTTGATTTTCCTTTCTGTCTACAATCATTTTACCATGGAGAATTACCTAACATAGACAACAAAGAAAAAAACTTCCTCTTGCAGTTTTGGTAATACTAGTGTTTCAGTGCTTTCCTCAGTGTTGCTAAGCTACCTTAAAGAGTTGCTAAGAGATGTTAACACTGCCTTAATTTTCCTAATACGAACCCCAAACTGTAAAGTCTAGTGGTAGTTGTTAGAGACAGTGAGATACTATTTTGTAAGATCTTGCTGGGATGAAAGAACTAAGACAGTTTACAAAAACAAAATAACAACGTAATCCAAAGAGCTGGTGGTATAAAGTGGAACATCTTGTTAGGCAACAGTCACATGGGGAAGGAAGTAGGAACTGGGAAGTGAACTTTTGCAAACAGTTGGCCAAATGTCAAGTCTGCTGTAGTATCTTCACACTCACCTAGCTACAACCCCATCCTCTAGGCCTACATCTGTCTGTCTGTCTGTCTGTCCTCCCCATAACCCCTGTCTAACCCTGGTCCTCTGCCCAGGGCCCAGTTCCTGCTCTCTCCCCACCGCGCTGTGCAGCTGTTCGGACTCGTCGCAGCCTGGGACTGGCCTCTCCTCTCCACTCCTCTCCTCTGAATGTCTCTTTATCTGCCTGCTTCCAGCACTGGTTTCAAGTGCCAAGAAGTCAATGGCTACACCACTGTGCAAACTGCATTAGGTCATTACAAACCTAAAACAAGAGAAACAAAAACGAAACAAAAGCGGGAAAAAAAAAAAAGACGACTAGAAATATCACAACGTTCTTCTTTGTTGGTGTCACCACACCCATTCCCCTTCTTTAGTTGTACAATCTTAAACCATTACTGGATTGGATCACTTTGTTTTTGGACAAAGATAAGATGTCTATGTGTATATATTTATATAAGGTATAGATTTGTGCGTAAATGTACACAAAAATATACAAAAATGCATATAGACATACTGAATTTGTTAAGGACTGCCCATACATTTTCTGCTATGTACGTTAACATACATACAGTACATACAGTACAAACATACATACTTTGTTTAGGTGTGTGTGTGTTAATTCCTTGGTTTTTAAAAACTCTACATTCAGTAGAGTGACACTTTCTATGAGTAAATCCTCGATTCTCCACTTGGCACCAGTCAGCTCAGCTCAAGAGCCGAGACAGAAAGACAGAGGATGTTGTCATCTCATAAATCAAGCACTGTAGTAGATTTCCTGTGTTCCTATCTTTGTATAAAGCTGTCTGTCTTGCTGCCCTCAGTTTCTTAGTCAGTTGAATTCCCTCTGGTCTTCGTTACAAGACAAATTGATTAGGGCTCTTTCAGAAAATCAGTCAACTCTGATGGACCACCATTGTGACCTCACCCGTCAGTTCCCCTCTGGGTTAAAAAAAACAAAAAAACAAAACCTCCCCTTCCCCTTTCACTTGGCATCTGAGACCTCCCTCTCTCCTCAATACTGTTCTGTGGCCAGGCTCTCAGACAACGAGCCTCAGGAGGCTAAAACATTCATTAAAACTGGCTGCTTCCTTCCAGTGCAGCCATTTGTTACCGTGGTAACAACACCACCTTGACCCCAGATGGGAAGGCCCCCCTTAATTTTCATGTAGACTCCAGTGTGTCCAGCTGAAACACGTTGTGATTGGTCGGGGTGGTGAAGAAGAGCTGGTCATGTGTTGGGGATGACGTGTGGTTGTCACAGGGACTGTTGAGGCCCAGCGTCCTCTCAAAGTCCAGGAGCTGGCCCATGAAGTTGAAGTTTGGGGAAATGTTTGACTTTTTTCGTTTGACAAAGTCGTAGGCATCGTTGAGTGACAGATTGAGCTTCTGCATCAGGTAGGCCACGGTGACGGTTACGGAGCGGCTGATCCCGGCCAGGCAGTGGACCAGGATGCCACACTTTTTAGAGCGAGCCTCATCTGAGGGAGGACAGAGGAGGGCGGAGAGTAAAGAGAATGAAAAGAAAACAGGGAAAGGAGACCAGAAAAGAGAACATGAGGCAGAGAAACAGATTTCTGTCAAACTCTGCATTAGATTCAACATGTATTTAACTCATACAGTTCATACAGTATCTTCAGATGGATCTAAAATCTTACTGAGGTTTGTTTCTAAAGAGGTGTCATTTTCTTTTTCAACAAGACTCATATGGGGACAAGCCACTTAAATTAAAGCATGGTGGTCAAATACAGACTTTTATTACATGGTTTTGTTCAATAATGAGTCGTGATTGACCAGTGACAGCATTCAGTGGTCACACACTGTTGCAGTGGCCACGTTTACATCAACAAAATCATATTGGAATCAATAGTTTTTGTCAGTCTATCACTTTTTTTGCAAGCTGCTGCATAATACTGAATTGATTATTAGCGCAAAATATACCCAAACAGTGATTCACAACCCTAATAATCAGCCCATAGTGACCATTACCCTTAACACACTGTTATATGATATAGCGTTAGTCTCATACCATAATTGTAAAAGCTGTGGGAGACTTTCATCACCAATTTTTCATAAAATCTGTAAAACCTGAGTCATAGCCTAAGTATCGCGAATCCGTCAGTCTGTCTGTAATTACTCACCTGAATGTATTCCCTCACTGTGAACAATTTCGAAGTGTACTCCACCAGAAACAATCCATTTGGTTACCAACAGAACCGGTAAGTCAGTCGGGCATCTTCGGAATTTTGTCGCGATGTGCATTGTGGGAAGTGGAGCTCCAGCCGTTTCCGCCTCATGCTTGTTGCATGGTTGCAGCTGCTGATGCCAGTGCCAGTGCATATCACGAAAAATTTCCAAAAATGCCTGAATTACCTACCGGCTCTGTTTGTAAACAAATTGTTTGTTTATGGTGGAGTACACTTTGAAATTGTTCAGAGATTTTGGTGAATAATCATGAAAAGACTAATGGATTCATACATGATACTTAGGCTATGACTCGGGGTTTACAGGTTTGATGATAAATTGGTGACGAAAGTCTCCCGCAGCTTTAAAGTCATATTTTTGGCCAAATTGTGATATCAGAGTAACTTTACTCTCCTAACAGTGCTAATATATTTTTCATCACTGGCTATGACCTGAAAAAAATATGACTAAGGCAATTATGTTTTGAGGGTAACGACATCCAGAAAACTGATGCCATGCAAAATCTGATTAACATCAAACTAAAGCTCAAAGCAGTGTTCTGTGTTATACAATACTGTTGAGCATTCTTTTTTAAGTACCCGCAGTGAAGTTCTAGAGATATAGAATAAAAACAACATAAGATACTCTAAACAGTTGATTAATCGGTTACCGTTGTGCTTAAATTTACTTGATAAATATATAATCTGATAGTGAAGTTTCACAAAGCAACTAATGAAAGGTATTACCTTGGTCTCTGAGATTAATTCTGATCAATCATTTTTACCAGTTTCTAGCATAATGACACTCTACATTGCTTAATATAAAAAAATAATCTGTTTTATAAAGAGAATAACCAGTCAGATTCATATATGCAGGTAATAGGACAGTAGGACTTGACTGAAAGCTGATAAACAGTGTTCCTCATGATTCAAAATCTTCAATAGTGATCTTTTCTCATTAATAATTTGTGTTGTATTACTTCATCCAGGAGCCATTTTTCTCAATGGCAGCACAAAGTCTTAAATGAGAACAAAAGGGGTTGTTTCATTCTGCTTTCGAGCTCTCACTCAAAAGGAAAAACCTGAATAAGAAAACACCATGCATTATTTACAGGCTATATCCTTCCACCTTCTCTCAGCTGCAAGGCCGTACACTTGCTTCACTACAGCCCATTAAAGCTGAGAGTTAAGTGCTCCTTTGCTTCCTCCTCTCTCCTTTATCTCGTTCTGCCTCTCACTCTTACTGCCTACATCTCTTGTTGTAGGATTGAGGTCAGTTGGCTTCGCTG
The DNA here is from genome assembly GCA_037367295.1 of Apogon hyalosoma. NCBI lineage: Eukaryota > Metazoa > Chordata > Actinopteri > Kurtiformes > Apogonidae > Apogon > Apogon hyalosoma. The sequence continues at coordinate 17,518,003 of JAPQRP010000024.1, read as the reverse complement.
CCAAGAGGATGCCAAATTAAATTTATATGTGATGTGTGCACGCGTTCCACAATAAAAGGGGCCAAAAATCCTCATCAGCATACCCAGACTGAACTCTACAGCGCTCACAAGTTGAATAAGTGGTCATGTAAACCTCAGCAGTTACTCCGCACTGAACTTTACCTCAGTGCGTACAGCATTACATCACGTTACTGCTGTTTTAAACAACGTAAGAGCTGCTGCTATGAATCAAATCCTCGCCTCTGTCCATTCTCTAGAAGATAAATCTTGCAAAATAATAATTTGGGATATTATAGGAAACTTTCCACAACTCGAGCTTGTTTCCTTTCCCATAATTACCCTGCTGTTACAGAAAAGATCGTCAGTAATCCCTGCACATTACAACTACTCCGCCTGCATCGTTTAACATCAGCGTGACCTAAATCTGCCATGACCCTTGGCTCTGGCATATGCCACATTTCCTCCTACCTAAGCAGTAACATCAGTGTGAAAAAAAGAAAAATGTCAGCGGTTTGAATAAGATACCACAGTGCCTCACGACTCATCTAATCAGTCACAACATCAGTCTGTTCAATTATGTAACCGCAAAAAAAGGCTGCATTTAATTAACTAAAAATGTCTCACATGCTGGCTTGAACATGCAAATCTATTGTGTGTTTGTGTGGAGACTGCTCATTCTCCATCCACCTAAAAGAGATGACAAATCACTCTCTGTTCAGGCTGTGGAGCATGTGCTGTGCATGGTCACATGACTGTCCGGTTTGGCAATATTTTGGATTGAAGCTCAGGGACATCGAGCACAAAGAGATACTGTTGAAAACATGCAAAGTTACTGCTGATCTGATCACACAACAAACACAACAAATGTGTCGGAGCGCCTTTAACAGCAGAAGCAATGCGTGTCTTTTCCTCACGAAGCAGAATGATTATTACACCACTTTCACAGTATTTTATCACCAATATTTGACACTTCAATAATCAGCGGAATATGACCAAACTATGGAATAAACACAAACCCTTGATATCCTCAGAGGCCTTTTTTCTCTGGGAACTGTCAGAAGGAATCAGAGGAATCTTAGGAAATACTAAAAATGCGGTGAGATGATGCAGATGACTTTAAAGCGAACTATACAGGGCTGCAGTTCTGGTAGCTTCCACATGACCCCACTCTCGAAGAATCAATTTTCATGTTTTATTCAAGACTTTGCATGTTGCAACTGTGCATTTATTTTGTTGCATATAGTCATCTATTGGATACTGACTGGAATCATTTTACACTCAGTTTTTCTAAGGAAGAACAGCCATGTAGTTGTATTGTAAATGCGTTTGTATCGTGTACTGTGATTGTGTTTGTATCCGGTTATGTAATTTTTATGCTATGTACAAGTGCAACTCTGCAAAGCATTTTCTAAGATACTTTATCCCCCCTCCCCCCCAAAAAATGAATTCTGAACACATCTGTGAAGCCTTTAAGTAACTCTTTTAAACAGTTGATCAAAAACATAAGTAGATTTTAATCATGTTGAAAGAAACCATTAGTTTCAATCCTAAACAAAACTATAGCTAAATTAATAGATTGATGAAATGCAATGTTTGACCAACAGATCATTCTAGTAAATGTTCAACCTAAGCTGATAGATATTAGTGGTTAGAGCTTGATATTGTTATTTGTAATGCGTGATGATAAACGAAATATCTTTTTTAGTTTTCCTTTTGATTGTCTGGGTCAAACTGAAAGTGAAGACATCCCCTTGTGCAATAACTGAACACATACTGTACATAGCATCACACTGAAAATTAAATGATAACAAACCCTCTATTTAAACTTACCAATGAATGAAATGGCCTCAGGGAAAAACTGAGAGAGGTTTTGGCTCCAGTGATCGGAGATGGGGATCTGTTTGTACTTGAAGTCCCCTTCGTGTTCAAACATGTTGGGCAGGTTGGGCGTCACGTTGAGGATGTATTTGATATTGTACTTGCTGAGCACATCCAGGTTGGTGGAGTCTTTGGCACAGCCCAGGTAAAGGTACGGCAGGATCTGGACGGGAAATGCTGGTTGGTTGTTGGGGAGCGGGCTGCCCTCTGACTCCGTGGCGCTGCCTGGCTCGCGGTCAGATTCGCCGTCTGAACAGTCTGAGCTGATGCGTAGTCCTCCCAGACCGAGGACAGAGGCTGGTGGGGAGCTGCTTGGACAGGAGCAGTCCAAATTGGTCTCGCAGTGCTCGGGGTACTCCGACTGGAACTTGTTGAAGCCCCCTAGATTCACCAAAAACAAGATACAAAAAAGTCTGGATTACAATAAAAGAGACATGCTTTTGGCTGCTGTTTAGCATGTAGCCTGGTTATACTGTTAACTAAAAAAGGCAGGTTGACACAAAAGGTGGGCTGGTGGTCTAAACTGAATTCAATAAATATGATCAAAAGAAAAACATTTAGACTCTAGAAAATAAAATGTAGGAAAGATTATGGTAATAGAGATGATAACAATGAACAGTAGCATTTTAGTATATACTGAATAACTGAATAACTTCATTTCCAGACATATTCCTCTTTTCATTCCTATTAATACACATCAGTAATCACCTTCGACCTGGTCTAATGATTACAAACTCAGTCCATTTCATCTATCATTTATCTATCATGAATAAATCCCATTATCACAGTCATTTTATCAGAAGAGGTACAAATATCCCATCCCAATTTTATGGCCAATGGTGTGTGTATTATTGTAACTGATGAAACCACACTAACTGCACCAAAGCTGTAATGGAGCAACCCAAGCAAAATCAATGCACGTTTTCATTCATAACAAGATGAATGTAAACCATTATGATAAGTAGGCCAACACTGACTATAATGTCATTTTTAAGGAAAATGAATAAAACGTAATTTTTTATAGTGATCACACGATCCCTTCATATAACACATATTTCTGTGACCTAAAAAAAAAGGATCAAAACGTGACATTTGCGTCATTCCGCATAAGTAAACAGCCCGGACAGATGTGCTCCATTGAGAAAAGCGGAGCCCTGGGGAGAATCAGCGCAGAGGAGGACAGTGTCTGCTCTGCGCTGCACTCAGCTCAGCGGGCTTTTTGTGAATGGCAGCTCGGATTGTGACTCCCAACAAACATTCCCCTCCTCGTCTATCCACATCTCTAACACACCGCAGTCCTCTAATAACATTGGCGTCATATGCAAAACGCTCGGCTCGTTTTACCGAACCCTGACGCGCTTTTTAATTCGCGTCGGATCATTTACGCAGCGCGTCGTCGTCGCTTCCTTCTCCCTGTTCATTCATGAAAAAAAAAAAAAACAAAAAAAAAAACGCCAGTCTTTTCTTGAAAGAGCACAACATGGCGGGGCCATATTTGTAGCATTTAATTGAAAACATATTTGACACAGAGCTCTGCGCGTTGAGAGGAAGGCTGTGGTGCGTCTCTTTGGAGGCGATAAGACGGATGGATCAGTAAAAGAGGCGGTCGTGCCAAAAGTCAAAGTACATTATGACTTCACACTCCCTGACCTGTTACAGTGTGTTATGACAAGGATAAAACATGGCCATAAAACACGGAGCTTTCTTGCTTATTTATAAGGATACATAAAGTTGTGATTTGTGATTTTAATTCGTGGGGACAGATGACTGCAGATGTGCGCGTCTGGAGTAAAACCAGACCGTGACACTAAAATATAAATCTATAAACAAATACTGCATAATTAGGTTTTGAAGCCAATAAATACAAGTGGACAGTCGTGACTTCATTTCCCCCCCCCCCACTGTAGACTGTTCTTTAAAATGAATACAATACCAAGAAGTCGCGTAAAATGACAATAACAAAGTGAAACGTACAGTTTTAGTGGGTTATAAATGGAGTGGAAATGTAAAGTAACACTGTAAGAACAGTCACGCTCCATAATTGGGACAAGCTGTGTTTCCATTCGGAGTTTTTACCCGCAGATAGACTCCAGCCTCCGACCTAGAACCTGATCTGGAGGTTTTCCTCTCATCTGTCTGATCTTACCCTCCAGGTAGAAAGCTTTGCACCCGTCGTCCCGCAGTTTCTGTAGGAGCAGCCCCAGGACAGAGCTCCCCAGCCCGGACTCCTGCCGCTCCGAAGTGGCCTCGTCGTACAGGACCACCACGTCCGTCTTGCACCGCTTCACAAATTTCTCCTTATCCTCATTGTTGGGGATGATGGAGCGGATCGGCAGGTTGCCCTTCTTCAGCCTCCGGAGCATGAGGCCCGGGATGGCCAGGTTGATGGCCGACTCTATGTGTGAGGACTCGTACAGCTCATGGGGTCTGCAGTCCAGCAGCAGCAGAGAGGTGGCCCCGGTCTCCAGCTCCTCCTGCAGCCACTCCACGCTCTTACTCGACATCATCATCATAGTCACGATCACAGAACCTCTATACAGATGATTAATTTTCATCAGGGAAACGTTAATCCGCCTGTCCCCTGGTGTGACATGAAACAAAACACAACGGAATAGAGGCAAAGAAAAATCACGGCGCTAAACTTCTCTTCCCGTGGACACCGCCGCCTCCTCCTCCGCCGCCGCTGATGCTCCTGCTGCTGCTGCTGCTCCGGCGGGCGCGCACGCACACGCACCCAACACACACTTCCACACGCGCACACACATCCAACACGCACGCACCGATGCCCCTCCGGTTGGAGCAGGAAACTTAAACATGCAGAGATTTCTTTCCCTCCTTCCTTGAGTCCGATGGAAGTGGAGGTTTCATTCCAGTCCATCGACGTCCATTCGGAGAGCCCGGTCCGACACGGGAGGCGTCCGCGCACCGACCCAAAAAGGCCCCTGCGGTGACCCGTTAGTGTCCTAGGATGTGAGTTTGCGATAACTTCCCGCCGCTAAAGCCCATGGTAATTGTTATTATTTGACATGCTGGTCCGTGGAGCGCCTCTGGTTTGTCATTTGCACTGGATGCGTTAAAGAGGCTCTGCGGGCTTGTCATTCAGAAGGGAGGAGCGCACGGGCTTAAAGGCGCAGAGCTGCTGCTGCGTCACAGGCTGCGTTCACTCCAAACTGTCCATTCACTGATCTGAAAACCAACCTGATGGAGGATGCGACGGCACATTACAGTACTACCTTAACCTCCTGAGACCCAGAAATGCATTTTTGTCATCTGTTTGTGACAAGTTTCAAATTTTTAATTAAAAAAAAAAAAAAAAAAAAAAAAAAAAGCTGCCCACTGCAAAGGATATTCTATTTTAAAATAAATAATAAATATCTTTAAAATGTATCTGAAAAACAAAACTGTTGCATTATGCAGTTTCCAATCAAGACAACTATATAATGTTAAAAAGCTAAAACTTTCACTTTCCTGGGTCTCAGGAGGTTAATCGTGCGCCGGACTGGACTCAAACTGGGCTCTACTCTGTTAGTTTTCCACCTTTAACATATTCAGCTGAAGCTACTCTGTTGTCCATAGAGTTGGAATGAAATATATTTTTTTACCTTTTCTCATGAAATGATTCTGATAATGTGATGTATTCTTGATAGATAAAGTGGAACTTAGTATGTAACGGTTCATCTTTTCATGGTCAGAAATATCAGATACATAAATATAATAAAATAAAATAAAAATAAAAGCTACATGATTTAGCTTTTATTCATCATTTGTGTAAAAATATGAATAATAAGAAAAGAAACAAACTGATGGAGAGAAACAAATATCCCCTTTATGAGTGTAATCTGCTATATTTGATGAGGAAAGTGAAAAATATTATACGTTTATTGCTATTCATTAGTGTACATCACATTATAAGCATTAATAACAATAGGATCCATTAAATCCACTTTCACAAGGCAAATATTAGCACATATTGTAGTTACAGCAACAAATTTACGCAACACTTTATATCATTTTGTCTTTGGTCAACACAGCAGTTGCTGTGGTTGTTTCACAGTCAGTGTGTGAAACTAAAAAGCACAGAAAAATGAAGACATGTATTTAAATATTTAGAGAATTTGTTTTTTGTAAGAATCCACCCATCAGAACCTCTATTCAGTAGCTGAGACTTTTATTATTATAGTTAATAATAATACAACTTTGTCTACTACTACCACTGATGATGATGATGATAATTGATGATAAGTGAATAAAATGAACATAGGAGGGAGTCTTGTGTGACATCTTAGTTGTTTAAGGCCTGGAATCCAATCAATCACTCACAGAATTCAAAAGTAAAATTATATTCTATAGAAAAAAAAACCTGAGTATTGTGTTGACCAATCACTTTGCCGGTTATTCACTTTTCCAACATGTTGTCCACTTTCTTATCCTTAAATACCAAAAAATATCATATAGTTTTGTGACAGAGCAGCAAAACTTACTACTGGCATCTGAACTTCCTGTTTTCAGCCTTTTCCACTCATAATAATAAAATGGAAATGTTATGTAGGACTTGAAAATGTCTATACACCTGCTCCGCTACAAACAGAGAGTGGGTGATCACTACGTATCACCATGAATGACCTAATAAGGCATGGGCAGGTTGTGACAGAGGCAGCGAGGGGAAAAGAGGAGCGTTTGATTTCCTCACAGCTGCACAGAGGAGGAGTGGGGGATGCACCAGCTGCAGACAATGGCTCTTTATCCCCCCCTGTGACTTACACACAAACACACAGTCACACTAACTAACAAAACACATACATACATGCAGAAACACAAGTACACAGACACACACAAACTTTCAGGCTCTTGTGTTTCTAGTCCCTTCATGGACAACAACAGGCTCTCTTAGAGAGTGTGTAGCCGCTCTGTGTGTGTTTGTGTTCGTCTGGAAGCTGCTCTCTGGTAGTAAACAAAACTATCATCACGTATTTTGGAACTTTCGCCACTGAAAACTCCAGCTTTATGTCAGGGGTTCTGGAAAAATGTAATAAAGGGGAACATATGAAGCTTTACAAATTCATCACATCACTATGGAAAGTGGGTCCACTGAAGTTTTGTCACAGTCCTCAAAAACTGCCTTAACCCCTAAACACCCAGTGCTACTTTTGTGGCACTTCCCAAATTAATTTTTCTCTGTAGCTAACCTTTCTCAAGTGATTCATCACCATTTATTTTAGTATTATCTGCTGTATTTTTTTTTTCTGTGAAAATCAGGTATTTTCCTATATTTAATTTACTGATCATGTAGATGTTCATAAAAGCTCAGTACAAAGTTGAAAGTTATATTAAAAACAGAGAAAACTGATCAATAAGTGACTTTTTCAATAAAATCTATCATTAACTGAACATAAACCCTGTGTGTCCACCCACTGTTCACTATGGAGCCTCTGAACGTCCAAATGGGTCATATCTGATGACCATGAAAAGATGATAAACTGCATTTTGCACCAATTATTTCAACACATTAATACGTGTAGTGGCTCAGAAGTTTTTAAACATTTTAGATCAGTAGATGATTTTGGTTGCCGTTGGCTGTTTGGATCTTTATGGGTTAAATCATAATGATTTCATAAAATATTTTGGATTAAATATACACAAACTTCAGCAGATGTTTGGACAATTTTAGTATTATTTGTACACCTAACTCTTTTGCTTTGTCTATGTTATGAGGTTGTGGTTAGATTTTAGTTTGATTAGATTTTAGTTTGATTAATAAAGGCTCAAAACACCAAAAATAACCCATCAAGTCTCATCTGATTTTGTTTTAAATAATACATATCTTTGCATCTGAGTGCTAGGTAGATATATGGCAGATATTCTACTATTTAGAACAATAACATGCACCAATATGGATCTACTTGGTCTAATATACTGACAGATAAAAGTTGCTGGAATCGGATGCATCAGTGACCATCTGTCTGGTGTGTGCCTATCATCGTATCAGTGTGAATGTTCGTTTGTGTTTTACTATCCTCTCCTTCTGTCTAGGTCCCTTGGATAGAGGTGTTAAGTCCCGGTTTTGGACCAGTTCCTGCCTGAAAGCTGCTCATCACTACACCTACATCTAATGCATTCCTGTTGTTACATTCACAAATCCTCTGTTTTTAATTTTTTCTTCAAATGTATGCACACGCAACACCTATTGCACAGTCTGACAGTCCTGGAAGAGTGTTATACACACTGTTGCCCATAAAGTTGGAATCAAACATTTTTACACCTTCATGAAGTGACTGTGACCTTGTGACTTATTCTTGATGATATTGTGACATTACAACACTGGGAAATTATGGTCTATTTTCTACCAGAAAAAAAAAAAATCATAGATGATGTGAAAGTGTGACAGGGACTCAGTATGTAATCACTGTATTATGTCAAAGGTGATCACTGATGTGTATAAATAGTAATAAAAAGAGTTATCTGTCTGAAAACAAAATTATTCCAACATTTATTGACAACAGTATATATCGTGGAATTGAACTGAATCGAATTGAAACTCTGATATAAGAAACTGGGAGTGTGAATCGTGGATTATTAAGCGGTTCAGGTTTTGTTTTTGTTTTTTTTAATATTATTATTATAATAACCTTTATTTAACCCTGTAAAGCCTGAACTATTAAATCACTGACAGAAAATTCCACTTCTTTGAAACCAGAGCCTGTATTGGTCCTACTGAACCAAAAAAAAAAAAAAAAAAAAGTTTTCAAATATCCATTTCCATGCATGAGTTTCAATTTTGTATCATATTTGATACATGAGATCTTAATGCTCAAATATTATTATTTTTGAACAAACAAAAACATAATAAAACCCAAACATGTCTAAAAAATTGTTAATTCCTTTTCATAATTGTCAAAGTTCTGCCTCCTTCCTCATTAATGACAGTCTTGCAGTGTCACTGGAAAGGCCTCTGGAGAACGAATTCCTCCTCCCTGGTGGATTATCTGTCTATTGCATGTATCTAATTGTATACATCAGGATTTAAAAAAAAAAAAAAAATCACTGATCATGTAGAGGGCTTCAAAATTCATGTATTAAATATGATAAGTTTGGCGTTACAGGGTTACATTCAGAGATATATTGAGGACGCAATCTCATTTACAATATAGCTAAAACAAAACACAAAATATTTGAAACATACAATGGACATATCAGAAATACCAAAAAGTAAAAGTGACAAAGATGAATTAAAAACGGAGAAGTCTGCATAAAAACAGGACCAGCTGGAGGTAAAATAAGATTTTTCTTTTTTTTTGTATTTTCAGTTGCAGTTTGGTTGAATTAATGCCATTTCATTGGGTTTAGGTAACATGAACTGGTTTAAAACAGACTGTTGTTAACTATATGTCTGGAAGCCTTTCTACCTGAAGGCTTTCCACTCAGGTGTAAATACAGCAGACTTGTGTTATAGAAGGGCTTTCTATGGACAGGAGGGAACAAATTGCCCCATTGTTTATATGGGTGCAAATAGTCAAATGAGCTTGGCCATGCTGCATCTGAGTGTCATGAACTGATGCTCAAAAACAAAATGACACATAGCTACTTTCTTTACAGCAAACCCTCCCCTGTGAGGCCAATAAGAAGAGCATGAATGGGCTTTAATAATGCTGTGAGCAAAATGCTTCGAGAATAAAAGCAGTGAAACCCTTACCAAGTTTGGGACAATAATAGAGAAAACTAGGGTCCAAAGTGCTAGGTCTCTGTAGTTTTCACAGTATTGGGTCAAAATATGATATCTGATATAATTAGAGAATGGGTTTTACTCCAGTTATACTTCAAAATACTCTCTGCACATTAGAATACACTGACTTTCACATTCTTAGTATAATATTTATATGTCCATTATATAAATAAGTACATAAACCAAAGTGTGTGTGCGTGTGTGTATATATATATATGTAATAAACATTTTTTAAATATGTTTTCTGATCCATTTTTGTCAAAGTATATATGACTTTGAACATTTTATCCCTGAAGCAGATCATTAAAAAAAAATGTAGACCAGTGTTATTGTTCATGAGAAAAATTGTTCTGTCATAAAAAGATTAATATTGAACACCAAAGTTTATTAAAAGAAAGCTGATTGAGAAGTAATTTCAGGTTCTTTGACTTAAATTTGTTTAGAAATGTTGTTAAGAGCAAACATTCCAAGTTACATAGTACTTTTAGAATAAAACCTGATAAACATTTGCTTTAAATGCTCTCTAAATGAAAAGAGACATGATGTTTCACAAGTATTGTGCCACCATTGCGTACAGAGTGTTTCAGTTTCCTGTTTCATAACCTAGCCTTGATCATCAATATTGTCAACTTTAAAGAAATTGTCCTCTTCTAGATACCAGTGCAGTTGAAGGTTTTAATCATTTTTATGTTCTCATATTGAAATACAATCTGAAGAAAAGCCAGATGACAAACTGTGACTGCACTGTATATGCTATTCAAACATGAAAAGCAATATATGCAATATGAATCTATTTGCTATTGCTACATGGAAAAACTCCCTGTCCCGGATAGAAGAGCCCTTATTTCCATCTTAAATCTATCCTCCAGAATGGTAATGTAATTTTCTGAAGCGTGTTGTTGAGATGAGCGAAGACTCCCTCTGTCCCACTGGTAAATCCAAAGCTGGGAGTGAGCGCTGAGTCTATATGAAGTGTTGTTTCTGTGAATGAAACGCCACATTCCAGAAATATGACAAATCCACGCAGAACATAAACACAAGGTCGAACATAAATCTTACCTCTTGGGGTTTGACTTAGCTGGGATTTTAGAAATAAAGCAGATGAGTAACAGTTTTTTGTCCCAGTGGAAGGATTTTTATGTTTCCAAACTGCACCTGAAGAAAACATCCAACCTGGAAAAAAAAATATTATAACTGAATAAAGAATTACAAAATCAGTGAATGGGAGGCTAATCTGAGCTTTCGTGTTCATGAATTACACTCAGCTGATCATTTCTAAACCAGAAAATCTGCCCATATCCCTGGAAAATCACCCTGGGTTGCGTCCAGTGTTCAGTAAAAGTCTCCCATTCATTGTCAATGGAACGGCTCCAAAGGCCTTTCACACATTAAAATGTTTTTGATTCAAGCTCCTGCAGATTTAAACTTCATGTTCACAGGACTGAACTGTGCTTTGTCCTAATGACAACATTTGTAAAACAGCTTCGTTGTGGACTGATAGGATTTGTACGCTTTGCTCCTGAAAAAACCCACGTCATAAATACAATAAGTCCTATCTGGTGCCCTGTCTATTATCATCCAGGCACATGATGACAGGATAAGTACCCCCCTTCTTTCTAAAGAAAGCTAGAGGAATACATACTTGGTCTGAAGTTGAGTTTCATGTTTGTGTGTTTGTGTCTGAGGTCTCTTTCAGGCAGACTGTGGTTGAAACCCACTCACCTCAGTGATGGAGAGAGGTGGCCACCCCTGTCCCACGCTAACGCTGGCATTTCCTCTGCTGTTTCCTTTGCCCTCAAACATGCAGGTCGCCAACACATAAAAACAGGTCTGGAAAACGTATCAAGAACTTTAGTATCTGTCCGTTTGTTTTCACAGTGAGTCATTCAGTCACACATATGCAGGCACCAGTGCTGTAAAGATGAATCATTACAGATAAAATGCGTCCTATTATGGAGGATTTCAGGAGGAAATTATAACATATGGACAAGAGAGACTGATTTAGGTGCAATTTTTCAAAGTGTCCATGCTGCTTTTCGTTGAAAATGACCCATGTAACAGAAGGAAAAGAGCTGAATAAGTGCTAAATTAGACATTAGTACATAATTCAGGCAGCGCCTATATAATGTACTGTAAAAGAAAATACAGTGGTACACACTGTTTTATTCTTTGTGGAGTATTCTTCTGTACATTTCTATATTAAGTTACAGTGAAATCAAAACAAGAACAACACAGATCAAACTGTACTAATTAAAGTAAACATATTACATGGAAGATGTTGAAAATATATTGAAACTGTAAAATATTGAGAGGTTTTTAAGTGAATTTCATGAATACACTTACGTCCTGTGCTAATATGTGAAAATTCTTGCTTTCTGCATTAACTGCATGACAAAAAAAAGATGAAGAATGTTTGCAAAATGTTATTTCAGGTCTAATTTATATTTACTGCAAAACGTTGGCCAATATGCAGCCAAAGTCTGAGCTATGAGTAAAAGACCTTAAGCTGAACATAATGTTCATTTTCTCACAGTACTGAGAATGATTACTAAATAGTTAATTTATCCTTGATTCATATTTCAGAAGGGTAAGAGTCAGAAGATTTCAAAAACATATTTAATATCACACATGTCCTATGTTATTGAAGACATAAGTTTAAAAAATGAATGATTTTTAATAGAAGTGAAAATTGGAACAGCATTCTTGAACTGCGGGGTCATTGAATACTGCAGTTTTCAATGCCATCCACCCATCTGTCCGTCCATCCAGCCATTCATTCATTCTTTTTACTGCTGTCAATGCTGAATCAAGGTAAATCTGACCCCCAACAGTATCAGAAATACTCCTTAATGACGATTGTTGTGTATATTAATATCAAAATGCATTGGGAATCAGTGTAGAAATTCTAACACTGAGGTTATTTATATGATCTTGTGTCTTCCTGCACATTTTCAAGCTCAGACAAGCTGTACTAACTCCAACAGAAACATACAGAGTTCAGCTGATCTCAACAAATGATGTAACAGATCTAGCATGTACTACTGTACCCAAAGTACTCTGCAGATAAAAAGAGCAAATGTCTAAAAAGGTCTGAAGAAGCAGAGAGCAGGATCTGACTTTAGAATTCATGTACACTGTGAGACAGGGGAGTTATATGAGATATTTGCAGCACATGCACAGAACATGTAGCTGCGTGAACCAAACAAAGAGAGCCAGCTAAGATGCTTCACCTCAGACAAATGTAATAAAATATCTGAACATGCTGTGAAAGGCAGCTGCTGAAATACATCACGCGTGTGGAATGTGATCATTGGGTGAACTCGTGGAGGACTCTGTGCTCTTGAGCAGTACAGAGGAAACCGGCGCAGAGTGGAAGTGTGTGAGCTTTGTCGGCTATGAATTTTTCAGGAACCCCAGAGATGGTTTAAGTGTGTCTGTGTGTATGTTTATGTATATAAACAGAGTGTGTGTGAGGCTAGCGAACACGTGCTTACGCTGTGAACTCTGAGAAGTCGCTCAGTCCGTTTCATTATTAAAGACAAAAGACAGAAGAACAAAACAAGGGCTGAGATGGAGGAGAGTGATGAGCAGTGAGTGATGATGGAAAGGCTTTTGAAGAAACGTACGTCTGAGCTAAACCTCCTTGATGTACGTGTCCTTGTGAGAGAAACGGTTACATCCTTCCACATTAGAAAGTGTTAACGTTTCTGCTTCACGTCCGTCACAACCGATCCAGTGTCTCCTATGAAAATACTCAACATGTTTTTTTTTAAAAGACCAGCAGACACAAGCACAGAAGTCATGCCGGAGATGATGCTCAGATGTTTGAACAAAGAAAAACACTTGATCCCTCAGACCAATTATCATGTCTGTATCTATGGTCATTTTTCAGCCACTGAAACCATTTTACGAGGAAAGTAAAGGTTCTCCTGTTGAGCGTTGAATAAAGTGTAGCTGTTGCACATTTTTGCAAATATATGTAGAACGTCAGTGTTCTTGAACCGTATCTGCATTTCGATAAAACTGGTAACCACTGTGTTTCAACTGCTCATAGGGCTTTTCAATGTTGTCCCTCGAAAATTACATTCACATGCAACTATTGATGATTTTCTTGATTGATTTTGATCATTAGTTGTATTTGTTGACAGCAGTGGTTACAGTTACAGAAAAGGTTGTAATGAAAATGGACTCAGATTGTGTTCTGTTATCATTTTTAAACCAAATCCAGCTCTTTTCCTAAACCTAACCAAAGCACCTTTTGGGTAAAACTAAATATTTACAGGAGTTGGGATCTATACTCCATTCTTCATCCTGTCCAATGAATAAAACAGAATATTTTCAAATTAAAAAATAATGCTGATGTACAAATATCAAGAAATGTTGATATGATATAGAGATTATGTATACACTGTATGTATTCACAGTATTGGGACAATGGATTTAAGTGTCTCATTGTTAAGAGGGGGCTGGGATACAAAATGATACTGACAAAATCATAATATAATTTTAGGCTGTGATGAATATCACTGCAATATTTTTTTTGTCTTCAGTGTTTACTCTGTTTTCATTATCATTTTCATTTTAATTTTTTTTTTTCATTATAATTCTACCTCTAGATTTCTGATATATTTGCTGTATTTATTTAACCTTTACTTAACTAGGAAAGTCAAAAAATTCTCATTTCCATCAATGATCTGGTCAAGAAGCAGCTACACATTATACAAAAAACAATAACTGTAGTACAAAACCACTCATAAAACAATTAAAAACAGGAAGGCGGATAATGGGATGAAGGTAGGAATTGTTTTTTGCACCTCATTCCATTCGTTAGGAACAAAATGAAATGAGGCCAAAGGAGATGTGGACTTTTGGAGGATCACGGTAATAAATTTACTGGATCGTGTGTTGCGTTACTGTTAGTATGGGGTATTGAGGGGTTTTACCACTGACGGTTTTGTAAATGAACTGGTACCAGTGGAACAACCAGTGTGAATGGAATGATGGCCGGCTGACAAGTGAATACAGATCACAATGATAAGCGTTAAAAGAGTAACCAGTAACAAAAGGACCTGCAGTATGACAGATGGCATGCAGTTTAGGAGGCAGATCTATAGATTCTATCTCCATGATCTAGGATGGGAAGAGTTGTCATTTTGACCAGGGTGTGCATTGTGGAGTGTGTGAAGGATGATTTTTGGTTTGACTTTAGAGAATGTGTTGATGTGAAAAAACATGTTGGAAATAAAGATTTCAGTCAATCAATCAATCAATCAATGTACTGTTCAAGCAGAAGATGTTACGAAGGCCAGGGGTCTGGGGTAAACTACGGTAGAAAAATATGAGTTTGGTTTTGTTTGAATGTTTGTTTACATGTTGAAGACAGTAGAAGATGTACTGGATGTGTACAGGATGGTGTCATCAGCATATTTATCCTGTTTTGACCATAAATTGTTTGAAACCCTCTGGTTCCTTTAACTCTCAATCAGGAAGAAGAACCACCCCTTAAACTTTAAACAGGGTTCATACACATTTTTCAAGGTCAAATTCAACCACTTTTAAGGGTCATTTTAAATTTTTTCCAGCACATCACCTCATCACTGGAGTAAAACACATACACTCAGGATTATTTTTTCACTTTTTATCACAATGGTGTACACTGTATTATGCTATAAACATCTCAAATTAGGTTCCATAATAGCAAGAAGTTTAGAAATTAAAAGAAAACACAAAGTTTTATCCAAAAAAAGGGAAGCCACTTGGCGTACTTCAGGCAAACTTGCACCAAGACAAAGATTACGATAAAAATGTTCCTGGAGTCGACCTGAGAGCACACGCTAATATTCTTTTTTGACATAAAGTTTTATTTTTCAAAATGTATCACCTCTCTGTAAGTTGCTTTGGCTTGAGTTAATATTGAAAATAAATAAATAAATCACATCATAGAGTTATAACTGTAAGTACTTTCAACACTTAAACTAAAATTCAAGCACTTTCCAGACCTTGAAAACACAACATTAAAATTCGAGCAGTTTCAAGGATTTCAAGCACCCGTATGAACCCTGTTTAAAGAAATATTGATTTGACATTGTATGTGGTAATTATTAACAACACCTGACATGAACATTTGTATTATAATAATATTTCCCTTCAACAGGAGTGGCAAGCCCTACGAGCTGTAGGTATGATGCATCGTAATATTTTTGCCCTTGTAATGTAATTGGAAACCCATTTTTTCTTGAAGCTGGGCTGGTTTCTCACCAAAAGAGAGGGTGCATGGATGAGTTACAGTTTCAAGCACATTTCACATTTGGATATTGTTTTGCATGTACTTTGACAATAAAACATAAAACAAAGTTGAATGTGTGAAACCATTAGTAGGAATCTGTGCAGACAAGACATCAGATAAAAGATACTTTTTTCAGTGAATAAATGTATTCTGGTATGTGTAGTCCAGCTTTGTTCATGGTTTCCAAGGTGGTTAAGAGAGTATTATCATGAGTCTCCTTTTTTTTTTTTTCATTTGTGAATTGCAGCAGCAGGGCTTTAAATTGTAAGAGTCAGGCTGTGATTTCTGTTTCCTGAATGAACAGCCTGCTGTAAATAACATAAGCAAACAGGCCTTCAGTCATGAAGTGAACTGTAGAAATCCACCTTAAAACTGACTCATCCAACATCCATAAAATCCCTCTGCTACTCCCTCTCTGACTTTGGAGCGGCTCCACAGAACACATTTGACTGGTTTTGTTCCCAGTTTAAGTAAGTCTCCAATAAATCAGTGAGCAAACATGACAAAAGCGGCAGTAAATCTGTTTGCCTCATTATTTGAACATTAGAATCTTTTTTCAAATCACCTATAATCTCCACCCCTCCTACTGTATCTAATCATGCTGCAGAGCAAACATACTGTACCTACGTGGGCCAAGGCGAGTGAAAGCACTGAGATGAGTCACGGCATGTAACTCAGTCCCCACCTTTTGCTCGTACACACACACACACACACACACACACACACACGCACACGCACACACACACACACACGCACACACACGCACACACACACACACACACACACACACACAC